>JAUTXW010004592.1:307500-842681 GCA_030620095.1 Kuschelorhynchus macadamiae | reverse complement strand
GTATATATATATAATATACATATATATATATATATATATAATAATATATATATATATATATATATATATATATATATATATATATATATATATATATATATATATATATATATATATATATATAATATACATATATATATATAACATACATATATACAGGGTGTCCGGGAAAATGTGGGGAGATCTCTCGGACTCAGATAGAACATTAAAAAATAAGATGACAAGTTCCCATAAATTTTTTTCCTAGCGGCCCTCCCTAGGGAGATACGGCCCCAAATAGACCCGACTGGAAATCGGTTTTTCTAAGCAGAACTTTTAAACGACTCAATATAATTTAACGAAAATTTAATATGATAGACAGTAGTAAGGACCTCTCAAAATGCTTCCCTTAAAACATAATTAGCTTGTTTAGTTTACCAGGGACGGACTGAGATTGTACATTTTAACGCTCAAATTTTTAACACCCTGTATGATAAGGAGTTAAAAAAAATAAATTTGGATACCTTGAACATTAAGCTAAAGAAAAGGTGCTCTTGTTCATTGTCGATAAAATGAACCGTTTTCGAGAAAAAAAAATAATAAAAGAATACAACTTTGGGAGTATTAAATATGTTTTGATCCTGAACAACCTAATACGCTAAATAGAAAAAAGTCAATTAAAAACTTCATAAGTGGGTTCACATGTGCTCCGTGATTTGTGATGCACTCGCGGGCACGACGAATAGAGGACTGCTGTACTCGCCACAACAACCCAGCATTGTTCCTGATCATATCGCAATGAAACGTGATTCTCTGTAAAAGTTCCTCCCTAGTAGCAACCGGAGAGGAATACACCAAGGTTTTGAGATGACCCCACAGGTAGAAATCCATTGGCGTTAGGTAGGTGGAGGCCAGGCAATGGGACCTCCTCTGCCTATCCAACGGTTTCCATAGACGTTATTTAGGTGGTCCCGTACAGCAACGCTAAAATGGGGTGGGGCTCCATCATGCATAAAATGCATCCTTTGGCGGGTTTCAAGTGGCAAATGCTCTATTGAATCTAGAAAAGCGTTCTGAAGGAACTCTAAATAAAGTTCACCATTCAATCGTGCCGGTAATACGCATGGTCCAATGAAAAAATTGCCGATTATTCCTGCCCAAACATTAATGGATTGAAACTGATGTTGATGATGATGAACGACAGTGGCATGAGGGTTTTCATCAGCCCATACATGCGAGTTATGTAAATTTACAATACCATCTTTGGTAAATCCTGCTTCATCGGTAAAAAGAATAATGCTAATGAAGTTTGGGTTTGTTCGTTGTTGATCTAACAACCAGTTTGCGAACTGGATTCTTCGAGGAAAATCTTCAGGAAGTAGTTGATGCACTTTTTGCAGATGATAAGGGTATAACAACTGTTCTTTAAGTATTTCAGCAACTGTACTTTTTGACAGATGAAGCTGCGCGGCTAATATTCGAGTGCTTATTGAGGGAGTATCAGCTACAGTATCCAAAATATCTTCCTCGAATTGCACCGTACGTACTGTTCTCCTCACACCAGCATCAGTACTCCTTTTCCCAAAACTTCCTAAAAATAATTAATGAACGTCAATAATGTTACCTTATTAATTGAGAATTGCCCACCAGTTTCTCTTAGACGTTGGTCAATTCGCTGAAATGTTTTCTCATTTGGAATATTGCGATTAGGATATCTTTCTCCATACAACCTTCTTGCTTCATAAGCATTGCAAGATGCAAGTCCGTACATAAGATACATATCTGCATACTCACTAAATGTGTATCCCATTATCGAATTAAATTTACCAAGGTATTCAAAATTTAATAAATTAATATCGAAGTAGGTACAAAAAGATCAACGTGTCAAGAAGATTTCAAATGCACACGTCAATGCGAGATTATTTATTTCGTACCATAGTAACGTTTGTAAAAAAGTGCATTCTTTAATACTGATAAATAAACAATAATAAAACATTAATACTTTTATTATTTTTTTTCTCGAAAACGGTTCATTTTATCGACAATGAACAAGAGTACCTTTTCTTTAGCTTAATGTTCAAGGTATCCAAATTTATTTTTTTTAACTCCTTATCATACAGGGTGTTAAAAATTTGAGCGTTAAACTGTACAATCTAGTCCGTCCCTGGTAAACTAAACAAGCTAATTATGTTTTAAGGGAGTATTTTGAGAGGTCCTTACTACTGTCTATCATATTAAATTTTCGTTAAATTATATTGAGTCGTTTAAAAGTTATTCTAGAAAAACCGATTTCCAGTGGGGTTCTTTAGGGGGCCGTATCTCCCTAGGGAGGGCCGCTAGGAAAAAAATTTATGGGAACTTGTCATCTTATTTTTTAATGTTCTATCTGAGTCCGAGAGATCTCCCACATTTTCCCGGACACCCTGTATATATGTATGTTATATATATATATATATATATATATATATATATATATATATATATATATATATATATATATATATATATATATATATATATATATATATATATATATATATATATATATATATATATATATATATATATATATATATATATATATATATATATATATATATATATATATATATATATATATATATATATATATATATATATATATATATATATATATATATATATATATATATATATATATATATATATATATATATATATATATATATATATATATATATATATATATATATATATATATATATATATATATATATATATATATATATATATATATATATATATATATATATATATATATATATATATATATATATATATATATATATATATATATATATATATATATATATATGTATATATATATATATATATATATATATATATATATATATATATATATATATATATATATATATATATATATATATATATATATATATATATATATATATATATATATATATATATATATATATATATATATATATATATATATATATATATATATATATATATATATATATATATATATATATATATATATATATATATATATATATATATATATATATATATATATATATATATATATATATATATATATATATATATATATATATATATATATATATATATATATATATATATATATATATATATATATATATATATATATATATATATATATATATATATATATATATATATATATATATATATATATATATATATATATATATATATATATATATATATATATATATATATATATATATATATATATATATATATATATATATATATATATATATATATATATATATATATATATATATATATATATATATATATATATATATATATATATATATATATATATATATATATATATATATATATATATATATATATATATATATATATATATATATATATATATATATATATATATATATATATATATATATATATATATATATATATATATATATATATATATATATATATATATATATATATATATATATATATATATATATATATATATATATATATATATATATATATATATATATATATATATTATGAATGAATGAATGAAACGTTTATTAGCATACGCTACAAGAATTACATTTAAACATGTCCTTATAACTAAATATTTATGGTATTTTTTATATCTTATACTAAATATGTATGGTATCTCTGGATATTTGAACACATTTGCTTTTAAAAATATCTATAGATTAAAATTTTTTAACTCGTTTGGAAGTTTATTAAAATCTATTAAGCCTTTATGAAACAAGCTATTTTGACAAAAACTTGTTGCAACTGATGGTACATAAAAGTTACCTCTTGAACGGGTGTCATAGTTATGGATGTTCTCTACCAACATAAGT
This sequence comes from Kuschelorhynchus macadamiae, assembly GCA_030620095.1. NCBI lineage: Eukaryota > Metazoa > Arthropoda > Insecta > Coleoptera > Curculionidae > Kuschelorhynchus > Kuschelorhynchus macadamiae. The sequence continues at coordinate 838,803 of JAUTXW010004592.1, read as the reverse complement.
TGGTCCAATAAATGTTTTGGATATAAACCATTTTTAACTTTAAATATTGTTGTCATTACATCTACAAATATACATTGCCTGACACTCATCAAGTTAGTACCTTCTAGCATGTACTTAATACCAATGTATCTGTTACAGCCTAGAATAACCCTTAGTGCTTTGTTCTGTTTTTTTCTGCAAAATGTTAAGCTCTGTGTTGTTCAAAAGGTACAATATAGAGGAACAAAATTTTAGGTGTGGTTGTATAATGGTCTTATATACAAGTAATTTGGTCCAACTACTTAAATTATTACCTATTCTACTCAAAAAATTAATTTTTTTTGCTATTTTATTTGAAATGTACACAGCATGGCTAGAGAAACTTAAATTTTCATCTATTATGACACCTAAGTATTTACATTCATTAACTTGTTCTACTCTTTCATTTTCTACATATATACCATTATTAATATGTGTGTCAATTGTATTATATTTACTTTTAAGAATAATAAATTTAGTTTTGTTTACATTAACTTTCAGGCTATTTTTATTTAACCACTCTGTCAAACATTTTAGTTCAGCATTAATTGTTGTTATAATGTCTGGTATATTATCACTCACAAAATAAATTAAAGTATCGTCTGCAAACATTTGTATGCTACACTTCTTAACCTGGTTTACAATGTCGTTAATATACATAATAAAGAGATTTGGTCCCATTACAGTCCCTTGTGGTACACCAAATTTTATGGTTTGAATTGTAGAGACACTATTATTATATTTAGTAACTTGAAATCTATTTTGTAAATATTCACTGAGCCATTTCATAATTTTTTGACCAAAACCAAAATGTTTTAACTTTGTTAGCAATAATTGTCTATTTATAGTCTCAAAAGCGCGCTTTAAGTCTAAAAACACCACTCCAATATATTTCCTCTTGCCTATTGCACTTTTCCACATAGCCAGTACTGTCTGTAGTTCACTTTCGCATGAATTTTTTTCACGAAATCCTGATTGATATGGTGTTAGCAGGTTATTTGATTCTACATAATTAATGATTTGTTTATTTACAGATAGTTCTAGTAGTTTTTCATATACAGGCCATACCATATTAATGGGTCTAAACTCATCACACCTAACAGTATTGCTTTTTTTTTCTAAAGGTATTATGGTTGAAGTCTTCCAGGACGATGGGAATGATCCTGTTTCTAGGCTGGTATTTATTAAATGTAGAAAGCGATCACCAATACTTTCAAAAGCCAGCTTCAGAATTTTGGTTGAAATACCATCTGTACTGCTGGTCTTATTAGGCATGCCATTAATTATCTTTTTCAAGTCTTTAAGTTCTATATTTTTAAAAGTTTCCATTCTGCAATTTATTTTTTCAAATATTACCTATAATCTCTTCAAATTTTTCCTCGTTTGTTATACACACTATTTCTTCTATACTTTCTAAAAAATATCCATTAAAGTGTTCAGCTATTTTATTTTCATCTCTTTCCATTTTGTTGTTAAATATTATGCCTTCTTTCTGTTTAGGTTTTTGGTTTTTGTTGATTAAACGTTTAAGTGTTTTCCACATATCTGTTGAGTTTCCCTTGCATTCGTCTATTTTCTCATTGTAATATTTTGTTTTTTGCTCTCTTATTAAATTCACTACTTTATTTCTCTGTTTTTTATAGTTGTCCCAATGACCTGCTTCATTAGTTATCATGGCTTTTTTGTAAAATCTATCTCTAGCATCAATTTCTTCTCCTATTTTTCTAGTCCACCAATCTTTATTAGCCCATTTAGATGGAATTAGTTTCTCTATTTTAGGTGCATGTATATTCAGTACGGTAAATATATTTTGGATAAACATTTTTGCTAATACATCAGTGTTCGTACAATTGGAATCCCACGTGGTATCCATCAGTTCTACTTGGAATTGCAATTCATTAAAATTCTTATAATCTCTACTACATTTTTTTTTACTTCTGTGGAATTATTTGTCAATATGTCTACTGTTAAGATTGCATGGTCTGTTATTTTTGGAGTTTGATGGATTTGAAAAGGTAACTTTTTTTCATTGGTGATAATCAAGTCTATAATTGATGCTGAGTCAGATGTAACTCTGGTAAAATTATCCACCACTTGAGACAAGCCATTAATACTGATAATGTTTTTTAATTTTTTGGAATAAAAGGTATTTCTAGCTGTGTTAATATTATAAGTCCCCTACAATAATAAGAAGAATCCCATTTGTTGAAGAAAAGTCTTCCATCAGTTTGTCAATCCTTTCTAAGAACTCATTCCTCCTTGCATTGTTGGCACTTGGTGGAGTGGTATATACCAAATATATAGATTATATAATTTTCACTAAATATTTTTATGCCCATTATCCAATAGTTCATATCCTTAGACTCACTTAATATTTGACTAAATTGCTATCTTTTATTTATATTGAACAAATTAGCGTAGTTTACTTGTTGCTGAATCTGTTCGTAAATCCTTTTATATGCTCTACATTCTCTATTATATGCTGTGTGGTTAAACTTTATATTTGGTACATTTAGGATTTCTGATGCATGTTTACAGTTTGTACAAACTTCCTCAGTGGACTGACATTCGGTAACTTTATGATTGCCGGCACATTTTGGACAAATATTCATTGTGCTGCCACAATTCTTTGCTAAATGGCCAAATTTCCAGCATTTGAAACACTGAATAATATTTACATAATTTACAATTTTATACATTTTCCATCCTATATTTAAGCTCTGCTTCTTATTTACAATTTCATATGTATAAGGGTCTATTTCTAATATTAGCTGAGTTTTTCCAATTTTTGATTCATATTTATGAGCTATTTTTATTAGTAACTCATTTTTTGGAGTATTTATGGTATTTTGTACTATTATCTTTTCTATCAGGTCCTCTTCGTTTTCTAACAGTTTCTTGTCTTTATTTATCACCTGCACCCTAGGATTTTTTTTCTCAGGAACTTTTACTTGATAGTCATTTCCCAGCTGTTTTTTCATGCTTTCATACACATTCTTTATTCCTTCATTAGTGTTACAACTTATTGCAACACCTCCATTCCTTATATGTTTTGTTCTTGATATTCCTATTCCTAATTGGCATGGATTTATTTTTTCTTCTATAAACTTTTTTGTTGCTTCACAGTTTTGTGTTGTATTTTTCGGCTGCACGATTATTACATCTTTAGGGATTTTTATATTTATTTGGATTAATATCTCCTCTCTTTGTTATTTCACTATAACTTTTTGTGTCAGAGGTAATTCTCTTTGGAATTTTTACTTACTAGTAATTTAATTTCGCGCCGGAGGCCTTCTATAATTTCATCCTTGCTACTAATTATTGTTTCTTTGCTTTCCAATAATTGATCTTTCACTTCCAACATTTTTCGGTACAGTTGAAAAGTTTCATGTAATCTGCATTTTCCACAATAAAATTTCATCACACGGCGGTTGAGTTGCAAAACTTTCACTTCTGATGACGTTAATTTTCCACAACTTTTGTATATTGACACCAAGCATCCATCACATTTGAAAATGTCTTTTGTTTCTTTGCATATGTCACATTCCATGTCTTATGGGTATGATAATGACTCAGCAATGTCTCCGGCTGCAAAGGCCCAGGCAGCCGACGCCAAGGCGGCAGGCGGCCGCCTTATGAAAAAGAAATTGACACTTGACAGCTTCTTCAATTTCCGGACACTGTATACCTATACTATTGAATATATATGTTTCGATTTTTATATTTATTTGGATTAATATCTCATTATACAATTTGCCTTCATTTCTGCGTCAAGAAAATGTCGTATCACATATAAAAATATATTATATATATTTAATGTATATATTATTTTGTTAATGTAATACTGTACTATTCACTTTTCTTATATATATATAAACACATAAAATATGCTATACATATATATACTATATATTCAAGCGCATACGCCTGGATGAATATATATATATATATATATATATATATATATATATATATATATATATATATATTCATCCAGGCGTTTGCGCGCACAGTACCGATGTAGAGCAATTTTTGTGTTTCTAAGAAAAGTGAATAGTATCAGTATTACATTAACAAAATAACATACATTAAAGTGTGAACAGCTGTGATACGACATTTTCTTGACGCAGAAATGAAGGCAAATTGTATAATGAGATATTAATCCAAATAAATATAAAAATCGAAACACGACATTCAATAGTGAGGTTACAGTGTCCGGGAAGAAGCTGTCAAGTGTCAATTTCTTTTTCATAAGGCGGCCGCCTGCCGCCTTGGCGTCGGCTGCCTGGGCCTTTGCAGCCGGAGACATTGCTGAGTCATTATCATACCCATAAGACATGGAATGTGACATATGCAAAGAAACAAAAGACATTTTCAAATGTGATGGATGCTTGGTGTCAATATACAAAAGTTGTGGAAAATTAACGTCATCAGAAGTGAAAGTTTTGCAACTCAACCGCCGTGTGATGAAATTTTATTGTGGAAAATGCAGATTACATGAAACTTTTCAACTGTACCGAAAAATGTTGGAAGTGAAAGATCAATTATTGGAAAGCAAAGAAACAATAATTAGTAGCAAGGATGAAATTATAGAAGGCCTCCGGCGCGAAATTAAATTACTAGTAAGTAAAAATTCCAAAGAAATTACCTCTGACACAAAAAGTTATAGTGAAATAACAAAGAGAGGAGTCCCTAAAGATGTAATAATCGTGCAGCCGAAAAATACAACACAAAACTGTGAAGCAACAAAAAAGTTTATAGAAGAAAAAATAAATCCATGCCAATTAGGAATAGGAATATCAAGAACAAAACATATAAGGAATGGAGGTGTTGCAATAAGTTGTAACACTAATGAAGGAATAAAGAATGTGTATGAAAGCATGAAAAAACAGCTGGGAAATGACTATCAAGTAAAAGTTCCTGAGAAAAAAAATCCTAGGGTGCAGGTGATAAATAAAGACAAGAAACTGTTAGAAAACGAAGAGGACCTGATAGAAAAGATAATAGTACAAAATACCATAAATACTCCAAAAAATGAGTTACTAATAAAAATAGCTCATAAATATGAATCAAAAATTGGAAAAACTCAGCTAATATTAGAAATAGACCCTTATACATATGAAATTGTAAATAAGAAGCAGAGCTTAAATATAGGATGGAAAATGTATAAAATTGTAAATTATGTAAATATTATTCAGTGTTTCAAATGCTGGAAATTTGGCCATTTAGCAAAGAATTGTGGCAGCACAATGAATATTTGTCCAAAATGTGCCGGCAATCATAAAGTTACCGAATGTCAGTCCACTGAGGAAGTTTGTACAAACTGTAAACATGCATCAGAAATCCTAAATGTACCAAATATAAAGTTTAACCACACAGCATATAATAGAGAATGTAGAGCATATAAAAGGATTTACGAACAGATTCAGCAACAAGTAAACTACCCTAATTTGTTCAATATAAATAAAAGATAGCAATTTAGTCAAATATTAAGTGAGTCTAAGGATATGAACTATTGGATAATGGGCATAAAAATATTTATTGAAAATTATATAATCTATATATTTGGTATATACCACTCACCAAGTGCCAACAATGCTGAGTTCTTAGAAAGGATTGACAAACTGATGGAAGACTTTTCTTCAACAAATGGACTTCTTATTATTGTAGGGGACTTTAATATTAACACAGCTAGAAATACCTTTTATTCCAAAAAATTAAAAAACATTATCAGTATTAATGGCTTGTCTCAAGTGGTGGATAATTTTACCAGAGTTACATCTGACTCAGCATCAATTATAGACTTGATTATCACCAATGAAAAAAAGTTACCTTTTCAAATCCATCAAACTCCAAAAATAACAGACCATGCAATCTTAACAGTAGACATATTGACAAATAATTCCACAGAAGTAAAAAAAAAATGTAGTAGAGATTATAAGAATTTTAATGAATTGCAATTCCAAGTAGAACTGATGGATACCACGTGGGATTCCAATTGTACGAACACTGATGTATTAGCAAAAATGTTTATCCAAAATATATTTACCGTACTGAATATACATGCACCTAAAATAGAGAAACTAATTCCATCTAAATGGGCTAATAAAGATTGGTGGACTAGAAAAATAGGAGAAGAAATTGATGCTAGAGATAGATTTTACAAAAAAGCCATGATAACTAATGAAGCAGGTCATTGGGACAACTATAAAAAACAGAGAAATAAAGTAGTGAATTTAATAAGAGAGCAAAAAACAAAATATTACAATGAGAAAATAGACGAATGCAAGGGAAACTCAACAGATATGTGGAAAACACTTAAACGTTTAATCAACAAAAACCAAAAACCTAAACAGAAAGAAGGCATAATATTTAACAACAAAATGGAAAGAGATGAAAATAAAATAGCTGAACACTTTAATGGATATTTTTTAGAAAGTATAGAAGAAATAGTGTGTATAACAAACGAGGAAAAATTTGAAGAGATTATAGGTAATATTTGAAAAAATAAATTGCAGAATGGAAACTTTTAAAAATATAGAACTTAAAGACTTGAAAAAGATAATTAATGGCATGCCTAATAAGACCAGCAGTACAGATGGTATTTCAACCAAAATTCTGAAGCTGGCTTTTGAAAGTATTGGTGATCGCTTTCTACATTTAATAAACACCAGCCTAGAAACAGGATCATTCCCATCGTCCTGGAAGACTTCAACCATAATACCTTTAGAAAAAAAAAGCAATACTGTTACTGTATATATATATATATATATATATATATATATATATATATATATATATATATATATATATATATATATATATATATATATATATATATATATATATATATATATATATATATATATATATATATATATATATATATATATATATATATATATATATATATATATATATATATATATATATATATATATATATATATATATATATATATATATATATATATATATATATATATATATATATATATATATATATATATATATATATATATATATATATATATATATATATATATATATATATATATATATATATATATATATATATATATATATATATATATATATATATATATATATATATATATATATATATATATATATATATATATATATATATATATATATATATATATATATATATATATATATATATATATATATATATATATATATATATATATATATATATATATATATATATATATATATATATATATATATATATATATATATATATATATATATATATATATATATATATATATATATATATATATATATATATATATATATATATATATATATATATATATATATATATATATATATATATATATATATATATATATATATATATATATATATATATATATATATATATATATATATATATATATATTATATGGATGGGGAGTTTCCTCATCCCATAGGTTACTCTAGACTGGATATAGGCATGAACATGATATGTCGAAAGTACCGCTTGCCACTCTTAGTGCATACGAAAATTTTGTGATACCTAATGCAAGCTGTTCTTTATGCGGCTTCTAGCTCAATTACGCTCAGAAAAACAACACTCTCTTTTAGTTTAATTTTTGTATTATTATATGTGATGTTAATATTAATTTCATGTGTCTGAGACATGTGTAATAGTTTGGTCTTTGAGACATTCAAAATTAGGTTGCTCACAACCAACCAGTCTCCCAGGGTATCCAAAGACCCTATTATGTATGAGTAACTTAACCTAAAAGAACATCCCTAGGTCCCATTTTTAATCACACACTGCTCACGCTTTGCCAGATAAGACTCCACCAAGGATAACACCACACTCCTAATTCCATATTTCTCAAGTTTGCAGGACATTACCAAATGCTCTATACTATCAAACGCTTTTGACATATCTAGGCACATTTTCATTTTTGTTTTATTTCCATTAAGAGATTCTAATGTTTTCTGTAATGCTTGGTATATGGCCCTAATTGTAGATTTATGTTTACAGAAGCCATTTTGTACATCAGATATTATATAATGCCGTTCCAAAAAAATTTGCCAAACGCACATATATCATTCTTTCAAATGTTTTACTTATATTTGACAACAGTAATATAGGCCTGTAATTATTCAGCTTATCCTTAGCGCCCTTTTTGTGTATAGGCTTTAGTAACGTCTGTTTTAGTGCACTAGGAAACACCTCTTTTTGAAACATGAGATTTATTATTTGTTAAAGGAATTGTAATAGAGTTTGCTACCTTTTTGAGTAAGACAATTGGGATATAATCATACTCGACTGATTTTTCAAAGCTGGTTCAAAGAATATGCTGTTATGATTCGTATGGATGTTACTACAGCTATCTATGCCATGTATGCCTAATATATATTTTAGATTTAATAAGGAAATCATTAATACTATTTAAACGCTCTTGTTGTGTTTCATAAGTAAAACTGTCAAATATGGAACATTTTTTAATATTAGAATTTTTGATTTTTTTTTATTTGAATTCAAGTTTCCGTTGTTTTGTTACAAGATTATTCAATAGAGTTTTTTATTGTTATTTTTTTTGCTTTTTTAATAACTGATTTAAAACATTGGAGTATTATTTATAAAAGTCTACTGAAACCTGTCCTGTAATACTCTTAAGATAGACCTTTCTTTTGTTTTTGCATGATATTTTAATGCCATTTGTTATCAATTTTTTTGATTTATTTTCCTTACCTTTAATTTTTTTTTCTGGAAAATTTAAGTTCATTTGTTGTATGACACCATTAGAGAAATATGAGTATGCTTGGTTGACGTCTTGCGTTTTCAGCACATCATGCCAATCCCAATCCATGATATTCTTATTGAATTGAACTAAACGAGCTGCCGAAAAAGTTCTGGCAGAAACGTAACCCTCAAATTTCTTGTTAATGTTGTTTATATCAGTGTTTAAATTAACGCCCTGAGCGTAATTATCAGAAAGAGCTGATACAATTACGGAACTATTATTATAATTCAGAAAGCTCACAAAGATATTATATACACAAGAGGCACTTTTTATGCCATCATGTCCTGTGGCATCTGAGTTCTTTACATTTTTAATGAAGGTTAAAACATCTTGTTTATAAATCGGTGACAGAACAAATGCTTTATAAATTTTATTAATATGGAGTACATGAGTAAAATGATGATTAAAATTACTTGCAACTACTTTATCTGGAACTACTTCGCCATCTTCAATCATATTTAGTTCCTTATAAGAATGATTTTTATTTTGTAATGTTTTTATACTTTGCCACGTGGCTTTTGATTTGTTGTTTGAGTCTTGAATTATTCTATCATTTTGTTCTGTAAAAAAAAAGTTTTTCTTTATAAATACTGCTAACTTGTTTGCTAATATCTTTATATCTAATATAAGCTGCTTTATGTTTATTGTTATTGTTGATATTTATTTTGACTAATTGGAAAGTCAATTCATAAGAATAAAATAATTGTTTAGCGAAGACTTCAAAAACACTGTTGGGAGACGAGAATCCCATTCCTATCTTTTTAAAAAATGTCTTTAATATTGCTATATGAAGTCACGTCGCATAACATGGCTGGACGTAGTGTTTTTTTAACAGCTCTGATGGTATCTACTTTCAAAAACTGAGTAATCAGATGCTATTTGCTTAGGTAATGTATGGTTTAAAATATATTTATTTTTAGATTTATTATTTAAAGTTCCTGTAGTCCCCACTGGGATAGACGAGAATATAAAAAATCACATTTAGAAAATGGTTTATGTTTTTCTGAGCAATTTTCCTCTACTGTGCACACAATACTTCACAATTACTTCACTTTCACACATTATTATTACTTTCTCAAGGATATACATACTTGCTAAAGGCAAATACTTACCACACGAGCAAGTACTTCACTAAAATTCTTATTCAAATCAATAATGCTAGTTAATTCATCCCCGTTAACATTATGAAAATAATTATGATCAGAATTTAATATATCACATTGTTGGTAACTTTTACTTTCTAGATTGGTTGCCGAAGTAATTTGTCCATTATTAATTGGGGTATGATCGTTATAATGTATGGAAAAATAGGGTTACTTTAAGTAACCCTATTTTTAAAACTATTACTAGTAATATATTCAAAAATCAAGCTGCATAACATGGTTTTTGAGAGTGAATATTTATTATTACACTTAATATTGTGTAATTTTTAGAGAAATATTATAGTTCTTTACAAGAAATTGATAGATCTTTGTATAGAAATATTGTATAAGTTTATTTTTAAACTATGAAACATATTTTTAGAAATCTTTATAATCAACAGCAAAAGTTATGGAATACCGCCCCATAAGGTTAGAATATTTGGCAGGATCAACAATGGTTATGATACCGGTGAATATGTAGAAGTTCTAACGGATTGCTTATCTGTGGTACGATAGCGCAATTGGTTGGTTGGCAATGGACTTGATCCAGAGGTGCGGGTTCGATTCCCGCTCGTACCATAACTTTTTCTGTTGATTATAAAGATTTCTAAAAATATCTTTGTATATTATTTTCATACGAAATGTCATAATTTAAAAAAAGTTCCAAATTCGTGAATTTGCCAATTGATAATAGTGTCCCCAAACTAAATTTATTATTTACACTAAAGTTATTGTTACCCAAACAAAGTACTGTAGAAAGTCCGCCGAGGAGTACCCTTTAGTATGTTGAAATGCAGAGTTTGCCAGCTCTTTTACGCCAGCTCCAGATTTGACCCAACCTTCCACTAAAAAGTCATCCCTCCAAAACTTATTTAATAGTAGCGAACAATTCAACGCCGTACTATATCCATAAACAAAAACCTTTTTTCGTACAACGCTATTTAGACTGTCCGTCACTGCTTGGTGAGCTGAGGTTCCGGGTACCAGCCAGGCCAACGAGACAGAATGAAGTGTTTTCCCTAAGACTTTTTAGGATAGAAGCTGGAAGAAATGAGTCTATGAACCGCTTTATGGACCACTTCAACCATTTTATACCAAAAGATGTTGACATTCACTGGTTAAAAACATGTTTTAAAAGTAAAATAAGGGCAATTCTATCTGACATTAAATGGACTCTTTTTGTCTTTTATAGTACGTTGTATTCAAAGTTAGACCTCTGGTTTTTACTCCTTTTTTTTATTTTGTAACTTATGATAAGTATATGTCTATATATTATGTATTTTATTATGTTAAAATGTGTAAAAATACTATTTGTGTTTCAACCTGTATTGTATATATGTAATTAAATAATTGACTTTATAGACTGTAATAATTCGTCGTCATTGTAGTTGTAATACTGTAATAAAACGAATAAATAAGTAAATAAACAAACTGAGAAGGAGAGAGCCAAAGAAATCTGAATGCTGTATAGACGAATGTCTTACGTAAGCTCTATCTGTTGAAGATGCTCTGTATGCTTAGAAGATCATCGTCATTGTAGTTGTAATACTGTAACAAAACAAACAAATTTGAATGTAGTCAATTTACAAATACAATAGTATAGCAATCAGCACAAAGAACGGCCAACCCGCATATGGATTTTTAACCGTAATGCAAATGCAAATATTCAATAATTTGTTTTTTAAACTTACTAAAGGACTGACTGTAAAATGTCAAAGTCAGTTTCTGCAAAAATGGAATTGGAGTATTGACATGCCCTGTATAGTGTACCTTTATACTCTGTATTATTTCTATAGAGTTGAAGATAGAAATATTTATTTATTTATTTATTCATTATCAACGAGCATTGACAGCCCAATATTAATACAATATAACAAAATATTCATAACTATTATTATATACTAGTGTCTTTATAAAACAAAAATATTCAATAAATCATTAATAGAAATTTGTAAAAAAGACTATATTAGTGCATAACAATAGAATCCATTCTAACGCAAATAAATTGAAGGAAAACAACCAGCCTTATCAGGTATCAGAGTGAGAGTATATCACCCAAGACAGAATAACTTTTGAACTAATTGAGCGGCATAAAATTCTATGTTCAAAAAAGTCTAGTGACGAGTCACGAGTAAATAAGGATAAGACTATTGATATGCTAAGAAAGAGGATTATAGATTTGAATAAGGATAGGGAAAGAGAGACTGAGGAACTGAAGAATGAATACCAATTGCAACTACAAGACGTTAAAGCAGAGATGGACAATCTCAATAAGACCATAAAAGAGAAGGATGTGCAATTAAAGAGAGACGAAAGAAGAACGAAAGATTTTACCGGAACCGAAAATAGGTTTATACAACAAATTAAAGAAAAAAGTGACCAAATCCCGTATATGAATAAGGAAACTACTGATTTAAAAGAAGAGAACTCCACCCTTCAGCAATGGATATCTACTATCACTCCGGATTTTGAGAATACAACGAAAAAAATGACTGAACTATATGCAATGAACAAAAGTATGGTGGAATGCTTGAAACCGATAATACTTTCCTTAATAAAGAGATTTTAAAGTTCCGAGATGAATTGCGCAATAGCGATGCTATTTTCTTACCAGAAGAAGAAGAAACTGATTACAGCACTACTAATATACAAAGAGCAAAAAAATCATCCACTCAATTATAATAAGTTTGCCCAAAGCAATGATATACTCAAAGACAACCCTAAATATAACAATCAAGTTTTAATAATCGGCGACGTATAGAATGTAAAGGGTTGTGCGTCTATTTAAAAAATTCAAAAAGACGAAAATTGATATTATTTACCAGTTCAAAAAAAAAATTGTTTAATGACATGAAATGAAACCTTAACTTATAGCAGACAGTTCACAAAAAATGACTAGGTAATTGTGTTTACTGGGAGTGAAAACGCATTCAGGGGTATCTCGAGGTAAAAAAGCTGTTGCTTGTATCAGAGAGAACAAATTTGTTTCTGATTGGTCCTCCATTAGTCTTGGAACGAAAGGTGTTAAATGGTTTCATTTCTGAAAACAATAACACAGTTTTTAACTGCTTCTATAGGGACATAAATAGTTCGATGTTTCTAACTATGGACAGTTTTATGCAGGTGTATGAAATCTAAAGACGCGGAGCCGTCCTATAATTCTAAAATTCTCATATATAAATTTATATGTTCACGTATATTTTATTCTAACTTACACAGAAAAGATAATGTGAGTGAAGTCATGACAGAAAAAAATGTGCAAAACTGACTCTAGCTGTGCTGTCGAACATTCGGTGAAAAATGCTTTTTTAGAACAAATTTAGATATTGAATTTTCAGTGTTACTTCTGAATATACAATCTATAAGAAATAAAATTGATGAGATACATTTGTTAAGCGACAGTATTGGCCCTCCTAGTGTTCCGCTTTTTACAGAAAATTGGCTAAGAGAGGAAGAAAGAGTATTTATACCTCATTACTGTGTTGTATCCAGTTACTCACGTATTTTATTCACGGCGCACATACGAACAAATAGCTATATTAGGTTGCCAATAATAGTTTTAGCAATATACTCAAAAAATATTTTTAATGCTGGTAACACGATGTGCAATAGTCGGTCTTTATCATCCCGAATTATTTCTTTTATTACCGTATAGTAGGAGGCTGTGCGTAAAAACAAAGTAGGCGTGTAAATGAAGCCGTCTTTTGTGTTGAATTGCGTTTCAAATTTTACCGGAATAATTATGTTTGTTTATTGTTGTGTTATTTGAATTTAAAAAACCTTCTTCATGGAGATTGAATCATCAGGTATGTACTTTAATATTCTAGTGTTACTTTTTCTTTACATTCGTAAAATTTGTAAAAATAAAATACCTTTCATAAGACCACTCTTTTGGTTTCAAAAATTCGATACAAATTTACATAGCAATGATTTCAAAAAAAGTTCCATTGAGTACAACTGTAATTCTTTAATAATATGAAAGTTAATGCCTTAACGATAAATTTGAGACCAAAAACAGCTCCCCATGTCTCCCCCATTGCTGGTTACATATTATTTTTCCAGCTAGTCCCAATGAATCCGCTACCCAACGAATACACGAGGTAAATATAAAACGAAACGAACTATTATTGGTGTTGAAAAATAACCAGTTGTTTAAATTATCGTCAACAAAGTGTAATGAACTATTAATAAAGTACATAATGGAGAAGTTCAGCATAAGTGAAATATCTGAAAGTGTTCCTACACAGTTAAAAAACGTTGTGAAGGTGTTTGTTACGAAAGTATAGTAAGTGGCGTAAATGTAAATACATGTACGAGAGATTTTGTGAAAAAAATAAGGCATGGTTATGTTAAAGGTTAAAAGTGAGTGGATCAAACTGACCCTCCACTGCGATTCTGTGGTCTATTGTGGCTATGGCATGGTTAGATACAGAGCTAAAACTGTGTATAGACGTTTTAGTACAACATCCATCAAAGTCTACGCAATTCGGTTTTTCAAAGAAGCCAGGAAGGCCAAAAAAGTTCTTCGACGACAGTTCTAGCCGCAGTAAATGCCGAAGTGTTGTATTATTGGTCACGGATCACCCCCCTGAAAAATATATTTTGCTGCGGAATCAAGCCTAATAAAAGCAGCAGGCAAAAGAACAGCAGCACAGGTTGTAAAAAAATCCTTCTTATCATGTTTTTACCAGTGCCAAGTTAAGATGTTATCCACCAAATGGTCAAGTTTCAGAAAATGGGGCAGATGTACCAGTGCAAGACTTACTTGATTTGACTGTTCAGCGGCTAGCAGAAGTACAGTCAGAGGTAATTTCGCAAAATATTCCAGAAAGATTCAATACCTTTAATGTTTTTTATAAGTGGGGACTAGACGGCAGTGGTGGGCATAGCATATATAAGCAGAATTTTACAAGCAATTCACAGTATACAGATTTAAATATAATTTTATGTACTATTGTGCCCCTCGAAGTATCTGTATGTCAAGGAGCAAATAAGAAAATATTTTGGAAGAACATAAGCCCATCGTCTATCAAGTACTGCCGACCAATTTTGTTTAAATTAAAAAAATAATTGCGCGACAATGTAAAAGAAGAATTCAATATAGTGCAAAATAAAATTTCACATCTTTTACCCACAATTGTTTCTATAGGCACTAAGGACACATTCGTACACACTCCTATATGCACAATATTAGAAGGTAAAACTATTAATATTTTAACAGATACCTTAAGTACTCAGTCATTTAATGTTTGCAAAGCTAGTTCTAAAGATATGAACGACTTACTTAGAAAAAGTGACTGACATCTGACATCATGCAATCACTACCTGTACCTCCTGGTCAACTTTCAGAAGATGCTATTGAAGCGGACATAAAAGTTACAAAATTGTCCGACAGTTTCACTCAAGGAAAACCCCAAGGCTTGCAACTAATTCGGATATAGTTAATTGAATGTTAATAGCCTCTGATCCCGTCATATCATCACCTAGAAAGAAAACCAGAATGACTTTTAATAAAGCAGTACTAAGCATGTTAAAAACGCCAGACTTTATCCTAATTATGGAACCGATCTGTAGTGGTGATGATGAAGATGAGGTCGATGATGTCGATAATATCGATAATGATAGTGATGATGAACAATCGGACAGTAATTAAAATGCCTTTTTAACTGCAACACTTATCTATTCATAAACACGATTCATTTATAGATTGTTAAAAATAAAATTTGTTTACCTAATACATATCCATATTGGTTTTTTTTAATTCTCACAAACATGAGAAGTCAATGGTGATTTTGACAAAATTGTGTGAAAAAAATTGTAATTTTAAATATCGAATTATGGCCACCTAAATTCGCGATTTGTCCGTATGTGCGGCGGCCCTATTGTGTTTGTTCATAAATCAATTTTAGATATGTACACTTTTGTTGGTTTTGTTGGATTAAATTATATGCTTGTCCAAAAAGAATTCGAATTTTCCATTGTAAGATCTGTAAAGTTAAATGTATATATTATTTGTTCGTATAGACCACCTAGTACAAGTATAATTTTATTTATATCTAGATTAGAGCTGCTTATTTCTATGCTTCCAGCAAAAGTTAGTATTATTTTAGCAGGCGATTTTAATGTAAATTTTTTAGAAACCTCGAATTTAAATGTTAACTTGTTGTGTAGTTTGCTTGATTGTTTTAATTTACAAGTGCATGTACATGAGCCTACTCGTATAAGTAAGAATTCTAAGTCCGTGATTGATTACTTATGTTCTAATATAAACAGCGAATTAGTTGATTGTACTGTTATAAATCCCGATTTGTGTGATCACGAATCTATTTTAAGTAAATTTAAGATTTTAACGAAAAAGTCTAAAAAATTGACAAAATATGGTAGATTGTTTACTAGGGGAAATTATAGTAATTTCTGCCAACTTATAGAAAGTGTTAATTGGGATATAGCATTGAATGCTTCCTTCCTTCCTCTTAAAAAAATTAAACATAAACAGAAGAAACCAAAACAGTCCAAATTATTAGGGTGTCTATTTGCGAGCCTGGCGGTTCGATAAAGAAACGAGTGGAAGCCATAATTCGTTCTATAAGGATGAAAGGATGAACTCTGCCTAGTTTGTCTATGTTGCACATGAAGTCGAATGATATGAGATTTGGAAAACGATTGATGAAATATGGGGAATAAAATTTAATTGGTTATCCAAAATGACACCGAGGCTTTAACCTGTACGACACTTTCAGAGAGTTGTTATGATACACAAAATTGGTCAGATTCCTAACTCGGTTAAAAACTAGAGAATGGTACTTCTTAATATGTGGTACTTCTAAATAACGCTTGGCCACATGGAAGTTAAGTCTCCACAGAAGGGCACTGTAGTCAAACTGATTAATAACCAGTTTGAATAGGAAAGCAAATTTTATTTATTTTTATTTATTTATTGTTATAAGCACTTACAGAGTTTAAACTCCAAATTGTACATACAAAAAAAAAGTCTTCTAATCCTATCTGTTACAGGATAAAACTTAGTATCTAACCATTTAAACGCATCTTAATCAAATTCTTAACCGTATTTAAATTACATGTAAAAAAGTCAATATTTTCAAAGTTATGATTGTAGTTCTTCATAAGCCTATCTGAGAAACGCTGGGTACCATAATTTGTGCGATGGAATGTAAGCTGGAAAAGATCTCTGCATCTTGTATTTCTTCGAGGTATGCGAAAATTGACTGTTGTCAACAACTGATTGCATTCTATTCTTCCAGTTACAAGTTTGTGTAAGAAAATTGCTAAAGCGTTTTGCCTTCGAAATTCCAAACTCTCGATACCGGCTAGTTGAAGACGCATCTGTTACGATAATTCCTTGTATGGAAAACTTAATTTATACAACATAAACTTAACAAACTTATTTTGAACAGCCTCAAGACGTTGAATATCACAATTGTAAAAAGGACACCATACAACAGAATTATATTCTAATATACTACGCACAAGACAAAAATATAAACATTTGATTGCTTTAACATCACATATATGAGAGCAGGTCCGGCGTAAAAAACCTAGCATTCTTGAGGCTTTCAGAACTATAATATCAACATGCTGATAACAACAGACTGATTTTGATTTCCTCTGTCATCCCAGCTATTGTGATTTCTGTCATCCATGGTTACCTCTCTCATTATTAAACTACATTGTGTAGCAGTAGATCTTAAAGCCAGATCAGTTTGCACAGCATACTGAATTGTGTCAGTGTCTCAGTTTGAAGGGCTATTGAATTAGTAATTTTATCTTGAGTTGTCATCAGCTTATCCTCCCGATTCTTTCATTTTTCAATCAATTGTCAAGTTTCTTATTTCCTCTTTTATTGTCAAGGTCGTGCACTATAAATTCTATTTTACATCTAACTTTTTGAAGTTCATTAGTTAAAGATTCATTTTTAGACTGCTGATCCGCAAGTTTATTCCTTAAGTTGGTAGTAATAATATCTGTACCCCTTTATCGTCAGTATCATCATCGCAAGTGATAGTTGCTACGCTAATATTAGGGGACATATTTTCCATGGTTACTGCAGGCCCATTTCAGGTTTTTCTTTTGTCAGACCGTAAAAAGCCTCTGAAACAGTTGTTCGGTGTTACCATTTAAATTAATCAAATCCATATTTAGTAAACAAAAAATTGATCCCTTAATAGTTATTATATAAATAAAAAATATTCTCAAATATTTCAGAAAATACATGTACATTATTGTAAGGATAGGAATAAAAGACAGAAAAACATTTAGTTAGTTCTACAGTTAAACCGAATTTATCTCTGATTTTTTTATTATTTAATGCGTCAATGATATCTTGCACCTCATTGAATCTAACCTCCCTGAAATTAAAATAATTTAAATTAGGTGAAATAAAGCTGCAATTGTTAAAATAATGCAATGGATCTTGGATCGATTGAGGTAACTTCCTCATGAGTTATACTAACAAAATATTCATTCAAATCATTTGGCTTCACCTTGATGGACGTCTGAATTTTTTCATTTTGTGCTGAATGGCGTTTTATTAGTTGCTATATATATTTGACAGTATTGTTTGATTACCTAATTAAGTTATGATTTGTGTTGATCTTTGCATTACCAATTGCCCGGTCATACAAAAAGTACTGTTCTTTAAAACCTTGGATATTTGAGTACTGTCTTGTCAAATCTCTCCAAAGATGAAAGCGCTCCCACATTGCCTTTAATCCATTAGAAAACCATGTGATATTATTTGCCTGATGGCACATACTTTTTTATAGGAAAAGATGATAAAATGGTTGGTGTGCCACAGGATAGTATCCTTGGACCTCTATTATTCATAATTTTTATTAACGACCTTCATATTACAATCAATGAGAACACTGAAAAAATTTTGTGCTTTGTTGATGTCACAAATATTGTGGTTTCAGGTAAATCTTTTGAAATGATCGAAGAAAAAAAAGTAGCATTATTGTGCCAAGAGGTTTTTAACGAAATTACGTTGATTCTTAACAATAATAAGACAGAATATATCGTTTTTAGTAGTGTGTTAAGGAGAATCCCACTCAGATGATGTTGAAAATCAGATGGTGCAACTGGCAATCACTGCTAAATTTTTGGGAGTGAGTGATTAAACCTAAACTAAGCTGGAGCCACCATTGGGAATACTTTCTTCTGTTCTTCTTCTTCAGGCGGTCTTACAATGGCTTACATTGCTAATTTCTGCTCCTTTGCTAAATTTGGCAGTGTGATATGTAGATATAATATTTAGATGTTAAAAGAGAATAATCAGAATTTGGTTTATGATGGGCTTTATGGACTCAAAATTTTAACTTTGTATAATATGTAATGTGTATATCTATGACTGTTTTTCTTTTTAACAACTTCTTATAATCCTGCTACCGCCCAAGATCGCTAAGTTATAATTATTGTGGCAGTAGTAGTAGAAGTTGCCTGTAGGTCAAATCTGGCCTTTGCAATTTACCTCAAGATCTCCACCCCAACCCCCCAACCGTTTATACCACCTCCTTAGCGTCCTTGAACCTTCTAGACCTATTAATATAGGCCGGGATATTCTTCAAAGATAGGTCCTTAATAACTCCCTTTGCAGCACCGCGATTCCAAAAATGTCTTGGAGCAGTCTGGCTCTAGCTTCGCACCTACACAAATACTGTAGTGGAGTTTTCTTCTCCTCACCGCATGGGATGCAGGTCGAGTCTTCTATTCCTAGCACTGCTAGGTGCTTCCTCAAATGGCAGTGGCGTGTTAGCACCTCTATGAGGGAGCTAATGGTTCGTCTACTTCTAGTAAGCAACCAGGCCGTTTTGGCCCTTATCAGGTCCCGCGACGAAATCTTTGGTCTGCCTTCCTTTCTTATAGGGGAACCACCCCCCCTAGAAAAAGTCTGAAAGGCACAATCACTTAATGCCACCTCGACTTGCTGTCTAGACAATCCTAAGATGGGTTTTGGTTCTATGGTCGGCAAGTTGACTCCAACCTTAGCTAGCTCATCCACCTTCTCGTTGCCTGCTATTTCACAGTGACTAGATACCCAAATGAGTTCTACTCTTTTTGTAACTGCTAGTCTTTCTAGTGCGTCACAACAGTCCTGGACCAAGACCGTACTGGCATTAGGTGAGTTCAACGCTTTTAATGCTGCTTGGCTGTCTGAGCAAATGACCACTTTATCTTCTAAGCCTTCTTTAACTTCCTTCATTGTTGCCCTTTATCAAAATGGAATATGTTTCGGTCTGAAAAACCGCGCTGTACTTCTTAAGTGGAAAGTTGTTCCTATTGTTTAATTTGTCTATAAACACTCCTGCACCTGACGTCTGCGCCTCAGCTATCCGTAACCCGTCGGTGTAGTATATTAGTGTTTCGTTTGTGAAACTAACTGCCCCGCTGTCCCACTCACCCTTGTCAGGGATTCTGAGAGCATATGGCCTATCTGCCCTTAGCTGTTGCCTAGTGAGAGCAACTTTATATGCTGATGTGGGCACCTCTCTGCCTGCTATTATTGAGATGTGACCATGATCGACGATCTCACCTCTCTCCCACCAAATGCCTGCGTCTCTCATTCGAAGGTGGGCCGCAATTGCCTCCTTTTTGACCCAAGGTTAGGTTTGCGAAATAAATAAAACCTGTTATAATTCTGCTGGCGGTTGTTAACCATCTTGCATGGAATATTTTTCCTGGCTGTTTAGCTGCCAACTGGGGGGAAACCGTGCCCTTTCCTATTGCCTGAACCATTTCATACAAGTACATTTGGTCTGTACTCAAATCACTAACATTTATTGGAGGCAATTCAACATCAGGTTTAATTATCTGAAATGGCACAACAGGCATTTTATCACAATTACTTAATTGCTTTCCTATAGGACCGGCAAAACCTTTTGGGTCATTAGTAAAAGGCATATAAACCAGTGAACTGGCTTTTTTAGGGCAACTTCTAATTGTTTTATTACACCATTCTTGTAGCCTGTATTCACGACTGTACCGTCACAATTTTGTTTAAATTTTCACCCAAATAATTATGAAGGAAGTTAAAAATACTTGTCTTAATACCACTGGCACTTCCGGAAGTAGGCGTCACATGACCCAAGTAAGTAGCACCTGGTTCCGCAACAAGAACTATGTGTTCCTCAGTAATTTGCTTACTGTGATAGGAGGGTCCAATTTTCTCTACTGCCAGTGACTTGTCTTTTTTCCCATCAAAGTAGATTCCAGAAACTTCTTTTTGCTGTTCCATTTCCGTCATAGCTAAATTTTCCCTCCGTCTTTTTCTTTCTCTTCTAATTTTACTTCTATCAATGATTAAAGAAGGATCCTCGTCACTAACTAATTTAAAATCTTTGAGAACGGCGTTTATCAGGAGAGACGCACTTCTATCCGAGAGTTGACTTCTATCACATGCTTCAGCTACATTGGATAAAACCAATCCTTTTTTGTAAGGCATTCGTGAAGACGTTGAAGCTTGTGATATTATATCAGTCTCGCTGCACTTAGTATTGCTCTTGTTATCCGTTTGGTTCCGGCAGTAGTCCTCATTTTCGTTACTTTCATTTTGAACAGTATATTCTGAACTTGTATCTTTGATTTTCGTTTGAAATCTCATTTTCTCCAATTCCTTTCTTTCTAGTGATTTAGCGATTTTTCTTTGTAGTTTTAATATCAATTTTTCCCATCATCATTCGCCTTTCACCCCTCTGGTCTTGTAAAAATTCTCGCTCTATTATAGGTATTTTGATTTTACATTTACATAAATCAAAAGTAACACATTTGCATGGTGAAATGTCAAACAGTTTTAAACTATCGTTTTTAAATATATTAATTTTGCCAACCAATTTATTTTTTTTTATCACTTTATATTTTTCATTGTAGTCTTTCACTTTCTGAATTATTCTTTGGTCCGAAATAACAGGAAGGGAAGCTTTTTCCCAGATCGATTTGATATCAACAATAACTTTTTTGCAAATGTCCAACACACTTGGGTCTTTTTTGCTTTTATTTTTAAAAAGTTCACGATACAACAAAAACAATCTCATAACATCAGAATACGTCGGTAGGACGTTGCCACAAAGTTCACTAGGTGTTCCAAATATTTCACATTTCACGCGGGTTTTAGACATTTTTAAATTTGCACTTCACTAATCGAAAACAATCTAAACGCAATAACACACGTCGCCAAGACAAATTCGGCAAAGCACTAATGCTTCCAATTGCGTGTTATGGTTATTTCTGTTTGGAGGGGGCGCGGGCGGGCAGAGAAAGGCGTATTTCGGGGAATTCAGTCGAAACGGGTCGTAACTGGTTTGTTTGTCTGCCAAACCAAAACAAGCATTTATTTATTCACTTGAAATGTGTTTGATTATTTATGTGTAAACATAATCGTTAAATTGGAGTTTTTATTAAGATTTGACATAAAAAAGGAACCTAAAGTTATCTTTACTTATGACTGATTTTTTTTTGGGTTGAACTGAACTTTAATATGTATCTATTGTGCACCCAGGGATAAACAAAATCGAAAAAAAACGTAATTAAAAAAAAAATTATTAAATTTTTTTACCAAACTTTTTAAATTTCAAACTCAAAAAGGAACCTCAAGATGTCGTCGCACAATGTCAATTTTTTTTTAGTAAAATATAACCCGAAAAGACAACTATTCCACGCCCAGGAAGATTAAATTCCGAAAAAAAATTTTATTGCTCCGCCCTACTGTACATATATTCATAAAAACCATGCAAAACAAACACTTATAAGTCACATACACCATACAAGAAGAAATGTAAACAAGCTTATTGTAATCCCATAATGCAATACAAATATATTGCAGCATTCACCAATTTATCTGGGATCTAAATTTTATAATCAATTACCACGTGAAGTAACAATAACTGAAACAAGAAAAAATGTATAAAACTCTGGCTCTGATTTATATTCTCGAAAACCGTGGTACTTCTTAGATAGGATGTAAATTTTGTAAATATTTATTAGTAATGTAGGATGCAGACATCTAGTGATGTATAAATAACTTTCTGTAGCTCTTGCAGCTTAAAAATAGGCTAAACAAGTTTTAGGTTGTGCATTTTGATTAAATGTTGGGTTGGGTTTTGCGTTTGGTTCTTTTTTTTTGTATGACATACTTTATTAAATTGTTTTCTTGTTGTCAGCGGAAATGTTTGGTTTGTATACCTACTTACATATAATGTACTTACAAATGTAAAATATTAAAAAAAAGCACAATACAGGTGTTCCACACCTAGGTGCTTTTTAATTTATTATCTGTACTATTGTATTATTATTTTGGTTAATAAAATTTGTATTTGAAAATTTGACTTGTCTAGATATGGCAATCCCAGTAGAACGTTTAGCGGAGCTGTTGGCGTTGTCCTCATAGCACCGGTAATAACCACGCATGCTAGTCACTGGACCCTTCCAAGTCTTAACATGTCGTCTGGTTCTCTACCGCCGTCCAGCAAACTATTGAGGCATAGGCTACTATAGGCCTGACTACCGCTTCGTATAGCCAGTGCATAACGCGTGGGCTCAGGCCCCAGTTTGCCCCTATTGTTCTCTGAAGCTGCCACAGAGTCCAGATAGATTTAGCCGCGACTCTCTCGACATGCGCTTTCTACATCAACTTTGCATCAATGATAATTCAAAGATACTTTACTTCCTTTTTAAAGCTAAGCTGTTCCCCAAACATACTTGGAACACGTAGACCACTATATTCCTCTTCTTGGTGAATTGGATCATTTCTGTCTTAGATGGATTGATAGAAAGTCCGGTATCTTCATACCACCTTTCATTCAACCTGCAGGCCATCTGCATTCTCTCACTGATCGTTTCGATGAATCGGGCGGAGACTAAGACTAAGCCGTCATCAGCGTAGGTCTGCGCGTAGAAGCCGCTGTAAGGAGTTTCAACAGTCCGTCCATGACTAGGCACCACAGGTGTGACGACTATGCAGATACTCTCTACTTGAGCTTTGTCAAATGTACCCTCTACATAGAAGAAAACATCTAGACTGTACTCCTTGAAGCAGAGCGCTTTTTCTACCTAGTGTAACAAACACAAAGGTACAAATCATAAAGCTAATCAATATATAGTAGTCTTTAAACTATTTAATAGTCTACCATGTAACATTAAATCTGTTGTTGATGACAAAAGAAACTTTTTATATAGTATAAAAGAATATCTGTGTTTGGTGGAATCTTATTCTATTCCAGAGATCTTGAACTTTAGCAAATAATGTGTTGAGTGGTTCTGCTATTTCTAAATCTCATTGTAACAGCTGTATACTGATTACATTTCTCAATCGGTTAATTAGTGCTGATTATTGTTTGTTTTGTATGAATGTCTTTGACTTTATATTTATTGATACTTGTAGTCTGACAGTTTTATATAACATTTTGCTTATCATTTTTAGTGACATATTTCTCAGAATAGAAATAAAAGACTTTCTTTCTCTCTTGTTTTGTTTAAAAAGTGTTTAAGGTAATAAAAGAGAGTGAAATTCTACATTTTCATAGTAAAGTAACATGCAATATTCGACAGGACTTTTAAAAAAAAATTGTATTTGGTTGTATGACTTGATACACATAGAATATATTGTGGATATCAGATATTTAAACAACAATAAATAGTAAGAAAGGGTGAAAAATAGTAAAATTAAATTAAACGACGTTTTTGATCCTAAATGCTTTTGCAATTGAAAAAAAATGTTCTTATAAATTACATGTAAAGCTATATTCGAATATATTTTGATAAATTATTTAATTTTATCTCCTAATGCCCTGTATCTAGTCAATGAAGGACACAGCCATTTTATTTTAAAATGTGACCTTTATAAAGAAAATCGTCATTTCAAACAATCTGTAACAGACTGTTATAATAGCCTTTCCACCTGCAAAATTCGTCGAAAACCCGTTTTAGCGTTGAAAATATTCTAATCAGGGGTACCACAAGGACTTAGGGCCTGTCTTGATATTATTTTTATAAACGACATAGTTTCAAGTTTCAAAAACTATATGTGTTTACTTTATGCAGATGATCTTAAGTTTTTTTGTAAAGTACAAACGTTTGTAGTGCCTCAATATGAAGAGAGATTTACACTGTGGGCCAAATTAAGTTGCATTATTTTTTGATCGTTGATCAATCTTGTGTTAATGAACCGATTTTAATAATTTTTGGATATGTTTAGGAGCTACGTCTTCTGAATGGGCTTATGCACGTATAGCTTAAAAAAAAATTCAGCGACGGACTTATGAAATTTTACATAAAGCACATACTTTAGTCATTGCAAAAATCGAACACTCGGTATGTCAAAAAATCATTATGTCCAAAGTATCCTCTATAAGCCAGATTACAAAACTGCTATAAAAGATTTTTTGTTGTAATTGACTTAAGAAAAAACAATAAATTATTCCAAACTAAGAAATATTCTGTGTAATTTTTTGCAGATTAATTTGCTCACATTAAATCATTATTATCAGTTTTATTTTTAAACTTTTTTCATCCTTTTATTACTAAATACTTGGTGTGACCCGAAACATCCTTTGAAAGTCTGTAAAAATCTTCTAATGAAATTATTTTGTATTGAAATACTTGTTACAAGGAAAATTTAGTAAAAAATTTACAATAATTAAAGGATCACATTGTGAAAATGGCCATCATTATTTGTGACAATGGCTTAGAGTTTTCTTTGCCAGTGGTTAATAGCATTATCTAGACACCTGACCAAAATTTTGCCAGCATTCAATAATTCCATTTCTTAACTGTTCAACACTAGTAATACATTGTTACTATAAATCATGGATTCCCCCAAATGACATAGTCAACCGAATTTAAGTTCAGTCTATTTGTTGGCCAAAAATCAGGTTGTATAAAATCTGGGCAATATTCTTGTAGGTACCTTATTGTACTCGCAGAGATGTAGGATGGGGTACCATCTTGCTGAAAGGTACAATAGGCTGATAACTGCTCAATCGTCGGAAGCATGCTGTTTAAAATGTCTGGTTGATAAATTTCTGAAGCTATTTTAACAAAAATTAATCTTGTTTTTCCTACTTGAGATATGGCCAACAATACCAATAAATGCTTTAAAAAATAGTTTATTGTTCGCAAACACCAATTGCGAACCGGAAACTTTTTTTTGTCCTGTTCACACCATGAGTCTTCCCTCTTAAATCTTGATAAGAATTTTATCTTCGTATGTCAACCCCATTTTTTAAAATAACAAAAACTATCGAATGTGACAGCTTCCGTATAGCAACAAAAATTAAATTGTTTCATCATGAGTTACTTGAAAAATAGCGTGTCTTATTTGGCTATTCTATTTGTGGATTTTGAAAGCTATGGTTGAACAATTAAGAAAGAGAATTACTGAAAGCTGAAAATTGTTTAACCATGTGTCTATTGACAATGCGATTAGGCAATGGCAAAGAATTTTTACAATCTGTTTCTTTAATTATTAGAGTATTGTGAGTTATGTTATGAAATTTCCCTTCCTTTGTAACATGTATTTCAATACAAAATAATTTGAAAGGATTTTTCCTTTCATATCAAGTATGTAAGTATAAAAGGATAAAATAAGTTTAAAAATAAAAATGATAAAAATTATTAACAGGGCATAAATTAATGGAAAAAAGTACATCAGGATATTTCTTATTTTGCAATAATTCATTATTTTTTTCTTATGTATGTAATTTTGTAATTCCTAACATAAATTAACTGTGTACAGTCTAGAAAGCTAGTCCAGTGTTTTGTTTTTTTCGTGTGTTTTTACCGCCAAACTATTTGTGTATATAGTGTCATTTTATTTGTGAAAATCTGCCCGTTTCAAAAATATAAACATTTTATCTAGTTTTTTAACAACAAGCAGTGAAAACTTGGAACAGTGAAAAACCCAGTGCCAATTTTTACCAACTAGTATAAAAACTGCCACAATAAACAAGAAACGGATTACTCTTATGAGCACTTTAAATTCCACAGACCACTCTTTAATTCATTTATTGGAATCTTTTTTATGCAGTATTGAAAGCACACAACATCTTGAAGGTTCATTGAACCATTGGCTTCATATAAAGTCAAAGATTGAACGAAAACAAATTTGTAAACATTAAAAGACAACTGTTCATGAGGTCACGAGGTTTTGGATATACAATATTTATATCTGGAGAAACCTGGTTGTACTGTGCTTCAGTATTGCACAAAATTTAGTACAATTACCACCACTAGATCTCTTTCTGGAAATAAATTTTTTTCTTTTTTTTTCTCAAAAATGTTAAAACAATTCAAGTGATGTAAGAATAAAGATTTCGAAAATTTTATTTGTCTTGCCTGTTATGGTGTTTTATTCCTTAGTTGCTTGGAATGTCTTACCCAAACAATTAAAATGGTTGGTTTGGCATCCATTGCACGCTCAGGGCGATGTTAGCAAGGCCTGTATTGGAGTGGACACTCTGCGTCTAGTGTCCATTGCATAACTCAGTACAGTGTTTGTGGGTAGTTGTTTGCTACGTTATTTTTGTTAGAGGCAGTTCGGTTAAGTGTTTTGCGTATAATGCCCATTGCACATTTGAAGCTGGTGCTACTTTTGGGTAGTATCTGGGAACCGACTTTATATTTAAAGATTTTGTATTTATTTTGAGACATAAGTTTTACTTTGCAAATTTGTTATTTTCAAAAGTAAATTCTTAACAAAAATATACCAAAATATGTTTGGCAAATATAATTATTAATTAAATGTAAAATAAAATGGAAATGCCTTCAAATAGCAGTTATTAATTATTATTGTGAGAAAAGTATCAAAGTAGGATAGAGTGTGCTCACTGCGTGAAACTTTTTCAGACAAATTTCTTGACACAAGAGACCTTCATGACCCTGAGCTGCCTACCCAGCCAGTAAGTTATTCTGTTCTATTTTGACTATCTGTTTAAACTTTAATTTGATGTTTACCATTGTTTATTTTACTCGGACAAAAAAAATTTAAGTACTTGTGCTCACACCTGACATTGTTAGAGATAAAATCTAATCAAAAAAAATTATAATAAAATAGTAATTTCGACAAATTGCCCCTTACACAAGGTATCAGAAACATGAGGAGAATGAAAATACGGAGTGTGATTGTGCTAAACAAATTGAGTCTCTTCAAAAAGACAAGGGAATAGGAGCGCCATTTTGAAAGGATTCGTCAAAGTAGTCAGATCTTTGAAGACGAAGTTATTGAAGCCGAAAATAAGTTCTCATCACAACTGGTCAAGATGAGTGGAGGAAAGGAAATCCAAGTCCTAAAAAGTAAAGAAGTAGAATTAATAATACAAATAGACACACTTGAGGAATCTAAACAAAGCCTTGAGGAAAAGATTATCAATTTGACAAGGACGAACCAAAACCTTATTACCTCCATCAGAGTATTACAGGAAAGCGAACATAACTGCAGTGAATTGACAAAACTCCATCAAAAACTATTGTTACATTAAAATAAAAACAAAAATATAACTACATAAAATAGTTTTCTTAAAGCACCTGTTTCCTCAGATAAATTGTTAATAAACTTACGTAACTCAATATATAATATTTTTGATTCTTGAACCACTTTGGTCCAAAATTTATAAAACTACAGTTTTTGATGACTACTGCATATTTAATTTTTAGTTGTTTGTATTAGCAGGATGTTTCGATTACTTGCGCAATCTTTCTACTGCAAAAATAGGCTAAAATGAAAATAAAAAATTTCGTCCAATTACAATGGGTTAGAATTATAATTTTTTTAAAAAACGTCGCCAACTACAATAACAAAAATGTATATAAATATACTGTCATTAAAACATATCCATTCAAAAGACATCAGGGCACATATAGATTTAAAAAAAAATACAACACATATACTAACGTGAACAAAATACAAGTAGATATTAAAAACCATGGCAGTTAAGAGCATTATTTGTTATCTGCACTATCGAAAGAAATAAATAGGTAGCATATTGTTTTTTTTCTTATCCTTCTATTTTATTTAGTTTTATTAGGCGACAATAAGTTAGGAATGCAAGCAAATCGGGGATGAGCTAGTATTATTTGCTGGTTACATAGCTTAGGAATTTTTTAGGATATTAAAATATATTTGGTTTAAATTAGTTATGTCTGATTTGTCGTTTACGGAATGTACGTTTTTCTTTATTTGAATCATTTCATGGAATTCCCGTTTTCTTTTGTGTATTTTGGTCTTAAGAATTTTGATATTTTCAAAATCAAAATTATGACCCAAATTTTCTTCGTGCTTTTTAAGGGCAGTTGTGTTATTTGTGGCCGTTTATCCTATTTTGGAGATACTCGTCTGGCCTATATAAAGAGAAGATCAGTCTTTGCATGGAATTTGATATATTACATTAGATCTTTTTTTTGTAGGTATGTGACTTTTTAGTTGGCTGTAGTTATTATTGAGTAAATTGTAGCCTTTGTGGCAAACCTTAAGATTGTATTTTTTAAAAAAGTTTTGAAAATTATTTGACAATCCTGAAATATAAGATAATGATACGCAATTTGCAGAGTTTTTGTTGTTTCGATATTTATTATTTGGTGTTTTTAAATGTGTTTCAAGGTTACTTTTAAATTGAGTCAACTAATTTTTTTGGATAAAAGTTTTGTGCGACAGCTTGTTTTGCCTTTTTGATAGCTTCATTTCTATATTCCGGGTTACTTAATTTAATTGCCCTGCTCAGCTAAACCTGTTATAACTTTTTTTTTGCGAAATATGATGTTCTGATTTGTAGTTTACATATCGGCCCGACCATGTTGGTTATGTAAACCATTCCGTTTTTATGGCATTATCCATTTGATGTAAGGTCATATCTAAGATGTTAATAATGTTATTCTTTTCAGGGTCAAGGGTGAATTTTAATTTTTCGTGTTAGCTATTAAATTTTTCGAATGTAGTCTTGTTTGTCTTTTGTTATAGTGTTAGGCAATCATCGACTTATCTATTTATAAAAGTCAAAGTAAGTCAAAATCTAAGGTTGGTATTATATTACATTCCAGATCTTCTAGTACTAATTGAGCAATGACGCTAGATATGGACGCACTCATTGCATAACCATCAATTTGTTGGTAAAAGAATGTTTGTATTCAAAATATGTTGACGTTAACGTAAGTTCTACCGCTTGTAAAAATTCATGTAATGGGATATCGGTGTATTTTTTATGTTTACCCATTTTTTTTAATTACATCTAGAGCAACATTTATTGGTATATAAAGAGATACGACATTCAGTGTCATTAAAATATAATTATTTGGAATGTTCATTTTTATGTATCACATTGATGATTATATTTTTCAATTTAGACAGGTTGTTGAATGGAGATTGTATGCATGATACAATAGACCTTAATGGTATTCTTGGCTTATGTCATTTCGGAAGGCCACAAATTCGGGGTGGTAAAGAATATTGAATACATACTTTTTTAGCATTGTCAGAAGAAATAGAGTTTTTGTTTTCCCACATTTTGATAAGTTGATTATTTTTCTTTTGAAAAATATTTGTTGGATCTGATTTAAGCTCTTTGTATGTACTTTTATCTTGAAGTAATTCGTTCATTTTGCTATCATAGTCCGATGCTTTCATAACTACCGTTTTTACTTGATTTATCGGGTTGTAGAATCATTAAGTCAAGATTATCATTTAGAATTTTTTTTGTGTTCTTTCTGTTTTGCTTTATTTGGGATTTGGTTTTTTTTGCCATGAAAGAAATCCTCGTCGTTATAATTTTGAAGTGGTTAGTATACGCTGCTGGAACAAATATGTTGTGACCCCTTTCCGAACCTGCCATGAAAGAAGTCCTCGTCATTATAATTTTGAAGTGCTTAGTATACGCTGCTGGAACAAATATGTTGTGACCCATTTCTGAACCATCCGATATACAAAATAACATATTACACGTACGTTACTAGACCATGCTATGTTGCAAATTCTAAAGCAAGGACTAGACGCGTTTCAGCCTATTTGGCGCCAAAAATCGGAAAAGTGTGGTTAAGTGTATAAACGGGTAAACGTGCTTCATATGGATAAAATTAATCGTGTTGAACTTCTGGTGCAATTAGCAAAATACGATAAAACAAAAGAAAAATCTGAAAGTAAGATATATTATTCTATTGTCGTATCTCTTCCAGATGAGAAAGTAGAGATAATATCTAAAAATTTTTAGCGGAATAGTTTGCACAGACATTCCGTACCTAGTAAATGTCATTTGCATAATTTAAAAGGCATTTTGTTATAAAATAGGGGTACATAATAATAGAGAAACATTACCTTTTTAATCCTGAGATTTGAACTCATATCAAAACCTTGTCTAGTCTGGTATTGATGGTTATCATTATTTAGGTTATTATTAGTTATCAGTTCAAATGGAAGTGGCAATAAAGTAGACACTCATAAAAATATCAACTTGAAATTTGAAATGTCTCTATAACTCCATAAAAGAAACATTTTCTATAACAAAATAATTAAGTTACTTCCGCTTTAACCGGAAGTAACCCCTACTTTTTTATTTTAAATAGGACCTGTATATTGAACGGACTATCGTATTCAGCTTAAAATTAGATTTTTAACGATATTAACACAAGTTAAGTTTTGTTTTCAAAATGGCGGCCGGGCAGCGATTTCAAAATTCAACATTGGTCTGTCATGATAAAAATGTAGTCACTTTTTACAAAACACTTGTTTTAAGCAGTCCAAAATAAGCTTGATTTAAATTTTTTAGAACACTCCGATTTAAATAGTTCTTTGACAGCCCTTATGTATATTCGTTTTGGCTATTTTGATAATTCAGGTTACTATGCATTACATTTTAAAAAAGTTTTTTGCGAAGAAAATGAATGTGAAAACTTATACAAGGTGTCAATAAAAAATGTCGGAGTAAATTGCTCATTCGGTAATTAAAACAAAAAGTTGAAAAATTCTATTATTTCCCAAAACGATGTTTAAGTTGAAGTGTCTAAAAAAATAACTAAGCTTATTTTGGACTGTTTAAAAAGTATTTTGTAAAAAGTACCTGCATTTTTATCATGAAACGTGAAAGTTGCATTTTCAAAAAAAGACTGTCCAGCCGCCATTTTGAAAACAAAATTTACTTTGTGAAATATCGTTGATAAGCTAATTCTAAGCTGAATACGTTAATTAATAAAAATGTACAGGGTTCTATTTAAAATAAAAAAGTATGGGTCACTTCCGGTAAAACCAGAAGTAATTTTTAATTACTTTTTTATAGAAAACTTACCTCTTGTCGAGTTATAGAATCGTCTTAAGGGAGAACTGCATGCAAAAAGTGAAAAACTAGCGACAAGGTCTAGTCAAGTTCAAAGTAAGATGAAAAGGTACCTACGTATTAGAAAAAACTTTCTGCACGTCCGACCTCAAAAAAATGTGTTATGTATAGGCAATTTAAATTACATTTCGTTTAAAAATGGGTTCAAAAGGGTTCACGCGCTGCAGAAATACAAATAGACATGAGTAAGATTTACCATTTCAAATTTTGCAGTTACGTAGACAAAGGATCAATGCAGAGCCATTTTGTGAAAAAAAAATTATATGCGACGGCGTTTCCGTCAAAAAGTGGTCGAAAAATGGTCGAAAATGGACAAATCTACTTCTATTTGATAATTCTAGATTAGATTTTTTCATAAAAAATCGCATTTAGCGCCCAACTATACATATTTCCCTATTGAAATCACATTGAAGCTAATACATATCTCTTATAGTTTTAACATACTATTGCAGCGGCGGGAGGCTTGCAAATGATCCAAAAAACTGCGTGCAGTTCCCCCTTAAGTTTAATTTTTTTGATATTTTTAAAACTAAAAAGGTGGCAGCCTGTTACCCGATGTTGGTAACTTTGGCTGTAAAATCAACACCTGTATTTTTTTAAATAATAAAGTTAGAGAGAAAATTAAAAAACCGTTTGGAGAAAATACTCGGTATTCTTTAAAACTTAAGTAAAAACTTTTAAATTTAAATTATTTTTTTTGCTACAGGTTGTTGAAATATACGTACATGATCTTTAGGATTGGTAAGTTTTTAACTACCCTTCCCACATTTTTTACACACCCTGTATATTTTCTGGGCAGTGCAGACCGTGCACATTATGAAAAAAATATGACTTAAGGGCTCTCTAGCAAGAAAATTTTCCATCAAATGGCTAACAAAAAGTTACAGCTTATTATGTAGAAAAATTAAATTTTTTGACAAAAAAAATCATATCTCAAAAAATATTAAAAATTTTAAAAAAGTTTGAAATTGTTTTTTACAATTTCACCAAGGATTACGCTAATCTAACAATTAGAACTAAAAAATTGTTTTTGCAAGAGTCTTTTGTCTTGTTTAGCTTAGGTAAGTTTTACGCCTAACATCGTTTGTACGTAATAAAATTTGCAAGATACAGTTGAAAACCGCACCTCAGTAGCTCGTCTCATTTTAAAAATATTCGAACCTAAATTTTACCAAAAAATGCAGGTGCACTGTTTCAAGTGGCCAGCAGTTTAGTTTAAAGTTATAAATAATAATGCTGAAAGTTCACAGTGAATTAATGGCATGCTTATAATTTCTTTTAACGGCATACAATCAAGCTTCCCGTTAATTAAGGTAACGGTACCCTCTAGATACAAGGCCTTTAAATTAACAGTTATTCCTGATTCCTACATATCATATGTTCATAAACAAGTTTTTAAGTCTTTGTTCAACTGTCACTTTAAAATTACTCCTTTTTTTATTATATTCTTATTTTTTATGTAAGTTTGGGGCCTCTTTTAATTTCAGGTTAGGTTTAAAACCGGACAAGAAAAAGAAAGAATTTTCCTGTTTTTAAACAACATTTTGGGAAGACATTTCCTTATGTAAATATCCAGTGCTTCTCTAGCTGACGTGGCAACACTGCTTAGAACAACCTTCTGATCTTGTTTCCTTGTTATTAGCACAAATTACTTTGTTTGCCAGCTGTAACTTGTTCTATAGTTACACATAGGCGCACAAGTTATTAGTCCTTTAGTGCCACTAAGACCACCCGGATATTCTAAGGGCACATGATATATGATAATGCCATCCATATCCAAGAATCGTAAATCACACAGGATAATTACTTCTCGCAAGCGTATCGTTCGCCAGTTCTCGCCGACCGCAAAGGTCAAGGACCGCGTGCGTGACGTACTCTGGCTCTCTCAGTCTAAAGATTCAATATTATTTACATTACTCTGTAATAGAAATTCGCTTTTTAAGCATGTTTCTTTCAATGTTCTTTAGTTTTTACAAGTGGTAATAGGTCACACAAGTTTGAAAAAGTGTTAAAACTTCTTTTATAACTGATATATTTACTTTTGAAAACCAATGCCTGGGGATATGTGTGTTATGTATAATTGCAAAAATAGTTACAAAAATCACTTGCCAGATGTAACTTTTCACAGGTTTCTGAAATCAATTATTATGATGAAGGAGTGGGTACACCAATGCAGTAGAAAAATATTAGCTATATATACTTGGATTCTTTATTATTATTTTTTTATTAATTTTTGCTCTGGATTGTTGCTTTTTTAGTATCAATGCAAATCTCAACTTTGTTAATTAATCTAAAAGTTATATACGTATATTTAGGTATCAGAAGCCTCTGTAACTGTGTTTTTTGTTTCCATTTTCGTTGTAAAAATGGTATATATATTAGGTATTTTTTGTAATCTCTAGAATACATTATTTTTTTAATTTTGAAAAAAAATATGTGTGAATAATAACATTTATTAAAAAATCGTAATATTTTGTTTTTACTTTCCTATTTGGGAATCACTTTAACTATTTGCTTTTTAAATTAAGAAATTTAGATAGCTAAATTACGGAAAAGTGCTTAAAACAACATAATATAACAAAATTTTATAAATTAAGAAGGCACTCATAATAATATATTTTTGTCTTAACATAATGTTTAAATTATTTCCTAATCATTTATTTTAATGTCCAAATATAAATCTCTAAAATATTTTGATGACCAATTGACCATTGTTTATTGACCGAAATGCATAAGGTAATGTTGCTCTATTAGTTTAATATAAAATTTGCCAAAAAGTATTGCATTAAAAACCAAAATAACAGCATCAAAAGCATATTACCCTCCTATAGAAATAACTCATGAAACTTGTTTCGAGCGGGACAGGCGTCGTCACTGCAGTAACGCCAGCTCTAGCTAAACTGACTAAATCGCCGATGTAACTATCCTGTGTGGTTTACGATTCTTGATCCACACCCGTTTTCCCTTGGCGAGCCGGTGGCCGAGAGCATAAAGCTTTAGGTTTACACTGGTGGTGTAAACCTAAAGTTGGTGTCGCGGGTCCTAGGTTCGAATCCTAGTTAGTGCACGACTTTTCAAGTCTGCAGCTAATATTAGTGATTTAAAAATCCAACAGGGAAGAGTGTAAAATGAATTTCACTTTCCACGCTGCCATTCACGCCGGTAACCAGGCCGGGGGGAACCGGATGTTCCGGAGGGAATGGCCGTGGTTCGGACTCCTCGATAAACTGTAGGGTCCGTCTGACTGACATTCCCCAGACGTAAATTCCTTCCCCCTTCCTTGAAGGGTGATTCTTGTCCCCCTCTCGGTGCACAATTCCATTCCCCTATATATGTACTTGTCTGAACAAAAAGTTTACCATGTGTAACAATCGGATGCTCGGGCAGGGTCACGTTATGTACCAGTACAATGTACCAGTTTACGAGCCCACAACCAAACAGTCAGTCAGTTTAATCATAATAGAAAACGTTTCAACCATATTTTGGTCTTCATCAGTTGTCTGTAATGAGATATATAGATAAGTCACGGCACAGAAAATTACAACAATTAAAAACATTTTTTTTAAACCAAAACCAAAAAGATGAATTTTTTTCGGCTTAACTAGAAATTAAAACATTATCCGAGATTTAAATGTCGGTATTTTAACATATTTCTATACACCACAGTTCGTTACAATTAATGCTAAAATTAAATTAATACATATATGTCACATAGCACAGAACATTTAAACGTATTACACCGTAAACAAGTATACGAACAGTTAAAATGGTACTAAATTTATATTGGAGTAAGAAGCAATTCGTACTGATTTTATTTGTTTTGATGCTTTTTTTTTCGTTTGAACCTCGAAAGAAAGGAAGTATGTGTAATTTGATTTTTTTTTTGGTTATTTTGATGATTATGTTACAAAATTAAGTTGTTATATATTTTACTTAAATTTTTAATGTCAGTTTTATCGTTGATACTATTTTTGTTTTTTTTTAATATATATCATTTCCAAGAACTCCCTTTTCTGTTGGTTTTTTTTCAGTTTTAAGTATCGTAGTCTCTTGAAAATTAAATGTATGTGATAATTGCTGTTCGTGATTAGTTAAGGCTGTTTTATTTTTTTTATCGTATTTGTGTCCATTTAATCTATTTTGTAAATATTGGGCAGTTGTTACATGGAATTTCGTATATTGTATGAGATTTTTTATTTTTATTGGTTTTTCATTTTTGTGTGGTGGTTACAACAAAATTTGAGCGGACGAAAATGTAAAACCAATAAAAATAAAAAATCTCATACAATATACGAAATTCCATGTAACTACTGCCCTAGTGTCTACATTGGTCAAACCTCCCAATAATTACAAAATAAATTAAATGGACACAAATACGATAAAAAAAAAATAAAACAGCCTTAACTAATCACGAACAGCAATTATCACATACATTTTATTTTCAAGAGACTACGATACTTAAAACTGGAAAAAACCAACAGAAAAGGGAGTTCTTGGAAATGATATATATTAAAAAAAACCAAAAATAGTATCAACGATAAAACTGACATTAAAAATTTAAGTAAAATATATAACAACTTATAATCATCAAAATAACCAAAAAAAAATCAAATTACGTTCACATACTTCCTTTCTTTCGAGGTTCAAACGAAAAAAAAAGCATCAAAACAAATAAAATCAGTACGAATTGCTTCTTACTCCAATATAAATTTAGTACCATTTTAACTATTCGTATACTTGTTTACGGTGTAATAACGTTTAAATGTTCTGTGCTATGTGACATATATGTATTAATTTAATTTTAGCATTAATTGTAACGAACTGTGGTGTATGGAAATATGTTAAAATGCCGACGTTTAAATTTCGGATAATGTCTTAACTTCTAGGTAAGCCGAAAAAAATTCCTCTTTTTGATTTTGGTTTAAAAAAAAATGTTTTTAATTGTTGTAATTTTCTGTGCCGTGACTTATCTATATATCTCATTAAAGACAACTGATGAAGACCAAAATATGGTTGAAACGTTTTGAACACACGCTGTGAAATAAATATTTGCCGATTTCTAAAACTTGCCAATTAATTCAGTGAACCAAATACCCAAGAAAATTCGATAAGTACATATATATATATATATATATATATATATATATATATATATATATATATGCGAGGCTAATTTGTTAATATAATTTTTGTTTATTATGATGTAGATTAATAGTGTTATTGTTTTAGCCTGTCCAATGGAGAAGACTACATTACATCAAACCAGTTGCAAAAACGAATTCTTGCTATAGATCGTGGTGAGAGTTGTTCCTCGAAGTCCACTGAAACAAAAGATTTGGAAAATGAATCTGGAGAGGCAAATGGGGAAATTATGAATAATTTTGAGGAATCTGTGGATTCAGATGATGAGGAACTTGATTGGGTACATAGATCTAATGCGAATAATGAAAAACTTACTGAAGATAAAGTGGTTTCGGCAGCAGTAACATTTTCACATGGTCATTTACCTGTAGTTAATAATATTCTTAATCTTACTGATCCTAATTTAAGAGCCCTAGACCATGTTCCTTTTCTGTATTGGTCTATACTTAATCCAGTATTATCTGTAAAAATTATATATTTTAAGCTAATGAAATATTTAGGAAGTAGGTCGATACCCCTGCCACTTGCCAGGACTGAGATACAACTTTTAGTGTTATTTCTTATTTATTCACTAGTGAGTTTCAAAAACATTGCATATTTTTTACCGACAGTTATATTTTATTTATCATTTATTATCATGGTTGTAACAACATTTCAACTACTTCAAACTCAAAGAGAATTGCACGATTTTCGTTTATGGAGAGGTTTATTTATATGTTATTCCAATGGAGATCTGAATGAACATAGCTTTGAGACACAGTTCATTCTTAATCAAACCAAACCATATGCTTGGTTTTTTTTCAGTCTTTTGGTTCATTATTTTGTATATTCTATTATACCAGTAAAGTTAGAATCCGAATTTACTGTAATAGCTTGTTGCTTTATGTTTATGACCTTGATTGGTTTTATGCCCAAGCACCGAACAAAGACTGTCTTTGATCCCTTAGTCTTATTAAGTTTTTCTGTCAATGTTCTTGCTAGATATCCTTATGACACCGACCCTATTGTTTCAAGAGGGTGGCGATATCTAGAACTCAATTTTCCTTCTTTCCCAAGTTACGTTGTTGGAAATGGTATTGAATTTTGCATTAGTTTTTGGTTGGTACTCTATGCATTAATCCCTGTTATTTTGTTCCGAATGGCAATAAAAGAAAAGTGGAGAGGTTCTTACAAAACTGTTCTACCTCATCTGGTGACTTTAAGTTGGTTGCAATACTTCGCTTTGTGCTCTCACAACGCAACAATGTATGGTTTATACAGAGCCACTTTGGCTTTAGTAGGATCTGTCTTATTTTTACCTTTGATGGGTCTAATGTCTGTAATTCTTCCTGTGGCTGCTCTTACTCGGTGGATTGTGACATCAAATATAGTCTATACTATTGGATTATTTCTATTTTTGCTCATTATATGTTTGTCTGTTTGTTTTGTCTGTGCAAGAACTAAATATGCCCAATATACAGCC
Source organism: Kuschelorhynchus macadamiae (assembly GCA_030620095.1). Lineage (NCBI taxonomy): Eukaryota > Metazoa > Arthropoda > Insecta > Coleoptera > Curculionidae > Kuschelorhynchus > Kuschelorhynchus macadamiae. The sequence continues at coordinate 799,923 of JAUTXW010004592.1, read as the reverse complement.
CCAGTTCAAGTTATACTTATGTTTATAGCGTTTTTAGCTCTAGTGAATAGTTCGGATCGCAATACTATGCTCTCAAACGAGTTTGCAATGGAAGCGGAACCAAAAACTTTAGATTGGGAATCGTTCCAACGGTTATGTCATCAGGGGGTTTGGGAGGACTCTGAAAATACTGCTAGTGCCCAAGAAAGGTGCGCAGAACTAGAAAATACTGAAATTTTTTGGGAGGGTACTGTAGTTTCGGTTAATTTAATTTCAATTACAAATAGTTATAAAAATGTTGTTGATAAATTCCCAAAATATATTACAGATTACCTCTATTGTGTATATGGTAAACGACAACCGTCTTTTTGCGACCAAGACGACCCTAGTCAACGCAGTGACTGTACAATTTTACAGGAATTTTCCCAAAATAGATGCAGTTTAAAAGATTATAACATATATTCGTTTGAAATGACAATAAAAATGCCTTCTGCTTACTGGAGGTTGACACCAGAAGTACACTTGCATTTGTTAGATGAATTCAAAAATTTTACCCTGCGAATTAAATCAAAGGATTTAATTTGGTTTAAGGGTGTTTTATATAATAATCAAAGTGTAGGAACTAACGGTATCTTGGGATCCTTGAATACTTATGTAAAAGCAAAGGAAGTTGGTTGCATTTCGTGCTCTGATCAAGAGCTATCTTCGGTTAAAGCATATCAAAGCAATTTTTTGGACTTAAAATTTTTGTATAAATTTTATGATGGTTTGAAGTTTGTATTAAATATCATGTTTAATCCTGTTTTAATATTCAAGTGATTTAAATTAATATCTATGATTCTATGGATCTCTAGTCTAATTTCACTTATAGAGTGATAGCAAAAAATCTTCTTTTCCAAATTTGTGTTAGGTGTTGAGAGTATTGAAATAAAACCTAATTCCTAGTGATACTTTATATTTGCCATCAAGTAAGAGTAGATGGTAGGACTTTAAACAGAAGTATACATACTAAAGGCATTTTCATTTATGTATATAATAATAATCATTTGTAAAGTGTGAATTTGTAACTGCACTCAAGTTAGGGAAAAGATAGTAATAAAACGTTTAAATCATTCCCAAAATTAGCAGATTATAGTATGGGAGTTGGGTTCTTATTATACTTTGATCCTAATTTATCTTGGTTTATGTTGAAAATATAAACAAAAATTACAGAGTTTTGTACCTTTTAATTAAAAGTTATTTCTAACCATTACTATGTAATGTGTTTATCATATTTTATGACTTGTGAAGTCTTGTTTTAAAACAATTATAAATAAAAAATAAGAGTATTTAACATAATATATTTCAGTAATCTATGATAATATATATTTTCAAATGAGATTAGTACTTCCTACTTTTGTATTTAGAATAGGGATAATTGTTTTCATAATAAATTAGCTGTTGGTGTTTTAATCCACATAATAGAGAACCCTCATCAAACTTGAAACCTAGATATATATATATATATATATATATATATATATATATATATATATATATATATATATATATATATATATATATATATCTATCTTTGTATCTTTGGATGTCATATCGCTTTACACAAATATTCCCTTAAATCTTGCAAGTAACATAATTGAAAAAAAAATGGGATGAAATCAAAAAATATACTGTGTTACCTTTAAATGAATTCCTAGCAGCAGTTGAACTAACCCTAAATTCAACGTATTTTCTTTACAATAATAATTTTTTTTTCAACAAATTGATGGTTGTGCCATGGGTTCGAGTATCTCAAGTGCAATAGCCCAACTAGTTTTGGAAGACCTTGAGGAAACTATAATTCCCCAATTAAAATTTGAAATGCCATCTTTTTATAGCTACGTTGATGATTGTATTTGTGCAATCCCTCAAAATGAAGCTGAGTGTATATTAAACACCTTTAATAATTATCACGTAAAACTCCAATTTACCATCGAAATCGAACAAAAAAATGAAATAAACTTCTTAGATGTCACTTAACACAGAAATAATACAATCAGAACAGAATGGTACACTAAAAAGACCTGGTCATCAAGGTACACAAATTATAAATCTCAGCATCCCCACTCCCAAAAAAAATCTGTTATCATTGCTTTAGCTGATAGAGCAATTCAATTTTCAGATGTTGAATATAGGGAAAATTCGATAAATAAAGCCAAACATGCGCTCCTAGAAAATAGTTATCCTGAACATTTAATTAATAAAATTTTTAAGCAGAGAATATATAAACTTTATAATAAAACAAATATAATTTCCAAAAAAAAATATTAAAAGCAATTTTTTAACATTACCATATGTACAAGGTTTGTCCGAACAGATGAAGCATTTATTTGCCAAATATAACATAAATGTGGCTCATAAAGGTTTTAATTTACTTAATAAAAATTTTAGCGTAAATAACCATAAATTCAGTTTTTCCAAAGTAAGAATTTTAAAAACGGAATCTCATAAACGGAAAAGAGAGATATATGAATCTATTGAAATCGGGAAAAATAAAAATGCCATTAATGACAAAAAAGATGTAAATTTAGTAAACAAAATTTTTTTCAACATCATCTAAGTTCCCCAAATCTGTTATAATATTTAAATAATAAAAACTCTCCGGTAACCACTAAAAAAGTATTATGATAAGAATGAATTCCTACACTATATATTTCAATTAGTCTGCAATAGATGTTCTGTGTTTGTATTTGTTTGGCAAAATGACAATGTGCTATGTGTATTTTATTTTGCTTAATTGTTAATTGGTGTTATTGACCTTTTGATTTACGTCTCATGGTAAGATAATTTTTGACTTTTTAAAATCTTAGATTGTTTATTTTTTGGAATATGTTTTAGGAAAAATAAAATAAAAACATATATATATATATATATATATATATATATATATATATATATATATATATATATATATATATATATATATATAAACATATATATATATATATATATATATATATATATATATATATATATATATATATATATATATATATATATATATATATATATATATATATATATATATATATATATATATATATATATATATATATATATATATATATATATACCGGGTGTTCAGTTAAGGGCGTACACTATCTATATCTCAAGAACCCTTGACTGCAGCCAATTGGAAAAAAAAAATTCATGACTAAAATGGCAACGAGGAATCGTCCAAAAATATTTTTAACTTTGCAAATTGGCCGTAAGGGGGCGCAACTGTCAAAATGAAAATACAAATTTAAAATTTGAGCAAAATTACTAAATTAAGATATAAGTTTTATAACGTCATTGGAAAGCTGAGTCAATTTTCTATGAATTCGCTTTAAGCCAAATTTTCATTGGGTTAATAATAAGGGTGGGGGAAACAAATGTGTGTTGTCATATTTAAATCGCTATATCTTGTACACTTCTTAACCAATTTTAATGAACAAGGTGTCATATGAAAGATAATTTTTACATCTCTTAATGGACTTCTGCAGTGATATAAATTAGTTTTAAAAAAAGAAGTCAGATGGCGCTATCCAATGTGGTTAGAGTTTTCTTGAAATTTTTCTAAAATTTCAAATGGATCGGTATGCTTTACCTTATAAATTATAAAAGTGAATTATAAAATCTACATTTTGGCGAAAACCGCATATCGAAATCTTTATTCGTTTCGGAGTTGTTGCTAAATAACTGGTGATAAAAGAAGCAAAAACAAAAAAATCGAGTTTTATGAAGTTAGTATCTGACAGATAAATGATATTATGGAATTAATTAAAGCATGTTAAAGGTTTACTTAATAACCAGATTAAAAAATCTTAATTGAACTAATTGTAAGCAATGTCATACCATGAGGTATTGCGTTCTTATTTCTTATTTGCCTCCTTGTACTGTCACAGTAAGCCGTGAAAAACAACAGACACATTGCGCCTCGTTGTCATGGCAATAAAAGCAGTAACTGTCATTTTGGTTTGTTTATTGTCTTGTGAAAGAAAGTTTACTTCTTGTTTCCGTTACTAAAGTAAAAATGCCGTTTACAAATGAAGAGGCATTTGATATGTTAGGTGTGTATTTTGAGTGCTTTCGAAATGCAGCCAGAGCTTCAAGGGAGTATGCTTTGCAGTACCCTAATCGGACGCATCATTCCAGGCACGTGTTTACTCGTTTGGCAAGACGACTCAGAGAAACTGGCAGAGTTCAACCAACTTCGACTCAAATAAGGCATCGCAGAGTCAGAAATGAGACGAATATCATAAACGTTTTAGCTTATATCAATGTTGATCCACATGCTAGTATTCGCGAAATTTCTAGGGACTTGGGACTTTCAGTTGGCTCCATTCATAAAATTTTGATGGATTTTAACATGCATCCATATCATATTGTTTTGCACCAGGCTTTACTAGACTTGGATTTCGACAATCGCTTAAATTATTGTCATTGGCTTCTCAACATGATAAGGGAAGATCGCCGTTTTTTGGATAAAGTACTATGGACAGATGAAGCCTCATTTACCAGCAATGGTAGAGTAAACTTGCACATCATGCATTACTGGTGTGATAATAATCCTCATTGGATGCGTGAAGTCGACCATCAACATCGTTGGACAGTGAATGTATGGTGCGGAATTGTTGAAGGAAAGATTATCGGGCCTTTTATCTTTGATAGGACTCTAAATGGTGAATTATACCTTCAATTTTTAATTAATGAGCTGCCACAGTTATTAGAAAACGTGACCCTCGCGACAAGAAGAAATTTGTGGTTTCAACACGATGGATGTCCTGCCCATTTTTCAAACCAAGTGCGTCACTACCTTGACCAGCAGTTCCCTTTCCGGTGGATTGGAAGAGGAAGTTTATTTCTTTGGCCAGCCAGGTCACCGGACTTAACTTGTCTCGATTTTTATTTATGGGGAAGAATAAAAGATCTCGTTTACAAAACTCGACCAGCAACGCGAGAAAATATGATCGAGAGAATTAGAACGGCTATAAACAGCATATCCGTGGCGGAAATTAAAACTGCTGTCTCGTCAACACAACAAAGGCTGTACCGCTGTATTCAGAATGATGGAAAACATTTTGAACATATCCCATAAATGCCTAATTTTTCTGAAAATTTTGTTCTTGTTCTTGTTACTCGTTACCTGTTTCTTCGTATTTTTGCCACGAAGGTTTTTCATACGTTACTCGTTATGTTATTCTGCTTTGTTATGGCCCGTTGGCCTTTAAACACGCTCCAAATTTTAATAGTCTGCTAAAGTTTGGACCAGTCCAAAGCCTGGATAAAGTGTGATGGAAGGCAAATAAAAATATTACTACTTACAATTAGTTCAATTAAGATTTTTTAATCTGGTTATTAAGTAAACCTTTAACATGCTTTAATTAATTCCATAATATCATTTATTTGTCAGATACTAACTTCATAAAACTCGATTTTTTTGTTTTTGCTTCTTTTATCACCAGTTATTTAGCAACAACTCCGAAACGAATAAAGATTTCGATATGCGGTTTTCGCCAAAATGTAGATTTTATAATTCACTTTTATAATTTATAAGGTAAAGCATACCGATCCATTTGAAATTTTAGAAAAATTTCAAGAAAACTCTAACCACATTGGATAGCGCCATCTGACTTCTTTTTTTAAAACTAATTTATATCACTGCAGAAGTCCATTAAGAGATGTAAAAATTTTCTTTCATATGACACCTTGTTCATTAAAATTGGTTAAGAAGTGTACAAGATATAGCGATTTAAATATGACAACACACATTTGTTTCCCCCACCCTTATTATTAACCCAATGAAAATTTGGCTTAAAGCGAATTAATAGAAAATTGACTCAGCTTTCCAATGACGTTATAAAACTTATATCTTATATATATATATATATATATACAAATATATATATATATATATATATTTTCATATATATATATATATATATATATATATATATATATATATATATATATATATATATATATATATATATATATATATATATATATATATATAAACCATATATATAGTATATATATATATATATATATATATATATATATATATATATATATATATATATATATATATATATATATATATATATATATATTAACTATATATATATATATATATATATATATATATATATATATATATATATATATATATATATATATATATATATATATATATATATATATATATATATATATATATATATATATATATATATATATATATATATATATATATATATATATATATATATATATATATATATATATATATATATATATATATATATATACATTCCATCGAAACTAATTTGGTGACCGGTTTCCTGATGAAGTAGGAATAGGGCCGAGGGTATTTGTTTCTAATGCTGTTTAGAGTATTGGCCACAGCTTAAATTTGTTCTAAGTGGTTTCTTCTAAGTCTAGAGTAAATTTTATTCTGGAATGCATTGAATTTATATCAGAAAGTCAGAAAATTTTCGAGTTCTGTATGATCATGTTGCAATATAATGTCACCCACATAACGAATCCATAACTTGGGTTTCAAACTTGCCATTTTTCTCGATGTATATCATAAATAAATTCGCGACTACTACTGATAGCGAGAACTCCATTGGAGCAGCATGTTTATACATTTGCCCGTTAAATGAAAAATAAATATTTTTTAAGCAGTGCTCCGAGAATATATATATATATATATATATATATATATATATATATATATATATATATATATGCCTGGAAATCCTCATTCATAGCAATCCTGTCCAATGCTTCGTCGATGGGAATACTAGGATACAACGACTTGACATCTAGACTAACTATGATATCGTCTTTTTTAAGAACATGCCTCTTATAAGTCGAGTGAAATGCTTCGAGTTTTTTACAAATAAATCAGATTTTTCGACAGCTGATTGCATAATTTCAGCAAAATATTTTTTTTAGTTTTTGTAGCGGCGAATTCTTAGAAAACACAACATACAAATAATATACAAGCTACAAACAACCATAGGTAAGCTACTTGGAAACCCAAAAGACAGAATCAAATTGGAAAACCACGGAGTATACATCATTCCGTGCCAGAACTGTGAAAAGTTGTACGTGGGCAAACTAATAGGCGAATATCAACAAACAAAATCGGCTCTATTCCTACATCATCAGGAAACGGGCCATAAAATTAATTTCGATGGGTGTAGGGGATTGCCAATATATAGCATTATAAAACCAGAATAATCCGAGAATCCATCGAAATTGACAACAAGGCGATTTAAATAAAAGGGACGAATCATTAAAACTATCAACAGAATAGAAGACAATAATAGACAAATCTAAAGTCACAAAAAATCAAGCGGAATTAGCGCAGATATGACATTCGTCCCCGGGTGGGGTATAAAAGGAAGCTTCGCAGTCGCTAGCACTTCAATCTGTATTTGAACGCGGGAGAGAAAGCTTCGAAAATGCCAAATTTTGGCGAAACATCAGCAAAACTGGAATATCCGGAAACTACTGGACATAGAAATTCAGTAAAAAATTTTCATTACCAAAATGGCCATGAGAAAATCTTGGACATTATTTAAGTTTCGCATTTGGCAAGGAGGCGCAATCGAAAAGTGAATATTAAAATTCTATATTTCTCCGAAAATTCGCCTATGAAGGTATAACTTTATTAACATCATTAGGAAGCTTGGACAATCCTGCATCATTTTGGTCTAAGGCTCATTGGCATATCAACCTTGATAAGAGTGGGGGAAGCTATGGAAGTGTAATCATTTATATCAGTGTAACTTCCAAATGACTTATCCGGTTTTAGTAAACTTAAGCTTGTTTGGAAGAGAAATGTAATCAATTCGATCCTATGTTTTTTTATGTATGTACGTACATCGATTACTCCGCGATGGTTTGACCAATTTGGATGAAATTTGCAGGGAACATTCAGGATGTTATTGACGATACCGTAGTGGCACTGTATTAAGCATTGTGAAAAAAAAATGGCAGAATAGCGCTATTTTTAACGGTACAAATATGTTACCATTGTAAAATTATTATATGAGACATTATGCAATTATGTTACATAATAAGCAATGGACCCAGTAAGTGGCTATTTGTTAAACTTTTACTTTTACAATAAAATTCGTATAAATAGAACTAAAAAAGATGAAATAAAAATTTTTATAAAAAAAATAAAACCCACTTCAAAAAAATGTACTAAAAAGTGAAAAATAATTTTATTTCATCTACAAAATTTTACTCTATGAAGTCGGAGCTAAACTAATAAAGACAATAAGACACTCGTGGTACTAGACATCAAAACACCACATAAGTACATAAATATACACTACGGCACAAAAGTATCGCATCACCCAATAGACTTCAATGCAAATATGATCTGCTATAGACCTACATATCTTATTTAATAAATCAGCTAGAGAAGTGATTTAAAAAAGAAAATGTTAAGGAAGAATGAAGCTACTAGGCTACCACTGTAATGCCACTGAAATATACTATTGTCATTGGTATATTCTACAGTTTGTTAAAACCCTTTGGAGTAAAATCCTAAATTTTGAAACACCCGGTATAAAACAAGAACAAAATTTTAACAGTTGAAAGGTTATTAAGGGCGCGAAGAAGTTTAGTAGAATAACACTAAAAATGACAGATCTTTGAAATTTTCGTCTATTTAGGGTTTTACTCCAAAATATTTTAATAAAATGTTAAATATACCGATGGTAATAGAATATTCTAGTGGCATCACCTTCGTAGCCTCATTCTTCCTTGACATTTGCTTTTTTAAACCACTTAATTAGCTAACTTATCAAATAAGATAAGTGGTTTTATAGCAGACCATGTTTGTATTGAATCTTATGGGAATATATTGGGTTATGCGATACTTTTCCGAGGTAGCGTATTTTTGTTGATAGGTAATTAAGAATAACTTTGGCGCAGACTTCACAGAGTAAAATTTTCCACGTTTTAGTGCATTTTTTTAATTCGGTTTTATTTTTTTTTTATAAAATGTTTTATTAAATTTCATGAGAAAAAAATATTTTTAAGTTTTGTGGTTATATAGGTTTATCACTAGGTAGTTATTCCAATGGCCCAAAAACTGCTTTAGAATAATTAATGAAATTTCATAGAAAGTTTCTAGTTTAGGCATAATTGTAATGATGCTTTCAAAAATAAAGCTGTATAGCCGTGAAACAAAATCGGCAAGTTCCATGGGATAGATAAATTGAAATAGTTGTCAACTGATTTAATTTTAACAGTGTTGAGTTGACAAGTTTGACCTTTCTTCGTTTTGAAATTCTAAATTTGCCCCTAATCCTTCAAAAATGGCTTACACCAATGCCGAAGTTTGCGATATTGCGGCACGTGACTATGCCGCCAGATAACTTGAACGGAGGCATTATAACAAGAGTATTTCGGCAACTGGCGATATGTTTAACGCAAAAGGGAAGTATACGTCCTATTCCAGTTCCTATCACAAGACGTCCCGTAAGGAATGGTGATAGATAGATAGATAGATAGATAAGAACGTTTATAGTTCTTGCGTTTGTGGAAGCGGATCCGCATTTAAGCATAAAGACATTTTAGACTTGGGTATAGTATAGACGCGCTATAGTTTTCCGAATTTTAATAGACTTTAATCTAAATCCTTATCAAGTAGTTTTGCCCCAGGTCCGATCAGGAAATGATTTTGACTAGCGTCTCGACTAGTGATATTGACTAAAAGAGATGTGTAACGAAAATCCGCAAGTCCTCTTCCTGGTTTTATAGACTGATGAAGCCACTTTTACGAGTTGTGACAGAGTTAATTTACACAATATGCATTATTGGTCGCAAACAAATCCTCATTGGATGCGCGAAGTGGATCACCAAAACAGGTGGAGTGTAAGCGTATAGTGCGGAGTTTTAGAAAACATAATTATCTGACCGTGTATTTTTAATGACCATCTAAATGGCGACTCTTAATTAAACTTTGAAAATGACTTTCTCATTCTATTAAAAGATGTGCCTATTGACCTAGGGACATCCATGTTGTATCAACATGACGAATGCCCGGCACACTTTTCGCAACGGGTCAGTGATTTTCTTAAATGTTATATTTTTATTTGTGAAGACGAATAAAAGTCATTGTTTATGAAACGCAACCAACCACACGGAACAACATGATTGAGCGAATTGAAAACCCCATTAATTGAATTTCACGAACTAAAATTGAAACGGCTGTTTCTAGTTCTAGAGCAAGAATTCATGATTCTATTTTGTAAAACGGAAAGCGCACGCAATGAACATTTTTCAATTATTCCCTGAAAACGTTTTCCATAATTATTGTAATAACTATTTTGTTGATATTCTTGTTGTTTTGTTATGTTTGGCCTTCAAACACCCTCCAAGTTTTGTTTTCTACATAATTTGGACTAGTCCTAAGCCTAGATAAAGTGTGAAGGGAGATACGGAATATGGCGAAACCTAATTATTACTAATCCAACCTACATACCTACGGAACTATTTAACTAAGGTGTTAAAAATGATTATTCTGGCGGTAACTCTGAAACAAACGAAGATATCGAACTGCGACTTTCGCGTTTTTTATTGCAAATTGAATCTACTTTGCGATAATATCTGAATAATACAGTATGATTTAAGTTTTCGTGACAAAATCACAAGAACTGTTATCGCAAATTGCGCCCTCTAGAAATTTTTTTTGGAACTATCATGTACCACTGGAAATGATATTTAAATGTGTCCAGTAATAGAGTACGTCGGCTGTAGCTCGGGAACCGTTAATGACAGAACTTAAGGAAAAACATCTTTAAAGGTAAACCGACCAAGAGAAATTGCTGTAAATTATTTTCAAGTTCGAAAATTGACCGCTAGGGGGGTAACAGCAACACAAAAGGGCAAATGCCAATTTTCTCTTAAATTTCCCTATTTAAGGTATGTTAAAAATATAAGCATTGTATTCTTCAACCAATTACACACTTTTTGCTTGAGACTATTTTTGTCTATTTTTAAAAATAAAGTGGTGGGGAAAGGTCAGACATTTTTATTTTCAAATGTTGACATCCCGGTTTTGGATGAACAGATTTTATTCAATTTGGTGTCGAAAAAAAGTGCTTTTTTTGCTCTACTCGTAGAGCTATAACTGTACAGTAATAAATTTGTTAATGATCACTAGATGGCGTTGTTTCTGATTTCTCCAAATAATGCTGATTTTCTCGAAAAAATCAAATGGTATACTATGACTTTTATATCACAATTTATTTGATAGTTATGAAGGCCATTGTATAGTGAAATAAAAAATCCAGGTTCGCATTTAAATTAAGAAAGTTGATGATGGTCTCCTGAATTCGAAACTTCGGATTGGAAATGAACCTTGCCGTTTTGTAGAGGAGAAAAAGTGACAATAGCAAAGTGAAAATTATTTTCATCTCTCATTTCAATTAATCCCAAAATGTTAGGAAAACCAAAAAACTGGAAAAAAAACAAGGCTCCAATAGAAACTTTAGTAATGTTGCATAACTGTAATGAACACAACTTAACAGAGATAGCAAAATTTGAAAGTAAAAATGATAGACCTTCCACCATCACTTTATTTTTGAAAATACAAGCAAAAAATTGCATAACTTGTTGAAGAATATAATGCTTATATTTTCAACATACCTCAATTGGGGGAATTTAAGATAAAATTGGCATTTATACTTTTGTGTTGCTGTTACTCCCTCTAGTGGCCAACTTACGAACTTGAAAATAGTTTACAGATATTTCTCTTGGCCGATTTACCTATAAATATGTTTTCCTTGAAGTTCTGTCATTAAGGGTCCCAGATCTACAGCCGACGTCCTCTATAACCAAAAAAACGTAACTTTTGACTTGGATCCAAAAGTAAAACCAATTGCTTTAAAGGCGAGGAAAGTACCTCTTATGCTAAAAGATAAAATAGATAGACAGACTTGTCAGTGAAGGGGTGCCTGATCTGGTGTCCTATCCAAAATGGTGTACGTCTATTGTATTAGTTTCTAAACATAAAGGCGAAGTAAGCATTTGTGAGGACTAGCAATGTACTATAAATTATGAGTTACGTGTACACTTATCCAGTGCCCTGTGTTCAAAATATTTTAGGGGATCTTGCTGGGGGTAAAGTATTTGCAAAATATGGCGCGAGTCTATAGTTAAAACTAGATATAAATGCAGCTGTTGCCGAGATTATCATTTCTCATACCTAAAGACGCTTATAGGTATTATAGACTGCAATTTGGAGTTTCGGTACCTCTACAGATTCTTCAACGTTTTATTCAATCAATCAATCATTTATTTCCTCAATTGAAAAGTATTACAAAAGTCATACAATAATTATAGAAAATGTCGGAAAATGACTTAAATTACTGGTAAAACAATATAAAATTAAGTTCATGTAAAAAAGTCTTGGTGGGAATAACAGTTAATTTCAAGTAAAAGTGTTTTTAACTTGGATCTAAAAATATTCAATGTCACAGACCCCTTAACATCATTATCCAATACATTAAAAAACTTGCACGCATTAAATATAACATTTTTTTGGACTGGATTGATTTGGCCGATACTTGGTGGAAATCCATAACTTAGATTTATGGTACTAAGTAAAAACAAAACAATTTTTACTCGAAACTTCCACTATATTAAAAAGAAAATACCTTTCATGACATGTTTTGCCAAAACTGTACTTGGTGGAAATCCATAACTTAGATTTATGGTACTAAGTAAAAACAAAACAATTTTTACTTGAAACTTCCACTATATTAAAAAGAAAATACCTTTCATGACATGTTTCGCCAAAACCAAAAGAAGCCACTTCTTCAGATGATACAGTTAGAATGAATTAAAATATTTTATACCTAGTGTACACTAGGTAACTGACGAAACATGTCATGAAAGGTATTTTCTTTTTAATATAGTAGAAGTTTTAAGTAAAAATTGTTTTGTTTTTACTTAGTACCATAAATCTAAGTTATGGATTTCCACCAAGTATCGGCCGACTCGATCCAGTTTTTAAAAGAAGCTTCAGTAAGTCTCTTGGCGACCTGGTATTTCAAATTTTTATTGAAGTGTGTTATGTATACTTAAAATTTGTGGTTTTTCTATCAATGTTCGAAAAAAAAGACAATAGGAGCAAAGCAGCAAAACGACGCATCGCAGCAGGTTTATCAAAATGGTTAATAGAAGAAAAGAAGACTCAATATCTAAAAAGAGGTGTTTTAAACGTTTATTTAAAAGTTGTTTATAGTGAATTATTGTATAAGTTGCACTTCACAGAATTTCTTGTTTTGGATAGTGATTCCAGAGAAGAAGTAATTAATATTATTCATAAAAAATACTTAATTCAGAAAAAGAAATTCACTAATTTTAAATTCTAACAAAAATAAATCAAATGCTAATAGCAATCATTTCTCAGATGACAAATTTTTTGAGAAATTTGTAAATCTATCGAACACAAATTTCACAGAAAATGAAAATAACTTGTTAAAAAAGGCTTTAAATTTAACTTACAACCTAATGTTTCTCTTAAAAATTTAGAAATGCTAAAAGTTTAAACAGAAGTAGCACTTAACCAGTTGCCCCATAATATTGGCAACAAATATGAAGCCGCTAGTATAATTAAAAAATAATTTTTAATAGAAAGTAATCACAAACAAGAAGTTCAAATTGTCAATAGTATTAAAACTAAGTCTTCAGATTTAATTTTTGCAAAAGCTGATAAAGGTAATACTGTAGTGGCAATTAACAAAACTGATAGATTTAGAATTTTTAGATCCAAATAAATACAAAATATTGAAGTGTGACCCTACAAATAGTTTTCAAATAAATGTGAAACCAGCTATCCAAAATTTAACACAGGTTTATTACTTAACGATCAAACTGACCTGAGCAATTCGCCTCTATTAAATATGTTTTGTTGAAATAGATTTAGGTAAACATGGAAAAACCGATTATACACTAGGTATAAAATATTTTACTTCATTCTAATTGTATCATCTGAAGAAGCCACAGAATTTTTAAAAATTGTTTTGTTTTTACTTAGTACCATAAATCTAACATTTTTTTGATAAAATGACGACCTGTGACTATTAGGCCAGAGCAGTTCCTTCATGCGTGTGTTATAATGATGAGCAGATCGATTTAACTGAAGAGTGAATCTGTTTTTATAAGCATATGTACATACTTTCAAGATATATAAGTAAGTCAAAAATAGTCAATATTTTGAGATTGTGGAAAGCGGGCTTACATGACTCTCTGTTTGAGAGACCATAGATTATTCGTATTGCGTACTTCTGTAACAGAAATACAGGTTTAATATGTGTACTAGTTCCCCAATTTAAGATGCCATAGCACAAATGTGAATGAAAATTGGCATAATATAAGGTAAAGTAAAATACTTTGGCTGCAATGATTTTTTAGAAATCTTAAGGCATGGCAAGAACTGCGTAACCTCGTAACAAAGGTCGTCAAATGGGCATGCCAATGAGTTGTGCTGTCAAAGTTTAGGCCTAACAATCTAACACAGTTTGGGGGGCTCATTTGATTTGGTGCACCATGAAACAATGCAAAACATTCATCAACTTGTCGTCTACTAGAGGAAAAAAGTATAAATTCTGTCTTATTTTTATTTAGAATTAAGTTGTTTTTTTTTGAGACATTTATTATATAGTTGTAAATATTTTCAGCAGTATTTTTTAATGATATTATATCTGGTCTTACTATTAGCATAGCATACTGGAAAGACATCAGTTGCTGCTTTTTGAAGGTATAGTATATGATCATGTGCAGAAGACAACAAGTTATATTTATTAAAAAATTAAGTTAATTGATCTTTTAGACACATCTCAAAGACTTTTGATATACTACTTAGCAGACTTATTGCACGATAGTTGTCAAAATTATTTGTATTGTTCTTTTTAAAAATAGGAATAACCATTGCTATTTTCATTGATATGAGACATTCAGGTTTGCAGAGAGTACTACCATATTATGATAACATTCTGAAATTCTAGAGGTGTAAGGCCCACTAAAGATAAAGTTGAGGCTATTGTTAACGCATCTGCGCCTTCTAATAAAACCGAGTTAAATACTTTTTTTAGGACTTATAAAGTACATCACACAGATCTAAAACATCGAAGAAAAGGGGAGGTATGCCAAAAGCAGGCCGTTTCCATGGATATACAGAGTTGTAGCCAACAGCGAATGATCATTGCACCGTCTCCATAGGTACTCACATTATTTTCATAGACTTAGATTCGTGTGCCAAACTTTACATTTTTATCATATGTTTTTAAAAGAGAAAGCAACAGTTGCGGAGCCTTTTCATACAATTTTGCACACTAAATTCCATTAGCGGTACAAAATGAATCTTTTAAAAAATTAAAGACATTCTAGTCAATGAATCAGTTCTTGGTCATTACGATAAAGAAAAACGTTTATACATTATTGGATATTAATAGAGAAATTCCAGTGGCGTATTATAGTAGAACTTTAAGCTCTTCATAGTGATGGTAAAGAATATTAAAAATACTATGCTCTACACATATAAATGTGGTGCCCTAACTTAGAAAAGCAGATCAAAGACTTGGTGAATACCTGTTTTGAATGTCAAGAAACCAGAAGGATGCTCAGAGAAGCGCAAACATCCACGGGAGTGCTCTTGTGCTCTCGTTTACACCTACATTTTGAACGTTCCTTTGATGGAAAATATTTCTTGATCATAATCGGCTTATTTTCAAAGTGGCTTGACGTTCGACATTTGCCCACAACTTGAACGGCAGCTACAATTGAATGGTATTCGGCAAGCTCTGGTTGCCTCATACCACCCTATTAGCAACGGTCAAGCTGAACGAATAGTGCAAAACGTGAAGGCTGCACTTAAGAAGCCGTCAGGTAGTGATAATTCAGTCAAATGTACTAGATTCTTACTTACACAACATATATCACCACTTAATATGATATATTATATGGTAAATCACCAGTGGAAATTCTTATGGGTCGTTCCTAGGATAAGACAGAAATCGAAAGTTTAATGCAAGTCTGTAAGAACATTCTAAGAAAACGACAGCGTGTTGCTCGCTCATTTGTACCAAGACAAATATAGAAGGCTTCTACTGTTGTAGAGTCGGTTGGATCACTAAGTTATAAAGTGACTACTCCCAATCAAAATATAGTTACCAGGCATACTGACTAATTAAGGACGAGGGTTCATTCTTACGAAGAGTCAAGATTACCAGAACAACCAGTGGATGTCAGAGATGCAACATTGGTGGATGAAAGCTGTAATCCCATATGCAGTACAAGTTTTTACTCTGATTCCAAAATTGAAGAAGCCGCCAAGGAACCGCCCTAATAAAATTTTGCTTTCCTAGCAAGGGAAAGTATTTTTATTAAATATCCTATCTTAGGCAAAGGAGCGTTATGTATTAACCTAATATGCATATCCAGTCTTAGTTTGGACAGTTAATTTTAGGTTTTAAAGTTTTTGTCATTGTTCAATACTTGATAAACTTAATAAGGCCATTTTGAAACTGTTTTTATTTTATGTGTACCACACCATGCGTGTATTAATTTATTCCCTACCTGGAGCACATTGATTCATATCGCAGTTGGGATAAAATATTTTATAAAATTTCTTGTGCTTATGGGATAGCCAGTATTGATTTAAAACATAAAACTATTATAATTATTCTATATACGCAATATAACTTTTAATATTTTTTTAAATGTACATTATTCCGGCCTCTACTGAAACTAAATATGCGTCAATAACCGATTCATTCTTTAAATTACCCGGTAGTGTAATTTTTCATGTTTTCGCTCAATTACAGTAATTGGCAATTAAAATAATCAATTTTTTATAATTAAATAATTTATATTTTTTTCTGTCTCAAGGCTAATATTAATATGATATTTATTTTGCTAATTACACCATTTTCTGTCGATTGATATGAAATTAATAACTTTGTATGAGTGTTTGAAAAAAAGTTTAGTTTTTTACATATTTTGGGTTATGTCGATTATATCGATGAGCTAATTCATCTTACTTTTCTTTAGTCATATGTGTTTTTCTTCTGTTTTATTTACCGGTTCTATGTAGGTTTTGATGCGAAGTGAAATAAGTCGCATTTTTTTCCACTGAGTAGTCCGCTGGAATACAAAAACTATAATATAAAAAAGTAAGGTCAGGATGTTGAATTTTTAAATACATTTTATATGTTACATAATATAAGAATATCTGTTAATTTTTCACCCAATGAAATAGGTTTTTGTGATCTGAAATTTAATTTCATCCTTACATTTCAAACAGGTACTAAATTCGAAATAAAACTTGTAAAATAATATCCTTTCTTTGCTCTACTCTTATACAGTTATACAGACCAAACTAGTAAACATAGCTAGTTCTATTTGACAGTGCTTTTTTCTAAATATGTTAAATCTTGCTGTTCAATCATGTTTTAGTAAATATATAAATAAAAGAAATTAGGAAAGTCCTCAAACATGATCCATATTTTGAGCCATATTAATATTTATTTCCATTTTGATATTTTTTCGTCTAAGAAACTGGATAAGATTTATTTATATCTTCAGATTTTAAACATTAACATCGAAATGATGGGTAAGGTGAAATAATATGATTAATTTGCCCTTAAATCTTACAGCATTACAGCAACGTCAGCAGTCATATGTATTATTCTTAGAAGTTACATTATTTTAAAATAAAATTATTCTTATATATTGGCATTAGATGAGTTATATACAAATTTCAGGTTTTAATCTCTATTTTCGACAAATTGTACAGACCAAAATAATAAATACTGTTATCATCTTCCACATTTCCAACTATATCAGTATTTATCTTCAGAATAAATGGTTTTGGTAATGACGTAAAAGTTGATTTTTACTTCCCTCGTATAATGGAAGTATTGTAATCGTGAAAAAATCACTCTCCAAGATTTTTTCAGATCTTCACGTTTCTGGGTCCCTAGATGACGAAAAACATGTTTTCTCAATTCCGTCGGTCTGTCTGTCTTTTCGCGGCGTAGCTAAAAAACTACTTACCCGATTGACTTCAAATTTTGGTCAAAAATCAAGGGTCGTGTGGGGATGACCTGGTAATATTTTGGAAAAAATTCAATATGCGAAACAAAATGGCGGCCTCGTGAAATATTAAACCAATTATTATTAAAAAACTGCTCATCCAGTTTATCGCAAATTTTGCAAAAACATCAAGTATTATGTTGGAATCAACTGATAATATTTTGGTCCGTATCCAAGATGGTGGAACAAAATGGCGGCTTAATAAAATATTTAAAAATTCAGCCTGAAAAAACTGTTTACCACAACTAGTTATGGTATAGGGATCAACTAGTAAAATAGTGATACTAATTCAAGATGGCCGAACACACTTCACTATTCCTAACAAATGGAAAAAATCATAACGAGGGAAGTTCTGGGTAAAGGAAATTTACCGATTTTTTTCTAATGAAACAAAAGTCAAAGTTTGATTCTTGAGTTGGCTGCACAAAAAACAAGAAAGTGTCGTGTGGCTAGTTTTCTTAATTAGCTAAAAAAACACAAATAAACCAGAGTCACTTCCTTTTACAATCTCTTCTCACGTTTGGCATAACTGTGAAATTGTATTCACATATTAATGTACTGAACTTTAACTTTGGACACTATTAAAAAAATTTAGCAAAACTTTTCGACTCAAACTTCAAAATCCATCTATCAGTATCATATTTAGTGAGAAGGGAATATTGAAGAAATGAAAGTTTCAATTTCCACTTTATTAGTAAGATATTTAATTCAACTATTGTAGTACAGTCGGTATAATTTATAGAATATGTCTAAACCAATTTGAAAAAAAAATGTCACAAAACGAAGCACTAATTCACACTTCAAACTTGGCACGTTAAACAATGTGAGAAATGATGACTGAAAAAATGCGAAATCTAAAAACACTTTAAGTTTTACCACCCTGTATAATAGGCTACGATGCAGGATAAATCAAAACAGCTTCTAAATCCCGCGAAAACAAGCTTTCTAATTTCTACCGCCAATGAAATGTATGCAAAAATTAAGCTGAGACGATCTTTTTGACAGTTTAGTTTACGTACTACTGGAAATCATTAGTCAGAAACACGTGTTTACTATTGGCCACACTTTCTTTAAGTTTCCGCGATTATCCAAATAGTTTCTTTTTTTTTTTTCATTTTTTTCTTCTTAATCCCCTTATTAGACTAACCCCCAAATTTTTACGCAAAAAGTTACTTTGGAAATATAGATATTTATAGGTTTGATCAATTTTGAGACAAAGTTTTAGATATTTTTCAAAAATTCCACAATTGCCTTTTTCCTCATATCTTAAAAACACCAACATATTCTTTCCTTATGTGACCGTAATTAAGTTTGTAACCAAAAGTATCATACAAGTTTTTACTAAGAACAATTAAAATTTTGCTACGTTTTTTAAAGGCCAAAAAAAGATTTTTATTTGTCAATCTAAACGCAACAAATAATCTGAACATATTTAAAAATATCCCTAGTTTAGATAAAACAAGTCGAAAGCGTTTTTTGTTAAATAGGTAATTGTATGACTTAAACATTTGTACAGGGTGTGATATAATATCGTGTAAAAATTTCAAGATTTCATCTCGTCTCCAATTTTGAAAAAGGTATTTTTCACATTGAAATTTTTTTAGTTGTCTTTCCGACCATTTAACATATATATTTTTTAATGAATAGCCTAAGTGTAAAAATTGACCAAAAAGTAAAAAGCCTTTAAATTAAAGCTAATGTTTTAAAACGCATGCTATGAATTCTAATTTTGCTTTTTTTGTACTTATGTGGTACAGTAATCAAATAGGCGTTATTTGTAAAAAAAAAAGTATTTTTAGTACGAAGAGATAAGGAACAGCCCTTTTCAAGCTATTCAAATAATTAAAATTAGTGAAGTTTGTTTTACGAGGATTTGTTTGTAAGGGTATGTCGTAGCTAATTCATATAAATTCAATAGCGTTTAAATTTTATATTATAGTTGGGCAATATTGAAGCAAGTATATTTCCAAACGTTTGTAATTGTTTTTTTAATAAAATTTTTAATTTAAAAAATGTTTCTACTCTTCACAGTTTTATGATTCTGCTAAAAATACATATAGAAATAAATAATACACATTACCATGGGACAAAAAAGATAATAAATGGGATTTATAACAAAAAAAAAACTCCCGGCGAAACATCAATGAGTGAATGAGTGGTGTCACCTATCGAAAAATAGAACCTCTAAAACTGCCGTAAGTGGTAACAGGGGTTTTCCTGCATCTCTTTGTAAATTAGGCAATAAGCCTTGATGTCATATTTTGTTCACGTCCTGAATATCGCTGAGCCATTTTATACAATAAAAATGGAAATGAAACCTGACGTGCCTTTTGACAAAACAAATTTTTTGACAACTTTGATAAATGATTTAATTTCATAACCCACATTTTAGGTTATTATTATTCAAGCTCTAAAAAATGAGCTGTTGAACGGCCTCCATTTTGGTTTTTAGAAACGACCAATGTTTATGATGTCACTAATTTGTTTCAGTCTATTTTTCAACTTTTTTATTTGTTAAAAAAGGTAAGGCAATTGATGACGAGATGTACTACCTCGTGAAACGAACTTTAGGTAAATTGAACTTTACAGAGAATTCTGGTTAGGCTGTCAAATTTAAAAATGTTCATATCTATTAATTATATTAAACCTGTATAGTAACAATTTTTTTTATCATAAATTAATGTTCTTAAACTTTAGGAAAACATTTTTTAATTCCGTCGATAATTTATAATGATCAGAATCCCAGGTATTTTAGTCCATTTATGTACTATAAAATTATAAAATCATTTTATTTCGCAGTGTAACATATTTACATCACCCTGTATATTATTGTTACAAAAAAAATGGAATAATTTGGTTTTGTTTACTGATTTTTTTTGCACAATATTTTATTTTGTATTTCAAACTGTAAGTATTTAGCTTAATAGCTATATCACAATAGTTAAAAAATATTTAAATTATTATATTCTAATGAACCCTTAAAAATTGAATTTTGGCGAAGATTTTTATGAATAAAAACCTGAGAGTTACATTTAAAAAAATGTCTGTTTTTTTAAAAATATATACAATAGTAGGTACTAGGTACAAAAGTGAAATGATGAAATGAAAGAATGATAGAGTTTAAACAATTTCTTTGAATTCTTTTATTTACATAAATAATTTACAGTTAGTATCTAACTCGTCAAATTTACGGTTATTATCTATTATTACTCCCAAATATTTATATGAATAAACCCTAGCAAGTTATTAATTTTAAAGGGCCTAAAACACTACCTTGGGGAACACCTACATTTATTACTATCCTTTTGATAAGACATTTTCGTATTTAACAACTTGTTTTCTATTACATAAACATGAACAAAATAACTCATATACTTTACCACTTGTTCCATATATTTTAAATTTTGATAATATTTTTTTCTATCTGTAGTTTCAAATGCTCTTTTAGGATCAAAAAAGAGTAGCCCACAATTTTTCCTAAATCTATAACTGTTTCCATTCATTAATTACAAACTTAACTGGCCCTTCACAACTATACTTTTTCCTAAAACCAGACGGAATATTTCATAAAATTTAATTACATTCTATAAAATTTAATAACTGATTATAAACCGTATATAACATATTTATTGACTGAAACTCATCTATTTTAACAGTATTTTTAACTTTTCTAACTGGGACAATAGTACCTATTTTTAGTTTGTACGCAATGGCGAAGCATCAAAAAAAAGGTTTTCCGTAGTTTTCCTTGGGCTCCATTTCACACATTTTATCGCAGGCGGGTCTCCAGTAAGGGGCTGGCGGGGTTCAGATACATCACTATTTGTTCGGTACACATCCAGTATATAAACTACTATTTATATGTCAAATAAAGTTTTTAAATAAACAGTAATTTCATCTGGACTGGCTATATTTATAAGTGTAAAGATCAATTCCCTTTACAGAATTAACAATTTAAAATTACTAAATGAGCTTTTTATTATCACTAAAAGGAAAATTAAAATTACTAGTTGGAATAGTATTTACAATTAGTGCTATTTTTTATAAAAGTTATTAAAGCAATTTTGGGTTTATCTGATAAAATATTAACACCGAAACAAATATTTTTATATTCCTCAGATTTCATCACGGATAAATAAAGTTTTAATTTTTTTCTTCCACATATTTTCTGGATCACATTTATTTTCATCTATTTTACTTACTTAAAACTTTCTTTTTTTTAATTAATCAATTTTTTTTAAATTCAATACTCTTCCTGTTCAGGAACGCTCCTCCCAAACACCCTCCAGTATTTTATCCAATTATATGTACTCACGGTACTTCAACACGCTTGTTAAATACCTAAATTCATTTCGATCAAACCACAAAGTGATGCCGCTAACATGCACATTGCTAACAGTATGTTTATTCAACACTGCAATAGCAAATTTTTGTTCTTACTCTCGTTGCTATAACTTGTTCCTTCTATTAGAAATACAGTTCTAATTTTAACGGCTTTTTTAACTATACTGGCGGAAATTTAAACTCGTTAATGTTAGCTGTTTCTCTCTGTTTCGTGTGGAATATTCGAGTGCGACATAGGTTTATGCAGGTTGGGAGCCATGTCCGGGTTGTTGGTCATGACACTAAATCTGTTGGGTGCCATGTCTGAGTTTGACATGGGAATGTCTAAATTAGGAGCGTTGGAAGCCATGTCTAAATTCAGGGGTGGAAATGAGCTAATTCCCCATCTTCTCTCATTAGTCCGAGATCGGTGTGAGATTTCGTGATGGTGAATGTTAGCCTATGCTATTTCCTCAGACGTGCTGAGTCAGAAGTGGATCGGTTGAGGGTGTCGGTCATAGGCCGTTTAGATCTGGCCCCAACCCTTCTGCTTGTTTCAGCTAGCTCGGAGTGGCTCATTTGATTCCCCTGCTCGGCTCTGGGGATTTTTTCGATTTCGGCGGGACCTTGCGCCATATCGGAGTCCCTAGGGGTGTCCTTTTGAGGGTGGTCTGCTTCAATTGCGACGTTTCCCATACTATTCTTCGCAGGTGTACGTTTCAAGCCAGGTGTCTTAAGGCTTCAGGCAAAATTCTCGGAAGTCGAGTTTCTTTATACACCTCAAACTTTAACGGTCTATGAAAGGTTCACAAACCTTTCTATTAATGAAACAATTAAGCGTGGCCTTCTTCTGGTATAGGGGTAGTAAATTTCCAAAGTCGATGTTGGTGCTGATTAAATGACTTTCTGAGTTTACTCAGCCTAAGCCTCAATTTGAAAGGGTGGCCATTAGTTTATCTCCCTGCAATTTCCTGGGGTAGTAAAGGGGATTATCCCCTGTCCGCTGTAATTTAACTTGTAACTTTCATTGGCTAAATGCAACATTCTAAATTCATGGCTAAAATTGGGATTTGTTTTTAGTAAGGGTTTTGCATAATTAGAATCTGTTTTTTGTTTAATATGTGATGTTTTGTGTTCTTTTATACGTTTATAAATAAAAAGGGTCAAACGGGTGGAAACGATTAAACAAAAATAGTTTGTTTATTTATTATACTAAAAATTATATCGATCAACAGTTCAAAGTCAAGTTTCAAGAAGTCCTAGCTTTGTTCTCCTTTTGTTGCAAATGTATAAAACATTATGTACGGCTGCGCTGGTACAAAATAGGTTGTTTCTAGAGTAAACATTCGAATCTAAGAAATTACAAGTTGTTAAAGATCTAACGTTCTTAAGATCTTAGTGAATTTAACAGAATTAATTTCTGTAGTTTTTGCCAAGTGTACGGGAATAAGATACCGGGTGGTATCTCTTATCAACGTAATTAATTGGTACATGAAAACAAGTATATTTGTTTCTTCATTGGGCGTTTAAAGAGGAAGAAGTTAATTTATCGACTACATTACTATCGAAAGAAAAGTGTGAAGTCTCAAAAGTTAACTTCTTTACGTTAGCTGAGTTGCAGCTGCAATGCTTAATACTAAATCACAGTATGGTTTTATGTGTAGCTTATTTACTGTAATAATTGTTAAAAGTGAAGTGAAGAAAAAACTAAATAGGACTAAAGTTAGAATTCTGATTAATAATTGTCAACTTATACAATATTTGAATATTTCTGGATCGATTTTGCAACAAATAGTTGTTCAGATTTGTTGTTCATTTCAGAATAGAGGAATGAGTGGGAGAATGATTTAAATCTAGTTTGAAACATTTGTATTTTATCATTGTTATAATAATTTTATTTTTAGTTGAATAGATGTTACATTGGTTTTGTTTAAAACTCTATTTTTTTTTTAATTTTTATTTTAATTTTAACATGGTTTAAATTAGATTATAAAAATTGGTAAATTTCCTTTGCCCGGAACTTCCATTATTTATGAATCGTTCTTTTTATTACGAATAGTGATGTGTGATCTAATTTATTTCGGTATAAAGCCATTTAGTAACACATATATACTGTCTTTTCAAACATTTTTATTGGGCGTCATTTTATACCATAATTTAAAATTAATTACATGAGTAGTTTTTACACACATCACCATTTTGTTCCGTTATGTTTAATTCGTAACAGTTTATCCCTATATCATATTTAATTTTTCTGCAAAACTTAAAAAATGTAAAAATATTTTTTAACTTTGATTTTTTAAATATTTCATTTGGCTGCCACTTTGTTTCGCCATTTTAAATTCGTTCCACAATTTTGCCAGTTTATCTTTATATCGCATTTAACACTTGCACAAAATTTAAAAAAAAGTGGATTTTCAGGCTCATTTTTTTTAAATACTTTATTAGGCCCCTATTTTGTTTTGCTGTCTTGGATTTATACCAAAATGTTACCAGTTCATTCCTAGGTAACATTTGATTTTTGTTAAAAATTTAATGTAAATTGTATAATTAGTTTTTTAGTCATTTTTTTAACGTTTCATTATCATGTTGTTGCACCATATTGAATTTCTACCAAAATATTACCAGGTCATCTCCACATGACCATCAAAATTTGAACTCAGTCGGGTAAGTAGTTTTTAAGCCTTGCTGACTGACAGACAGACCTACGGAATTGATAAAACATATTTTTCGGCATTTAGGGACGCTAAAACATGAGGATATATAAAACCTGGGAGAGTGTTTTTTTCACGATTACAAACATTTATTTGCCCGCCATTTTGTGCCGTCGTCAGCTTGAACTCTTACCACAATTGTACCAGTTCATCTCTAAACCACAAATAATTACTGCGCAAAATTTGAAATCAATCCATTACGTAGTTTTTCAAACATTTTAAGCTGCCATTTTGTTTCGCCATCTTGAATTCGTACCAAAATTTCAACCATTGATTCTGACATAATAATTAGTTTTTGTTCAAAATTTGAGATAAATTATATAAGTAGTTTTTTAGTAATATTTTTTTAACATTTCATTAGATCACCATTTTGTTTCGCCATATTGGATTTTTTCCAAAATTCATTCATTATCCCCATATGAACCTTACTTTTTCACCAACATTTCAAGTCAATCGGGTAACTAGTTTTTTAGGCGCAAACAGACAAACCGACGGAATTGAGAAAACATGTTTTTCGGCATCTGAAACGTAAGGATCTGAAAAAATCTCGAAGGGTGATTTTTTCACGATTACGATCATATGAGTTCACAAAAGAGAGTAAATTAAATTGTTACCGGCTATAATTAGCTCTTTTTGATTACTTTTTAATTATCTATGAGATCCTGCGGAAAAACAGAAAATACATTAAATTATAATAGGTCGCAATTGTTATAGGTGGCAACTTCGAGTCGGATAACATTTGTGAAATACATTATCAATTTTTCGAATTTAAAGTAAAATGCATATTTGATACATTTTTAAAGTAACTCTCAGCTGACTTACAAAATGTCCAAGCTTTACAAATTTTCTCAAAATCTTTAATGTATCAAAACACTGAATGGTTTTATAAACTCCTTTTGACTGAAAGGAATTACATTTTTTGATGTCCTTAAGCATTGCGCAATATTTTTGTGTGTACTAAAGATTGTGCGAATGTTGGATCTCCGCAGAATTTTTGCAATTTTATCTGTAGTACTCTTAATAAGAGGTAAAACTGCACTACTTGATGGTTGAGTATCCAGTTCTGGTTTAGGTCTGGGATTATTATAATACCTAATTAAATGCCCAATGTCTTCAGTGCAATTTTTATTGCATATTGACAAAGCCCTTAAGACTAATGAATTGACGACGGATTGTTTTTGAGACGGGTAATAACTACTTAAATATCTATTCGTATGTGTCGGTTTCCTGTAAACAGTATGACCTAGGGTGACGTTCTTTCTGTTTTGCACTACACACTGACTTAATTTCTATAGTGAATTTTTTATTAAATTGTTGGTTTAGATGATCTAAAAATATCATGTACATGTCTAAAGCAACATTTAGGTTGTGAAGGAGCAGAGTTTAAAGGAAGTAAGTACCTCGAAAGCCTCCATAAAGATATTCGCTACCACAGGATATAGGGGAGATGCTATGGCGGCGCCCGAGGCTTGTTCGTAAAAGGTGAAATATGTTGACGTTAAGATTTTAAATTATGGAAATTGAATTGTCAATAGGCACATTTGTATACAGAGATTCATCATCAAGACTGACTAAAATATCATCCGGATCTAAAGTAAAATCTTTAAGTGCGTTCAGTGCAGGGGCGTGCAGTCCATGGAAGCAAGGGAAGCAGTGCTTCCCCAAAAAAAAATTACAAAACATCTAAAATGTAATTTTTGAAATAAGAAACCATTAATTTAGTTTATATTAAAAATGCTAAAATATTATCTTAACTATCAAGCCCATAATAAATGCGGCCTTGACTCCGACCCAGCCACAATAGAATATCGAATAGAACCTATGCGGGCCGCTAGCTTCTTTGCAGCCAAGTCCTGTATGCTTGATTTCCTGTGAATCGAGCCAGAGGTTATTGAACTTTCCACCGGCTGTTTGCAATTTTTGCATTTCAGTCGCGTGCTTTAGAGTAGGTACCTTTGGAGTAGGTTCTTTGTTTGAACGGCTATCCGTGTGTTGTGTGATACGTACGTCGCGTCGTGCATGGTGCGATATGGAAGACAATACGGACGTGGATATGCAAATACCGTCAACTTCGGCTGTCGGTAATAACGTTGAAAATGTTGAAGAATTTAGTAAGAAGAGTGTGTGTGAATGTGTGGTGTGTGTCTTAATACTAAAGGGATTTTCAGCATTAAACTTCACTGATAAGCTTCAAATAATTTCCAAAGGAAGTGCAAAACCGCCTATAAAAAATTTAACCACAAAAATGAAAAACTGTATTAGACATTTTTATCCGGAAAAACAATACGAACAAATTAAATGGCTAACAGGATCTGAAAATATAAGTAAATTATTTTGTTGGCCATGTTTACTTTCTGAAAATGAAAAAGGTCTCTGGAATAAAACTGGTTTTTCCGATTTAAACAATTTCCAGAAAGCTGTAAAAAGACACATTATGTCCAAAGCGCATTTGCAGGCCGTCATAAAAGAAAAAGTCTTCGGCAAAACCAGAATTGAACACGCCCTTAATAAACAGTTGGAAAATAGTCACCGCCAACACAATGAACTAGTCGATAAAAATAGGCAAACATTAAGAAGACTTATCGATGTGTTTAAGTCAGCGGAGAGCATGAATTGGGGTTTAGAGGTCATAACGAAACAAGGGTTTCTTCAAATAGAGGAACTTTTCAAGATTTACTTAGTTTAATGGCTAAATATGATGATTGAATGAGTCGAATCCAGAATGATTTAATTTCCGCTGTTGGAGCCATTATTCTAAAAAGAATTAAGCAGGAGATTAGCGAGGCGCGGTTCATTGCTATTGTTCTGGACGAAACAACTGATATCATTAATTTTAGCCAATTATCTATAGTAATACGCTACGTTAAAACAGACCGAAGCATTCAAGAGCGATTTTTAGGTTTTAAGAATGTGTTCGAAACAGCAGATGCATTATATACCGTAGTTTATAACGTTACTAAAGAAATTAATGGAGAGAAAAAATTAGTTGCTCAAAGCAGTGATGGCAGGACAATTAGGGGGTCTGCAAGCTAAAGTTCGAGAAACTTTCCCAAGTGCTGTGTTTGTCCATTGTTTTGCTCATAAATTAAATTTAGTTTTATCCCAGTCCATCTATCACATTAAAGAGTGTAAAGTATTTTTCGTTACTTTAAGTGGCATGGCTGCTTTTTTTCCCAAGTCAACAAAAAGTACACAAGCTTTGGACTCCATTGTCTACAAACGATTGCCCAAAGTAGCTTTTACTAGGTGGAACTATAATGGAAGACTTGTGTTAACAGTATCTGAAAATCGTGAATCACTGGTTGAACTATTTGAGAATATAGTAGAAAATAATGAAACGTGGGACTCAGAAGCAATAAATAGTTCGAGGGGGTTCTTGGACTGTTTGAAACGAGATTTTAATTATCTGTTGAACATATTTTCAGAAATATTTCCATTCTCGGACAATGTTTTTAATATATTACAAACTAAAACAAATGATATTGCTTTTTGCCTAAAAAAAGTGGATGATTTTAAGTCCATGTTAAGCCAAAAAAGAGATGACTTTGACCTATTTTGGGAGAAAACGCTGAGTTAAATGTAGAACCACAAGCCAAGCGTCTTCGAACAGACAAGGTGGGAGATGTTCAAACATCATACAGACGCCTCTTTTATGAAATAATCGATCAAATGCAGTAACAAATAAACTATAGATTTAACGGTTTAAATGATTTTAAATTCCTCAAGCTCTGCAATTTTGATGCATTTAAAGGAAAAACTTTTCCAGAAGATGCGTTTAAATCTCTTCTTCTTCATTATGGCCAGTTCTTCTGGAAGTTACTGCGATCTGAACTAAAAGTGATTTACGAAACTCATGACATTAACACAAAAAATAACGCTAAGGAACTAATGCAATTGCAAGACAAGTAGCTGGAAGATGCCTACATCGAAGTGTCGAAATTGTGTGAATTAGTATTGACAATACCTGCCACAAGTTCATCAGTAGAACGCAATTTTTCAACACTTAAACGTACAAAAAATGTCGTGAGAAATTCAACGGTGCAGGAGAGACTTTCGCATACATCGCTGTTGTCCATTGAAAATAAACTTCTCCAAAATATGTCGAAGCATCGACGTTTTTATAATGACGTCATTGACGAATTTGCAAAAAATGATCGAAGAATCGAATTACATTACAAATGGGTAAGTTTCTAAAAATTGCTTCCCTTTCTTAAAATTTCACCGCACGCCCCTAGTTCAGTGTTTTGATCTTGTTCAGTGAAGATCTCTGAAGATGCCTCGTACAATCGCAGGTGAAATGTCGGAAAATAATTTCAATTTGACACGGTCTAAACCCAAGAACCATGATTTCTTAAAAAACTAATAATTTGCTGTTATTTTGTATTTATTAGTCAAGGCGTATACTCAACTGACTAAACACATTTACCAAGTTGTGAATTCCTATATTGTTGAAATATATTTTGCTTTGTATTTAAATATATTTTGCGCTAAGTTAGATGCGAGTGAGCGAATGCAGTGCCGTATATATGAAATATAAATATATTAAAGTAACCTTTAATATAACGTTTATGTAAACTGCAGACATTCTGAAGTGAATACTGTTGGTCAGTGGCGGCTATTCAGGTGAAGTAGGTGAAGTGCTACTTCACCAGAAAAAATAAACAAGCAAACATCTAACTATATTTATTATATATCTCTTAAAATTTTAGTTTCTACATTCATTTATTCACCTAATTGGTAAAAAATAAACTGTACATCTCGAATAAATATTTTACTTGACGGTTGGCGGCATGTCTTTTTAAAACTTTCAATGGAACTTTATTATAACAACTATAACAGTGGCGCAAACCGCTTTGACTTTGCTGGAGGTACTATGTTTAGTTTACGATTTTCCTACTATGTTGCCATACAACGCTCTCGGTGAATTGCAGGCGCAGTACACTACACCCACGTGTCGTTCAGTTTGCGGTGGTTGTTTACTTTTATTTTCGCGGATTTCGCTGCAACCGGTGAGTTCCTTTGCAGTTAACTTGACTGTTTTGTATTATATTTATTTATAGTGTTGTTACAACTTCAAATTCGAAGTTAGTAAATGTGATTGTTCAAGACTGGAATAAATTAAAAGACGTCTTTGAATTTATTACAAACTGTGACAAATCTGATGAAAAATCAATCCGCCTTGCGAAAGGATTTTTAGGTGAGATGAACGATTTTGAATTCACGTTTCTGGCATTAGTGTTTAGTGACATTTTCTCAATCAATTTGACGTTCTTAAAAAAAAATCGCTTGACATTTGTGCATATCCAATATAAAACGCTGTCGTGAGGCGCTCTGTAAAAAATGAAATGAACATTTTTTTAATACCATGTTTGAGCAAATTCTATTACATAAATAAATCATTACAAACGTGACCTTGCTAAGCTTTCACCTGAAGAAATTACGGCTAAGTATAGAACAATGACGTAAAAAATAGATAGACTCAGCATTCCCATAAGGAAACGCTTCAAAAAATAGATCAGTCATTGTTTGACAGATTTTGCATGAGTGGAAGAAAGATGGACTGATCTCATAAACAAAGTATAGAGTAAATGGCATCAAGGGTCCCAGCATCACGACCTGACTCACCTGTGGCGTAGTTTTTTTACAGCAAATTCAGTTTTAAGAAGTTTTCTGTTTTCTCATTAGAGTTTAAGGCGGTCGTTTTAAACCAAATTTGATTTTCTTCTACTTTATGAAGTCAACAACTGAAGTTCTCACGCTGTTGAAACTCACAAGTTTGAACGCTAGCATTCATGTCGTTTTACTAGTTTGCGGGAATAACATATCAGTTTTAATATTGATTTAATCTTTTGCATTAGCGGGCGAAAAAAAAATATTTTATTGAATTTAATGAGATTTTCGTGCCCGATTTTATACACGGAGTTTTGAGAGAATTTTATATATAGTTTGAAGTTACCAATGTTAAGCCTGATCTTAATTAGGTCTGTTCATTTGACAGAATATTGTACACTTAATATTTTGCAACACAATAGTAATTAAGGATTATCTGCCATTTTTAGACTATGATTAAAATGAAATAATTTTCAGTAATCTAGGAACTGAATAAGATTGAAAAGAAAAACAAGAAATTCAAACAATATCATTTATTACTTTTCCAATAAGATAATATATGCTGAAGAAATTAATATACACAAGTAATTAATTAATATTCAATATAAAATGTTTATTAAATCTTAAGTACATGCATACAAAAAAATATCAATATGACAAGCCGAGGGAGCTTGCAAATAAAACTTCCCTATAAATAAGTATATTTTCCTTGTACAAGAATCATGTTACTAAAGTAAGCCTTGCTTATAGTCAGATTTAATTCAATTTGTGTAATGTTTTAACTATGACTACACCCATACGATTTTCGTCCTTAGACTTAAATATTCACCATTTACTCGCCTGTTTCTGACCACCCCTACAGAAACTTTACAGTTCATTTTCAAATAGTGGCTGCTAATTCTTAGTCGTTTTATTTTAAAGCAAGGGTTATTTCGTAATTTGCATCAAAAGTTAGTAAAAAAAGACTTTTTTAACTGTCAGTAATTTTACAAATCCTATCAGTGGGCGCTATCTTTTTAATATAACCGGTTAAAAAAACCAATTGGAGGAACTTTTTCACTTCATACTGTTATCACTTGTTGCAATAAAAATGCAGTTGGTTTCCTGGTTTAAATAAATTGCCATCAGTATATAAATATATGTAATCAAAAAATATAATACTAAAAGTTTTTTTTTTGTAAAAATTAAGGTTTCTTACGATATATACGTTATATGGGAATTTTAAAACAAAGTGAAATTTAAAAAAACCCTGAAAATGTTGCAAAAGAAAATTTTCTTTTACACGAATGGTTCAGAAACTCTATATAACGGAAGCATGCTTGCTCTCCGAAAACGAGGGTGATGATTTCCAAATTATTGTTTTTAATGTAAAAAGAACCTGTAAGCTAACATCACATCCTTAGTCCTGATACTAGTGGCATAATTTGTCTTAGCTATATCTAATTTTCTGATGTGTTTAACTGTAAGGAAGTTGATTTTAATTCAGAATTGCCCTCGATTTCTATTATGAAAGGACTCTGCGTGAAAGATATCTGGCATACCACATACAGCCCTTTTAAGTGCTTTTTATAATAGCAATAGAGGTCTGATTACGAAATACATAGGTGCCCACTTACACTCTCCAACATTACAGGACAGAGTGACATGGCCTTAAAGTAACCTTGTATACGATTTCTGACATGCAGATGCCTTTAGCTCATTGTCTTATATCTTTAATCATTGTTTAGAGCTCACCCACAAAAAAAAACAAGACTATGATGAGTAAGGTTTGATCCATACATAATACTAATTAATCACACAAAATATAGAATTTCTTTTAATATAGACTTTCAGATAATAGTAAATAAATCGGGCCTTAAAAACATTGGAAGGAAATATATAATTACCTAAAAAAACTAAGCATAACCCTATAGAGCTTATTTAAAATCATATCATTCTAAATTCAACTAACATATTGCCCACTTAACACAAGTTAAACAAATTATTTACATTCAGATCTATTACAACGAATACTGAATAAGTAAATTTATTCATTTCGGGAAATTTTATAAGCTATAGATTTTCAGTCATTAGAAAAAGGTGATATAAAAACTGGATAAAATTCCTCCATTTATGATTGTAGTATACGAAGGGTAAAGTGGGAATATTGAAGAATACCTATAAATACATACCAACAGGTTGGAAGATTAAGTTTTTGATCAATTTACGTATCTAATGATGTTGTATTCATCGAACATGTTTTAAAACTTACTATGACTTAGAAAAAATGCAATAAAGTATTAAACAAAGAAATAATTAAAAAAAAATACTTTACATACATCAACAAAAAGGTCAGTTTTGCTTTATCAAATAAGACTACTTCCGAACTTTTACAAGAATCAATAAACCTATGTTTGCCTATGGCTAGCAAAAAGTTTAGTTCTTTACTCTGTACCACTCAGCGTGGTTATTTTAACTTTTCCAAATTACGATCTGCTCTAACTTACTTGGAGATTTATTTTTAAAAATGCAAGGGAAAGGGAAAAAATGGCTGTGCCATAAAACCAATGTGTATGACAAAGTTCTTCTTCATTTATGAAGGATAAAGGTATCAAGATCATGAGATCTATCTACTGAAAGTGAAAATCAGAAAATGTCTCATTTAAATAAAATGCCAGTTATATTTATATGTTTGAAAATTTACACTTTTATTTGTGTTCTTGGGAACTTAGTAACTTGCCAGAATTTTTTTTCTGGACATTTTAATTTGATATCAGGAAAAATGAAAATTTTATACCAGATTAAAATGTGGACAAGTTAAAATAACCACATTGTACATTAGTAATTTACAAAAATATATTAAAATTCGTGCCCCTCATGTTAAATGTTGTATGTTGTGTAACAAAATAATTCTTTCGGTTTTCCATTACATGACAATTTCAACATTGTTGTTTAGAAGTTGCATTAAAAAACTAGGTTATAAAAGTTGTTCAATGATCTCAGCTTGCCAGATAGAGAGGGACCTGAAAAAGAAAAAATATAAAAATGATTATGGGGTTTAAATATTTTAGATATATATTTTAAATATCAATAATGTATTATAAAATTATAAAGCTAATTCTTTAAATCAGAAAAAAAAAGGGAATTCCTGTTCCACTCATGTTTTTTTAAAATAAATAAATTACAAAAAAATGTAAGATGTAAAAATATAATTTGTCATAAAAAGAGTAATTTCTAAAAACATTCAAACAAAACATGTACAGATGAACCAAAAATAATTAAAATTAAAATAAAAGCAAAATGAAGTAAGATACCTTTTAACTATATATAGAGAGCAAAAAAAACCTATTTGTTAATCAAAATAGTAAGTTTCAGAGCGAAGTAGTAACAAAGCACTAATACAAACAATTTAACTGGTTGTTTTGCAGTGACTAGCTACAATAGCAAAAATACAATTACAGTTATTTATATAATTTCTTGTACAAAGTCTACAGAGGATATTTTACTTTGATGTTAAATTAATTCAACTCAAGATATGCTTTACTGCCTAAGACTAATTCTTATTGACAAAGCTGACAGTTTTATTATCTAAGTAGTTATAATAATATGTATTATTCAGTAATCAAACGTAAAGCCACAAAAAAAAGGAAAAGAACATTTACAACATCAAAATCAACGAAATAGGTAAAAAAGATAAGAAGCAGTGTAAATATTAATTGAGAAACAAAGATGAATTATAGAACGAAAGCTTTCACGACTGTGGTCAATTAAGAAATCATGGTTCTTGGGATTAGACCGTGTCAAAATAGAATCACTTTCCGACGTTTCGCCTTCAATTGCACGGGGTATCTTCAGGGATCTTCACTTCACGAGATCGGAACACTGAATGAGCTCGGAGAGACCCAAGCCGGCTATTTGAATTATTGAAAACAAAAACAATGTCTCGGACTCAGTCAATTGGTCTAATACAGGAAGAAGCTACGATTATACTTGTTTCACCCAACAAATCATGAGAGTGCCTGGTTCCGTAAGGGTCATCTGGCACGAGTGGTCTATCTCCATGCTTGTGTGTCATATAAACCATTTACAAAGTGTACAAACATTTGAAGTTAAATTTGGAATTGGAATACTGGAATAATGGCCTGTATGATTCCCTACCATTGGCACTACAAGTCCATCTCACTGCTCGCTCTTGAAAGATGCACGAATTTCCCATAGAGTGATAAACCATCCTCGCTGACGCCATACCAATCTCTCTTGACATCAACCGAACAGCATAGCATACCCATGCAATCTTTGGATTGAAATTCAAAATATGCTTATTAAACTTCAAATTCCCATTAATAAAAATGCCCAAAAAACCGTGGTACCATCTGCAAATACTATAAATTGTCTCCCCCAATATCGAAAAAAGACAGATCACTTTATATATAACAAAGACAGAATTCGCCCCAGGACGGAATCCGATAGCATGCCATAATTTATGTTAATCTTATTAGGATAATGACTGCTGTTTATGTGCACCCCTGGAAATAGGATTGAAGCCATTTCTAAACTCAAAATCTATAGAAAAGAGCAATCTTTCAATTTAACGCAAACCTTCTCTGGAAAAAGAAAAATGAGATGATTGGTAGATTCAAATATTCTAGTTGAAATTTCATTCTCTATATGAGTTTATATTTTTAATTGACCTTATAATCTGCTGAAGCTTTTATATTCTTAGAGAACTTATTGATTATTTCAGTAACTCAGAATCGATAGTTGTTTTCCAAATTCTTCTAATTCAGTTAACGCTAAGCTAATTGAATGGTGACAAGTTTTCTAATTCGCTTAGCAATATTATTTTAATGAATTTTTAAAAATAAAAACAATTTATCCTATAGTGTAAAGCTCACTTTTTGCACAGTGTTTTGAATTGTACGTTTTCCTCATCCAGTATAATACCACTTTCTTATTATTTGGCGAATTTTTTCTTTGTTTCTTTCAACTGAATAAAATCTTGTAGGAATATTTGACTTTTTCTAAAACATTATTAAAAAAGTAGGCAATAGAATTTGATACAAATTTATTAGTGTATAGTATAGTTGAATCCATGCAAACAGAATTGTCTTCTCAGTGTCTACCTTCTTTTTAGGGTCTAAACTTTACATTTTTGGCTCCCTAGATCCCAAAAAAAAACATGTTTTCTTAATTCCATCGGTTTGTATATCAATTAGTGGTATAGCTAAAAAACTACTTACTCGATTCACTTCAAATTTTGGTCAAAAATTGAGGTTCATATAGGGACTGCGTGGTAAAATTTTGGTGAAAATCCAATATGGGGGCCTAGCAAAACGTTAAAAAAATTATAACCAAAATACTACTTATACAATTTACCTCAAATTATTCACATAGTGTGATATAAAAATGAACTGATAAAATTTTTATACGAATCAAAGATGGCGAAACAAAATGGCGGCCTAATAACATTTTTAATGAATCAAGTCAATGAAAAACTACTTATTGGATTAATTTCAAATTTTTGCACAAGAATTAATTGTTATATAGAGATGAACTTTTTAGTACGAAGCTAAGATTGCGGAACAAAATGGCGGCTATATAAAATATTAAAAAAAGCAGAATAAAAAAACGACTTATTTAGCTTTGCTCAAAAATTAGAATACATATGTTATTGGGATAAATTAATATAATTTTGCTACGAATTTAAAATGGCGCGACAAAATGAGACTCCCAGTACAATTTAAAAATATCAGTGTAAAAGACTGCTATATTTTGCCTAAAAATCAAGTGTGACATAGATAGAAACTGGTAAAATACTGAAACGCGAAACAAAATAGCTGCCTATTAGAATGTTTGAAAGGTCATACATATAAAAGTCGGTAAATTTCTTTTACCCGGAACTTCTTTCGATATATGCTTTTTTAGGGGATCTTATGTATTCTATCAACCTAATTTTAGGCAATAGTGCAATAAAAATAAGGTAATAACATGCAAAATTGGTAAGGAACATCCAGTTCTATTAGACTGATCTTTTGGAAGTCTTATTATCACTCATAAATTCTTTCTAAAAACAAAAATATGTCTGGAACTCCACTCTTACTTAATTCTACCACACACACAGATAACCACTTCACAATAAGCGAATTTACAGGTACTTTGTTGGGAAAATAGGCAAAGCGTTTTTAATGAAAATTTAAGAAAAAAGTATACCACAAACTGGTAAGTAAGCTAATTTAAAAAAATATATTTTAGAACGCTATTTTGTTTCACTAAATTAAAGATTTACCAATTCAACCCCATGCACAAAATTTGAACTGTCTTAGATAGTTTGTCCCGAACAGACTAATTAACACACAGACCTACCAACGGAAATGGGAAAACATGATTTCGGCATCTTGCAAGCCTAAAACATGTAAACAAAAGATGATTTTATTTACATAACAATAGTTATATCGAACAAAGAAGCAAGAAAAATTGTTACATAATGTTCTCCTGATATGTTTAAATCTAACAAAAATTGTTAATTAATTTTAAAACACTTGTTATGTGAGGATGCATATTTAAAGCTAAAACTGTTTTTTTTTCAATGGTTCATCATGCGATACCTGTATCTATTATTTTTACTATTGGCGTTTTCTTATATAAGATAAAGATAAAGGCAAAATTATAACAACCTATCCACATAGACCAGTAAAAATAACATTTAAACGACTTTGGAATTGAAATGTTTTTTGGTTTTCTTTTTATTACATTTTACATCCCAAAGCATATAGAAACAAAAAAAAATGCGTCAATTATCCTAGATTACACACAGATATACTTATGTTTATATGATTGTACATGAGTGTGTTTTGGTTTTTGTAAAACATATTAACTTATTGTATTTTATATTAGCTATCTAGTAACTATGAATATCAGTGTGAGTTTAAAGTTTAAATCAAGAAACTTACCAAAACAATTTTCTCAAAATTATCCCAGTATCACATTTTGAGGTAGCCTTATTAGGTCATAACCATTAGACTGAAGGGGTAGTATCTATTAATTTGTAGCTATGGCAGCATTTGATCTAATCAGTCCTCAGCCATCAAGCTTATTTATATGACTGGACACAAAATAATTCGTGCATTATTTGGTTCTTTTGGGTAAATGGTGATAAATCTTCAATATTTTAACCTATTATTTGTTGGTTTTCATGGTAATCTAAAACACAATATTAATTTTGGGCGTTGTAAAGTACCTAAAGTTTAAGTCTCTAGCATGGTCCAAGCGTTTAGCTTTTCATTTGATTTGTGTTGTAGATGTCATACATCTAAAAAAAAAACCATAACAAGGTGACGTCAACTAACCAAAATGAAAGTTAAAGCTATATTTAAACATTGTTTTATATCCAGGAATAAATGTTGCAATAGCTAGTAGCTGCATCTTATATTTTGTTTTTACAAAAACTGTATTTAATAGAATGACTAAAAAATAAATGCATTTCAGTGCAAAGCTCACAACAGATAATTTGCGCAAATTTAACTTCTGCATATTATATATTTTATATGGTTTATTTGAAGGAAATTAGTATGTTTATTTGTAGAAATTAGAAGAAACTGTCAATTTTACTATAATCGAAATGTAAAAAATAAGACACAAAGTCTCGGTCTCAGTCAAAGATGATGATAGGTATTTCGCTCTATAGGAGTATTATCAGACCAACATGAAAGAACACATAGACAAGACAAACACATAACTGTGTTTGATCAACAGAGGTGTATTTGATTTTTTACGCATGTTTATTCGTTTTCGTTGTTATATATCTGATTCTATTTCATCACTTCAAAATAAACCACGTTTTCTGTAAAGTTTTTAATTTATTATCTTCTATCATTTTTAAGATGTACAAAAATGCAGTAACGATGCAAACAATATCTGATAATTTATAAATCGATGGAAGCGAAGTTTCGACTAAAATCGGTGATGGTGTAGAAATGTAAACAATTACCAATATTTACCATTATTTAACATTTTAGAAAAAAAGCAATGTATATCTTTTCCCAACAAGGTACATGGTGTTCTCCTAGGTATTTGATACCAATACGTAGCAAGTGCTATTATGTTTATTTTACTTACGCCAAAACCACTGATTTAACTACATTCAAAAATCACTAGACAGATGGTTTTTAGTTATAAATAAGTGTTAAGTAAAATGTATGGTTTTGTAATACTTGTTAATGCACAAAACTTAGACTTAACTGATATTTACCCCTAATCATAAATACCTGGTCAAGGGGGGACTGAAGACAAAATATTAGGTGGGGGAGGAATACAATGTTTGCAACAGTTTTTTTCAATTTTGTCAACAGCCTTTCAACGTTGCCAACACAATATTTATTCAATAATACAAATATAAAATGTTTGTCATTAAACCTGACTAAAAAAAGTAAAAAGTGAAAATTAAAGAGCTGCATATTATTTAATAATATAAGATTTGGTTAACAGGATAAAATAATGAGGAGAATGAAGCGTTCCTCCATCCCTCCCTGTCCTAGGTATATTAAATTACTAATTGCCAATTGCACCACTAACTTGACATGAATGATAGAAAAAGTAAGTCAAATCGCAGTATCAATGCCAATTTTTTTTATACAAGGTATCCAATATGATGATATAAAAATGCAAACATGATGACATGTATATTCATCTATTAGATATCCGAAACTTACCCAAACATTGTCCTTAGGGCTGTTCCAGGGCCCATCCAGTAACATTACAGTCTGAGATTTCAAAAATTATTTCACGAAATAATTAACAAGTATATTGTATATTAACCAGAAATACCAAGGTGTAAGGTTGGGTTTGCATGTGGCCTAATAACATCGCCCATTAGGCTAAATCAGAATATGACTAAACTAAAATGATCTGAACAGATTTTAGGATATTTCAGTACAAAGTCTCCATTCCAGGATTTTCAGGAAATCTGAAATAAACAAGTATTATAAATGTTTTTAAGGAACTTATTTCTTAATGGCTTATTATATATGCACTTACGGAAAATTTTAATTTAGAAATAGCTCGGGAAATATTATATCTTTAGAAAAATTAAATTAAGATGGTTTCTGGATGTAAACTATATACCCAGTTTTTTTACTGTGTTTATCTAGTAATTTTTGAAAAGTTGATATTATTTTTTATTAAGAACTAAAATAAATATATCTGATGGAGCTACTAACAAGTACGATAGACCAAAAAATTGTCTTACATACAAATTTACTGTCAATAGCACAAGCAGTCTGACAGCGAAAAGTTTAGGGCAGTATAGAGCCTACATCTATTAAATAATATCTGACTATAATGACTTATATTTTGAGACTTGTACCTAGTTGTGCAATGGATTATGAACTCGACTTTACAAAGCTGCATAAAACAGCAGGCCTATATTTAGAAAGGTAGAAAAATATAATAATTATGTTTTTAGTTTGCAAATAGAAAATACAACATGTATACGAAATCTAGCCTTATAACATAATATGTATAAAACTCCCAGTGTTATAATTGGTTAAATTGTATGAAAGGAAAAATTACAGTGTAACTTAAAGGCAGCTGCAAGTGCATATCAACTTGCTCAAGCAATCTTGAGTTCTTAAGATATAATGTAACATTTGTATAAACGTGATGGCAGGCTAACCAAATTGTATCCAAATATAAATGGTAAGTCTACTTTTTACACCATGAAATGTCTTTACTAAATTTTGCACAAGCAAGATAATATTCAAGACTGTAGCTAGTTTATTCCTAACTAAAGCTAAAATCTTGATACGCCAATGGAGTTATTATTTCTATTATTGCTACATCACCATAAATTACCCGTTATAAAACATACATTAATATCAGTGCTTATTACAACCACTGGAAAAAGTGATAAGAATGATATAATAGATACTAACAATAAAATATTGGAGAAAAGTCGATCTTAAAAAATTACATTTATCTACATTTAAATTAAGGAGTAACTTCCTCGCTAATGTAAACGAATCGTCGATGGTTCACGTTAAATAAGAAAAACGTCTGAATGATGGCTTTATTGACGAACTGATGCCAAAAGTATAGATTTTGTTTTAAAAAATTCGTTGTTTTAATAATAGAATAGGAATTTGGTTGGTGCACTTTCTTTACAGCAAACCTAAACAATATAAAGTTTAAGAAAATAAATAATTCGCATTTTTATTCATTGCTAGTTCTTTTCAAAAAATACTAAAAAAAAAGTTTTTCACCCGCGTCAAAATTGGAACCCACAACCTATACGACGTGGGCCGAGAATCCTACCACTACACTACAAAGATTACGAAAGAAAATAAATAAATAGCGTATATTAGTTAGCTGAACGCTAATGACATCATATCTGATTTCACGTGAACCAAAATCTAGAAAGTTCATTCACGTTAGCGTAGAAGGGATAGAGAGTTAAACGCAATCTATATTTAGTTTTCTCTTTTCTGTCTATACTTGAAAAATCAAGAATATACAGAAAGTCTGAAAATTTACTAGATCGGACCAAAATTAAGTTATTTTTAACATTTATTGTAAGGGTCAGTCCTACCACTGCATGAAATTGCCCAAGCCCAAATAATAAAGCAGAAAAAAATGCAGAATAAACAGCCTACTAGCTAGAAACCTTTGTAATTTAATGGTCCTAAACACAACATTAATTAAATTACAAGAAAAAAGCAATAACTACATAATAAAGTGCATGGTGTTATATGGACATAAGGGAACTACTTGAAATTCATTTGTATATGTTTATGCTTCTACTTTATTACTCTCTGTAAGCACTAAAGGTTTTACAAACAGAATTTTGAAGTACCTAAATTGTTTTTATCTGCAGTTTAATCAGAAATTTAATTCTTCCTTATGCGTCTATCGCACCTACTTCACTGGGCACGACACATTTGACATAAAGGTTACTTACCGGCGTAAACAGGCTTCAGGGTTGAAATCATCGTTTTTTCTGACATATTCTGCTACACACCACTATATTTAACTGTAACTTATAACCCACAGTAAACTTAAATATTAAAAACCATGAAAATCCAGGACAAACGACAAAAATATCTAACAAACGCCGTCAAAACAAGACAACAATGCAAGGTCGAAATGAGTCAGGACCCCCACCACAGATGGCGCATTCGTTTGATCAAATGAATTTGATATTAAATTCGCTGCTGACATGACCGATGAGCATGGTGTCTTTGTTTAGATAACGTGTTTAGATAACGACAGCTTGTAACCAGTGTCTACTCCGATTAATTTCGATTTATTATCTTGGCGTTTATTGCCTAAATGTCTACTCTATTTAGCAGGCAGACCGAAAGAGATAAATACACACTTGGTGCAAATTCATTTTACCTACGGAGCAGCCTGAAGTAAAGGTGGGAAATGACTCGGGTAAATGCAACAGTGCCAAATATTATTCCTTTAAGGAAAACAAAATTAATAAAAACGAAACGATAGAAAAAAAACTTTCTCGGTTTGTTTGTTATTAGCTTATTTGAAGTTATTTTAGTAATAAAATGTAATATTAACTCTCCTAAAAGCAGTATTTTTGCCAATATCTTCGTGAATTAACCACAGTAATCACAAAATCTACTGTCGAGAGTAGCAAAGCTGTCAACCGCGCTTTCTATAGTTTAATGACTGATCGGTTTTAAATGTAAACCAAAGGGTCTATCCTTTTTATATGTCGTTGGTATAGATCCCTTTTTTATGAAATATTGGACCATATTTGAATGGAAATGACACTAAGATTTCAAGACTGTGAAAAACTTACATTTTCATATTTGGAAGGTTCTGCTAAATTTTTTGAATATATATAGTTTAAATTTTCCGACTGGCCCGTTTGAAAATTTGTTACAGTTATGTGGGGAAATATTTTCAAAAAGTCAACGACTTAAAAATGAGCTTGGTCTTATTTTTGCCAATGAGAGTAATTGGAATATATCTCTGCAAGAGCAAGTGAAAAAAATTACTAAAAATAAATATATTTTTACCGAAGCATATAAATTGTTTTCTCTTATTTTGACAATACCGTCGACAAGTGCTTCAGTGGAAAGAAGTTTTTCTTGCTTCAAATGTGTAAAAACTTATTTAAGAAATACAATATCTCAAGAAAGACTTACTTCTCCTCGCAATATTTCAATTCAAAAGGATTTTCTGGAGGAGATTAGGGCAACCCATCCATATGAGGATGCTATAAATAAATTTGCTGCTATGAAGTATAGGAGAATTGATTGAGTATACAAAATTTAGGTAAGTCGTAAAAAAATATTCTACCACTTCCACATATAAAAAAATTCTGGAAAAAAATTATTGCGATATTTTCTTGCTTCATTTGCACCTCACTTACTTTTTCACCCGTGAGCCGCCACTGCTGTTTGTTAATTTCTTTGAATACTGTTTTAATGGTTATTTCTTGAAAGATTTTTTATATAAATTGTTTCAATTTCTCTAAATAAAAAATTAATTTCGAAACATTAAAAACTTAGCGGGCTAGAATCAAGGGACAATTTACTCGCGTTAGCAACTGGCTAGCTTCAGAGGCTGCTATTGACGACAATGTTAAACTTTATGAAATAAAATATAATAAATTAGTTCTTGACTTAAAAGGGTATCAGGATATTCAGGATCAAATTGAATCCGTAAAACCTAAGGAGGTCATTGATAGAAAAATGTTAGCTAAACTCCAAATATGTATTGAAAATTTGTCGCCTCCTGCCTCTTCGTCTCACGGCCCAGTTCTCCTCAAACAGTGCAACCCACGTTACACTTAGAGTAAAGCTAGCTGAAATAAAAATACATTTTTATCTCTGGAAATATGCTTGAATGGCTAACATTTAGTCAATTATTCGATAATTTAATTAAATACGTAAAGCATATAATACCGAGTTAGATCTATATGAACTTTATTTTTTTTTTTTA
This sequence comes from Kuschelorhynchus macadamiae, assembly GCA_030620095.1. Taxonomy (NCBI): domain Eukaryota; kingdom Metazoa; phylum Arthropoda; class Insecta; order Coleoptera; family Curculionidae; genus Kuschelorhynchus; species Kuschelorhynchus macadamiae. The sequence continues at coordinate 756,205 of JAUTXW010004592.1, read as the reverse complement.
AAAAAAGAACCGCGGTATTGGAAAGAATTAATCCGAATGAACCGGAGCAAAAAAAATTAAATCGAAAAATAACTTTATATTCTAATAATTTTCAAAATAATAACAATAATTCAACATTTAAATGTCATTTTTGCAATTCAAATTCACATAGAATTTATCATTGTGATAAATTCAGGGAATTATAAAGGTAAAAAAAGAAAACATTTTGCAACTAATAATAATTTTTATATAATTTGTTTAAGTCATAGTCACTCAACAAATAACGGTACATCACTAAATATTTGCTTTATATGTTGTAAAACGAATCGCACTTTTCTAAATTTTTTACTAAATAATGATAATAATATTTCTCAAAATAATTAACAAATATTCTCATCTACTGATAACAAAAATTCAACTTAGAGAAATTTAAATTCATCAGGCCAACAAACATCCAATAATTCACAAAACTTTCGAAGATCCCAAAATTTCTATTCACATACTATTTAAAGCCAATGGTTTAGTTAAAACTTTTGTACATAAACTTTTATTATTTGTAATTATTATACTTTCATTATTATAGTTACTGTGAGTAACATTATTTTATTATTAATTATTAATTACCCGATCAAATCCTGAAACATAAGCTAGTTTCTTTAATATTGTTGAGTAACAGCCATTATTTAATCAGTTTATATTAAAATCACCTAAACCGTGATTTTGAACCCAATCTTCAAAATATCAGCAACAGAAAAGCTTGGTCAATGATAAATATCTCCTATGGTATATCTTTTAGCATTAATTTTTAATTCTATGACTAAAAACCGAAGATTTTATTTAAGAATATAAGAATAACTTTTTGATAATCTAAAATAGAACCTGTATGTTCTATTTTAAGATTATCAATTGCAATTTCAAAATTTTCAGTGTCATCTGCAAGGTGGGTTTCTTTTACAGAAAATAGGTATGGTTGCTGCATTAAACTATAATTAGAAATTTTCATTACAATAAATTATAATTCCTTGAGAATTAAGTAAAAATAAGGATTCATTTGAATTTCTTTATTGTGTTAAATACAGTTGTATTAATTTTTTATATTTTTAATTTTTTAAAGAGTTCTCTACAATTCCTGTCCAACGGGGAATCTCGAGTCTAGTCTAGGGAAGTCTATTTGTAATCCAAACGATATTGTCGAAAACATTGATTGATTTTTCTTCATTACGACTATTTTAACTCTGGTAATATTCTACTCTACTTCGGTTTTTGTACATATTTCCGCCTTATGGTTGATTCCGGCACATATAAAACATCTTGTAACTGATTAATGGTCATATACTGAGCATATCTAAAATTAAAAATTGGCTTATGACTGACAAATTTCTCTATTTTAAATTCAGAAAGGTCCCGAAGAAGGGAATAAGCATTCTAGAAAGGCCTCCTCGTTTTTTAACTGTATCCCCACAAAACCCAGGATCAAGAGAATACAATTGTTTTTAACCTTTTTTCTTCTGGAAGAAAGGTTTGCTGACGTTTCGCCCAAATCCTATTTGGCATTATAGAAGCTTTCTCGCGGCCGTTGCTCGTTATTTATATTTTGCGGATGTTGCTGTTGTTGTTGCACTAATATCGCTTGATTTTTTGTGACTTTTGTCGATATTGTCTTCCATATTGTGGGTAGTTTTAATGGTTCTTCCCTTTTATTTAAATCATCTTGTTTTTCAATTTCCATGGCTTCTCGATTTATTCTGGTCTTATAATGCTCTATATTGGTAATTTCTCCACACCCTTACAACTTTTCACAGTTCTGGCATGGAATGCTGTATACTCTGTGGTTTTCCAATTTGATTTTTTCTTTCTGTTTTCCAAGTAGTTTAGCTATGGTTGTTTGTAGCTTATGTATTGTTTGTTTGTTGTGTTTCCTAAGAATTCTTCCAATTCTGTCTGTTGTGCCCTTTACATATGATAAGACAACTTTTTGACTTCCCAGTTCATAATTTTTGGGGTTCGGGAACCTTATATATTAATATGGTGCGATTTGTGCAGCATCGGATATTATATTAGGTTCGTTTTTTCTCGTTTGTACTTCAGTTAATCGCACAGATCTAGATATTAGAGTATTGGCCAAAGCTTGAATTTATGGTGCGCGATGGTATGATATTGAATTGAAATATCTGTCGGTATGTGTTGGTTTTCTATATCCGGTGTATTTGAAACGTCTGTTCGGCAGTTTTATGAACTGAACCTCTAAAAATGGAAGTTTGCTGTGTTCCTCTAACTCTAGAGTTGATGTATTCTAGGATGCATTGAATTTACGTGAGTCAGAAAATTTTCGAGCTCTGTATAACCATGCCATTTAATAATTATGTCATTCACGTAACGAATCCATAACTTGAAACTTTTTTCTCAAGAGCTTATTTCCCGTAGTATATCATAATAAATTCGCGACTACTGTTGCTAGCTTGCTGAAGATCTTGAAATTCAAGTTGGAAGAAAATTTGTTGTTCAACCAAAGCAATCACTTCGAGTAGTAACTGCGGATGTGATTATCAATAATTTAATAGTAACGATAAAGGATATGTCATGTTTTAAATGTAATTTGGCCCTCTGGCAAAAGTTCTAACTCTACTGGGTATACCAGAAAAATGGGGTTAAAACTAGCGATTTTATAATTTTTACCTTAACTAGCGGTGTAAGAAATACAGAGAAATGTATTTATTTGTATTTCTATGGTAAAAACTGAAATGCATATATACTTTTAAAAATAATAAGTTACTTTGTTTTATATCGGGAGTTCCTGAAAATTAAGGTAAAAAATAGATTGTCAAATATTTTGTATATAATCGTTATTTTATACGACTGGCACATATTAGTTCAACTGTTATTATTTTTTGTTTCACGTTACGCCAACGTCACAACAAGGATACCATGATCCCTATCTAGACTATGTCCTCCAGTGCCCCAGACAGAATGATCCATTTAAGTAAAATGATTGAAGAAGCCACCGTTAGCTAATGTTCTTCCCTACATACATACACTACAGAAAAAATACGACGATTACTTCGGCGGTCCAATATACGTACAATCTTCAATACACATAAGAAGACTGGACAATGCTTGCGATCCCCGAAAGATATTGTACCTTTCCAAACAAAATGAGTATATAAAATGCCTTGCTCCTGTGCAGAAGTGTATGTGGGGGAAACAGGACGCTCAATTTCAACTAGACTAAAGGAACATGAACCTATGTATTAAAAAAAAACAAATTGTTCAGTTTGCTGTAGCTGAACGAAAACAATTAATCCGCTGGCTAGTACCACGACCGGCATTGAACTACATTGTTGATCGCTGACTTTTGTTAAGAGAATTAATGTTATTTATTATTTCACTGTATTTCACATTAAACCAACGTCATACCAAGTTCAAAGTAGTATAGGTACTAACTTTAATGGAGAAGTAATATACCAAGCCAGTTATCATATAGGTTCAGATTTAAAAGCGAATATCAATGATATGTCTTTGTTTTAGCTCCTAATCCTATTTCATTTATAGAAAATGATTTATGTCATATGCTATAGAATAAACTACCCGGAGACTGAGAAAAATGTTGACATGGTAAATAAAAATAACAGCTAGGACCATTTCTATAAATTTCGTTTTGTATGCTTACAAATTATAATAGAGTAAGAATAGAAAGTAGGATATGATCATCAAAAAATACGATCTTAGGAAATCAATTCCTATTTATTTCACAAGGATTTAAAATTATTAAGAGTAAATTTGAGTTTTCCTAAATGTCCCTTAATTTAATTTTGTTTTTGCTTTAGCTAGATCAATTTTCAGTATTATTGAAACCGAAAAAGAAAGACTCGATTAAAGACGAGGTATAGGTGCTCCAAATTGTAGATATATAAATATATATAAAGAATAAATATGTATTACATATATATATATATATATATATATATATATATATATATATATATATATATATATATATATATATATATATATATATATATATATATATATATATATATATATATATATATATATATATATATAGATTCAGTATTCTCGACCGTGTTATTAGTAATTTACGTCAGAAGTTTCGGGAAAGCGGTCTGTGACTATTCAAACTCTAATTGTTTTAGATCTCAATATTTCGTCAAATGTTTATTGACTTCATCAGGAGACAACTAGAAACAATAAATTTATCTTAATTAACACACCATAGAAGAAAATATATAAAAAAATTATACAGTCACATTACTCCTTAAAATATACTTACAACGTAAGAGTTAGTCGAACATATTACAAAACAAGGACGATAAAAGCAACATTCTGTGCATTGAGGACAACTATTTTCACACTTAACATGTATTATTACAAATATAAAACGATCGGTGCATTCAACAATGTTTTGAACCCTAATGGAAAAAGCCTAACAACACAAAAAAAAAACAAAACCGATAAATTGATATCAGTGGTTCTTATACTTTCATAAAACATAAAATAGTGAATTTTAAACTTAATATATGTATATAGGATGTTACTTATTGATCGTCACATTTGGTTTAAAATATTGCAGTAAATATTGCTTAGTTTATTTGTGTCCAATTTTGAATTAATTGCATTTTTATTCTTATTGATATGGCACATTTCAAGAAACAATCTATTTCTATAACTGTCATGGTGTTCTAGTATCTTAACATTACTATAATTAAATTTATGACCCGTTTTCAAGTGATGCTGTACCAATGCGCATGAATTTTTGCCTATATGGCAATCACTTTTATGTTGTGTTACTCGTTGTTTTAACCACTGCGAAGTTTGGCCAATATAACAACCGTCACAACCCAAGCAAGACACTTGATAAACACAATTAGTTGTGTATCCAGTTGGAGTTTTTTCTTTGACCTTTGAAAATACCGAGTAATTTTGTATGAGGCTATATTTGGCTATTTTTATGTTCGAAAAAGGCTTGAACAGTGAAATAATTGAATTGGTAAGATTATTTATAAATGGAATCCTGACATATTTTACTTGTTGATTACTGTCTTCTGTGGGGCCGTCATAAAAGCTTGTGTTATAAATGAGCTTTTTTAAAATGTGTTTAGGGTAACCATTGTTAACAAACATAACAAAAAGTTTGTCTAGGTTCTGTTGTAAATACATAACGTCACTAATGTGTGTTACCCTATTTTTCATTGCAATGACAGTATTGTATTTCTGATTGGTTGGATGATTTGAAAAATAATTCAGGTATCTACCAGATGACGTATCTTTTTGGTACCAATCTAAAATAATTTTGTTTTCGTCTGTTCTTATGACTTTAGTATCTAAAAAGGGCACACTTTTATGTTTTTCATAATCAATTGTAAATTGCAAATGGGTGTTGAAAGAGTTAAAATTATTTAAAACAACCTGAATCTGATCAGTTGGAACAGAGCAAATTAGATCATCTACGTATTTATAGATAAAGGGCAAGTGAAAAGGCAAATTTGGTATTATTGTGTCTAACAAGTGATCTAAGACAATAGTTGCTAGAATAGGACTAATAGGAGAACCCATGGGAGTTCCAAAGATTTGTTTATAAAATTGGCCGTTAAAACCAAAATAAGTGTTATTAAAAACAAAATTAATTAGTTCTATGAACGCATTTTTTGATAAGCTAGTAAATTTTTCAATTTGGTGCCATTTCTGCTCTAAAATATCAATAACCAAACTCAGTGGGATATTAGTAAACAAAGATACCACGTCCAACGATATTAAAACATAGTTTTGTGGTAGCTGAACACCGCTAACAGCATTTACAAATGTGAAGGTGTCTTTAATATTATAATTGGATTCATACTCAAAACTCAATTTTAAAATGTTTGCCAAATATTTTGAAAGGTTATAAGTAGTAGAGTTCACTGAACTAACAATTGGCCTTAAGGGCACATTAGGTTTGTGTATTTTCGGTAGGCAATACAGTTTAGGAAAAGAGGAATTATATATAATTAAATGTTTGGCGTCTATTTCAGTGAGTTCTTTTATAGTTTTTAATGTTTTTATTAAATTGTTATAAGCTAATTGTATAGAAGTGGTTGGATCTTTATTTAACATAACATATGTAGAAGTGTCACTCAATAAGGTTTCAGTCTTACCCGTGTATTCCATTTTATCCATCGCAACAGTACAGCCTCCCTTGTCAGATTGTAAAATATATAAATCAGGATTATTTTTTAAAAACTTTCTGGTTTTTTTGTACAAATGTTTCACATGGGACGTTTGTCCTGTGTTTGAGTTTTGAACAAAATTTGTGACTACATTAGTAACTCTAGCCCTTAAAAGATCTTGTGAGTCATTAGGTATTTCTTCTATAATATTTTCAACATCAGCCAAAAAATGTTCTATTTTGAAATCATTTATTTCACAGGGAACACTGAATTTTGGCCCTAGTGATAAAAAGTTTGAAATGTTCTCTGGAATGTCAACGGTGGAAATGTTTTTGAACCATTTTGAATTATCCACAAACAGAGTTTGTAATTCAGAAAAACTTTTAATTAGTGTATTAAATTTTTTAATGTTATTTTGTTTAATTTTTTTATAGGTAGCCTCAAAACTTAGCTTTAAATGATCCTGATAATTTTCAAAAATATTAAGGGGAATAATATTTTTTAGCTCATGTTTAGTGTTAATTATACTACGCTGTATTCCTGAAATGTTACTGCAAGTAATTTTAATTTCTAAAGATAAAGTTCGTTTACTTAAAGATAAAATAAAATTATCCACTCTGTTATTAAAACGCAAGTCATTACCAGCAATTAAAAGTCCGTGAATGTTTCTTCTACCATCCTGAACATGTCTCGGAATTATTCTTGATTTGCGACAACGTAATAAGAATATTCTTCTATTGGTATTGGCAGCAAGTTTCTGATTCAGATTTGCCCATGTTTTCATTAATTTAGTAGCGTGCAATCCATAGATGTTACATATATCTTGATAAAACCCATCATTAATGTAGATTCAGTATTCTCGACCGTGTTATTAGTAATTTACGTCAGAAGTTTCGGGAAAGCGGTCTGTGACTATTCAAACTCTAATTGTTTTAGATCTCAATATTTCGTCAAATGTTTATTGACTTCATCAGGAGACAACTAGAAACAATAAATTTATCTTAATTAACACACCATAGAAGAAAATATATAAAAAAATATACAGTCACATTACTCCTTAAAATATACTTACAACGTAAGAGTTAGTCGAACATATTACAAAACAAGGACGATAAAAGCAACATTCTGTGCATTGAGGACAACTATTTTCACACTTAACATGTATTATTACAAATATAAAACGATCTGTGCATTCAACAATGTTTTGAACCATAATGGAAAAAGCCTAACAACACAAAAAAAAAAAACAAAACCGATAAATTGATATCAGTGGTTCTTATACTTTCATAAAACATAAAATAGTGAATTTTAAACTTAATATATGTATATAGGATGTTACTTATTGATCGTCACATTTGGTTTAAAATATTGCAGTAAATATTGCTTAGTTTATTTGTGTCCAATTTTGAATTAATTGCATTTTTATTCTTATTGATATGGCACATTTCAAGAAACAATCTATTTCTATAACTGTCATGGCGTTCTAGTATCTTAACATTACTATAATTAAATTTATGACCCGTTTTCAAGTGATGCTGTATGCCTCTACCTTTATCTTTAGAAATTAAAATTACTTGCAGTAACATTTCAGGAATACAGCGTAGTATAATTAACACTAAACATGAGCTAAAAAATATTATTCCCCTTAATATTTTTGAAAATTATCAGGATCATTTAAAGCTAAGTTTTGAGGCTACCTATAAAAAAATTAAACAAAATAACATTAAAAAATTTAATACACTAAATAAAAGTTTTTCTGAATTACAAACTCTGTTTGTGGATAATTCAAAATGGTTCAAAAACATTTCCACCGTTGACATTCCAGAGGACATTTCAAACTTTTTATCACTAGGGCCAAAATTCCCTGTTCCCTGTGAAATAAATGATTTCAAAATAGAACATTTTTTGGGTGATGTTGAAAATATTATAGAAGAAATACCTAATGACTCACAAGATCTTTTAAGGGCTAGAGTTACTAATGTAGTCACAAATTTTGTTCAAAACTCAAACACAGGACAAACGTCCCATGTGAAACATTTGTACAAAAAAACCAGAAAGTTTTTAAAAAATAATCCTGATTTATATATTTTACAATCTGACAAGGGAGGCTGTACTGTTGCGATGGATAAAGTGGAATACACGGGTAAGACTGAAACCTTATTGAGTGACACTTCTACATATGTTATGTTAAATAAAGATCCAACCACTTCTATACAATTAGCTTATAACAATTTAATAAAAACATTAAAAACTATAAAAGAACTCACTGAAATAGACGCCAAACATTTAATTATATATAATTCCTCTTTTCCTAAACTGTATTGCCTACCGAAAATACACAAACCTAATGTGCCCTTAAGGCCAATTGTTAGTTCAGTGAACTCTCCTACTTATCATCTTTCAAAATATTTGGCAAACATTTTAAAATTGAGTTTTGAGTATGAATCCAATTATAATATTAAAGACACCTTCACATTTGTAAATGCTGTTAGCGGTGTTCAGCTACCACAAAACTATGTTTTAATATCGTTGGACGTGGTATCTTTGTTTACTAATATCCCACTGAGTTTGGTTATTGATATTTTAGAGCAGAAATGGCACCAAATTGAAAAATTTACTAGCTTATCGAAAAATGCGTTCATAGAACTAATTAATTTTGTTTTTAATAACACTTATTTTGGTTTTAACGGCCAATTTTATAAACAAATCTTTGGAACTCCCATGGGTTCTCCTATTAGTCCTATTCTAGCAACTATTGTCTTAGATCACTTGTTAGACACAATAATACCAAATTTGCCTTTTCACTTGCCCTTTATCTATAAATACGTAGATGATCTAATTTGCTCTGTTCCAACTGATCAGATTCAGGTTGTTTTAAATAATTTTAACTCTTTCAACACCCATTTGCAATTTACAATTGATTATGAAAAACATAAAAGTGTGCCCTTTTTAGATACTAAAGTCATAAGAACAGACGAAAACAAAATTATTTTAGATTGGTACCAAAAAGATACGTCATCTGGTAGATACCTGAATTATTTTTCAAATCATCCAACCAATCAGAAATACAATACTGTCATTGCAATGAAAAATAGGGTAACACACATTAGTGACGTTATGTATTTACAACAGAACCTAGACAAACTTTTTGTTATGTTTGTTAACAATGGTTACCCTAAACACATTTTAAAAAAGCTCATTTATAACACAAGCTTTTATGACGGCCCCATAGAAGACAGTAATCAACAAGTAAAATATGTCAGGATTCCATTTATAAATAATCTTACCAATTCAATTATTTCACTGTTCAAGCCTTTTTCGAACATAAAAATAGCCAAATATAGCCTCATACAAAATTACTCGGTATTTTCAAAGGTCAAAGAAAAAACTCCAACTGGATACACAACTAATTGTGTTTATCAAGTGTCTTGCTTGGGTTGTGACGGTTGTTATATTGGCCAAACTTCGCAGTGGTTAAAACAACGAGTAACACAATATAGGCAAAAATTCATGCGCATTGGTACAGCATCACTTGAAAACGGGTCATAAATTTAATTATAGTAACGTTAAGATACTAGAACACCATGACAGTTATAGAAATAGATTGTTTCTTGAAATGTGCCATATCAATTAGAATAAAAATGCAATTAATTCAAAATTGGACACAAATAAACTAAGCAATATTTACTGCAATATTTTAAACCAAATGTGACGATCAATAAGTAACATCCTATATACATATATTAAGTTTAAAATTCACTATTTTATGTTTTATGAAAGTATAAGAACCACTGATATCAATTTATCGGTTTTGTTTTTTTTTTGTGTTGTTAGGCTTTTTCCATTATGGTTCAAAACATTGTTGAATGCACAGATCGTTTTATATTTGTAATAATACATGTTAAGTGTGAAAATAGTTGTCCTCAATGCACAGAATGTTGCTTTTATCGTCCTTGTTTTGTAATATGTTCGACTAACTCTTACGTTGTAAGTATATTTTAAGGAGTAATGTGACTGTATATTTGTTTATATATTTTCTTCTATGGTGTGTTAATTAAGATAAATTTATTGTTTCTAGTTGTCTCCTGATGAAGTCAATAAACATTTGACGAAATATTGAGATCTAAAACAATTAGAGTTTGAATAGTCACAGACCGCTTTCCCGAAACTTCTGACGTATATATATATATATATATATATATATATATATATATATATATATATATATATATATATATATATATATATATATATATATATATATATATATATATATATATATATATATATATATATATATATATATATATATATATATATGGGTGTCTTACGACGAACTGCGGCGATCGATTTCTCAGAAAGTAGGCTTTGGAAAAATTTGAAATTTTGGCAGCTAACTAAAGTCGATGTGCCCAAAATATTTTCGAGATGGCGGCACTTCCGCTTATACCGGAAGTAGACGTCAACTTTTTTTTTTTAAATAGAACACCCAACATTTGTTTAACGCTGTTCGGTGACGGTTTCTGTTTATCTGGATATTTATCAGCAAATATCTGGTATGTTCTTGTGAAAACTCTGTTAGATTCCCCATAGATAATAAACAAATTCAAATAATCCTCGTGTGTGTAATTTAATCGCCCCGGCATGATTATTAGTTTAATAATTATTATAATTACTATAATAAATAAATATTATTTTAGTAGGTAATTGTCAAACGACAACAAATATTACGTTTCTATAGTAACCAATTGGTTTTGTTCTCGCCAGGCCTCCCCGTCATGGCCAACTAACAAGAAAACTTAAAAGCCGTCTGGTATTATTAGAATAAAAAATGTTAAATCGTCAATAACTCAAAAACTACAAATTTTTGGAATAGACAACTTTATACAAAGTCACCCTTATTTTAAGTGTTAAATAAGATAAAATTTTAAAAATTGGGGGTTTCCATTTGAAAAAAGTAACTTTTAACGATTTTTTAAAGTATATTTATAATGTCAGTTTTTGATCACCTTATATTTATTTATTATAAAAATATCAGCACAGGCCACTATAGTGTACCCTTTTGGACAAGGAAGCCAACCGCAAATAAATAATAGAGACTTCGATAAGCAGATATTTATAGTTATGTCTGGTCCTGCAAACGTCATTTTTACATAAAATTCAAAATATCTCAAAAACAGTTGCACTTAGGTATAGGATATTATACATGAAATATACCTAGAATTTTTCGAGGAATCCAAAAATTTGATTATATACAGGGTGTTCTATTTAAAATAAGAAAATTGACGTCTACTTCCGGTATAACCGGAAGTGCCGCCATCTTGAAAATATTTTGCGCGAATTGCCCCAATCGACTTTACTTAGCTACCAAAATTTCAAATTTTTCCAAATCCTACTTTCTGAGAATCGATTTCTCCGCAGTTCGTCGTGGGACACCCTGTATATATATATATATATATATATATATATATATATATATATATATATATATATATATATTTTAGATGCTCACGACCGTATTAAGATAAATAAAAAATCTAATATCGGGTATGCGGTCTGTAGGTCAAATAAATAACTAATTTACTTCTGACATCCTCTATATTTCGTCATTTATTTATGACTTCATCAGGAGGAAACGCTAAAATACACCACAGATTAAAATGATATCAAATTAAAAAAAAAACAATTAAGACTTACAAGTGAAGTTACAAAAACATGGCTATATGCATTTCAACACACAGTAGAAAGTTAAATTAGGACGAATACAACCACATGAATATTGAAATGTTGCTGACAGGTAGAACTTAACAACTAGCAAGACATTTATATATACATTTATTTATTTATTTTTTTGAATAATAAGAAATATTTTCTTTTTTTGTGGTAAAAGAAACGTTGATAAACAGTTTTATGTACATATTGAAGTTCGTGGAATATTTATATTATGGTATTTAAGTTATTTGTTTTTTGTTGAACAAGGCAAAGAATTCATTTGTTCAACAGATTGCAATAAATGGTGCTCAGCTGTTGGATGTCAGATCTAGAATTAACTGAATTATTTTCGTTGTTGATATTGACCATTTCTAGGAATAGCCTTTTTCTGTAATTATTTTCATAGTCCAGAATTTGTATGTTTTCGTAATCAAAATTGTGATCCTCTTTCTGAAAATGATCAACCAAAGCACATGAGTTTTTCCCAATACGGCAGTCGCTTTTGTGTTGTGTCGAACGATTTTTAATATATTGGGAAGTTTGTCCTATGTAACACTGATTACATTGTTTACAAGGAATTTTATATACAACATTATTATTTAATGGGATCGGAGTTTTATCTTTAATTTTAGTGAACACTTTGCCAACCGTGACTGTATTATATTTAGCTATTTTTAAATTATCTCTTTTAAGGTGGTTAGTAACATTATCTGTAAGACCTTGAATGTAGGGCAATTTCTTATATTTGAAATGTGCAATAACTTGGTCTTCTGTCGGACCATCAAAAAACCCAGAATGATAAATTAATTTGTTTAATATTTTTTTTGGAAAACCATTATTTAGAAATAGTGTATATACTTTCTTTAAATTTTCCTTCAAAAACCCTTCGTCCGAAATATGAGTGACACGATTTTTTAGAGCAATAATTGTGTTGAATTTTTGGCTCATTGGATGGTTCGAAAAATAATTAATATATCGTCCAGAGGACGTCGGTTTTTGGTACCAGCTTAAAATAACTTTGTTAGTATCAGTCCTAATTAGTAAGGTATCTAAAAAAGGGATGCTGTTGTTCACTTCTGTTTCCATAGTAAACTGCAAATGTTCATTCACAGAGTTAAAAGTAACTAAAGTAGTTTTTATCTCACTGGAAGGGACAGAAGTCACTATGTCGTCCACAAATTTATACAAAAACGGAACATTAAAAGGTAATTTTTCTACGATTATGTCTAATATATGATCCATTACTATTTGAGCCAAGATTGAACTAATAGGTGAGCCCATGGGGGTACCAAATGTTTGTTGGTAGAAATGGTTGTTGAAAGAAAAATAACAGTTATTGCACACAAACGATAATAATTTGAAGAAACTATGGTAACTTAACGTTGTGAACGGCTCTATTATGTGCCATTGTGAACGCAGCAATTCAAGAATAAGATCGAAAGGGATATTAGTAAATAATGACACCACATCCATTGACACCAATACATAATCTTCGGGTAATCTCCGATCTTCGATAGAATTTACAAAAACAAATGTGTCAGGTATATTGTAGTTAGTCCTATCGGCTAAGGATTCTGTTAAAATTTTCGTTAGAAATTTGGATAAGTGGTAAGTAGCAGAACCTACACAAGATACTATTGGCCGGAGTGGAATATTGGGCTTATGAATTTTTGGTAGACAGTATAATTTTGATAAAACGGAATTATAAATAGTGAGACATTTAGCAACGTCTTCATCAATTTCATTTTTTGATTTTACCGATTTAATTAATTCATTAACTTTTTTTTTGTAGATTAGCGGTAGGATCCCTATCTAACTGTTGGTATGTATTAGTATCGCTTAATAGTTCCTCCGTTTTGGTGATATAATCGTTTTTGTTCATAGCTACGGTACTATTACCTTTATCGGCCTGTAAGATAAAAATATTAGGATTATCATTAAGAAATTGTTTAGTTTTTTTATATAATTGTTGTAACGGCGTAATTTTAGTTGTACTCAAGTGTGTTCGATAATTAGTTATATTGTTAGTAACTTGAGCTCTTAAAATATTTTTGTTATTATCAGGCGCATCATAAATAATATCTTCAACATCAGCAAGAAATTTTTTAACATTTAGTTGATCACTGGTAGGAGAAATTGCGAATTTAGGACCTAAGGATAACATATCTGCAATGTCATTTGGTATATTTACGTTCGATATATTATTAAACCATTTCTTGTTATCGATAAACATTCTCTCCCTATTTTGAAAGCAACGAACAAGATTATCAAACTTTTTTAAATTAGAATTCTTTACCTTGTTAAAACGTCTGTTATAAGATACGCTTAACCTACGAGAATATTCATTTAACATATGTTTTGGAAGAATAGTATTTAATTCATGTTTAATTGAGTCTAGATTTTTGATCATATTACTGATATTGTAACATACCTTAATCTCTAGATTTAGATTCTTTTTACTTAGAGCAACAATGTGCCTACGAACTTTTTGAGCTATCTGCCAGTTATTAGTCTGTATCATATCCATCATTCCTCTCGCTGTATCCTGTATGTGTTGGGGTAGAATGTTCGTTCTCCTACATCTCAATAGAAAATTCTTTCTGTTTATGCCATTAGCCAGCTTGATGTTAATTGAAGACCATTTTTTCATCAATAGTGTAGTGTGATTACCAAAGGTGTTTGTGATTAGTTGATAAAAACCCATCTGAGAATTATTCATTTTAGATGCTCACGACCGTATTAAGATAAATAAAAAATCTAATATCGGGTATGCGGTCTGTAGGTCAAATAAATAACTAATTTACTTCTGACATCCTCTATATTTCGTCATTTATTTATGACTTCATCAGGAGGAAACGCTAAAATACACCACAGATTAAAATGATATCAAATTAAAAAAAAAAACAATTAAGACTTACAAGTGAAGTTACAAAAACATGGCTATATGCATTTCAACACACAGTAGAACGTTAAATTAGGACGAATACAACCACATGAATATTGAAATGTTGCTGACAGGTAGAACTTAATAACTAGCAAGACATTTATATATACATTTATTTATTTATTTTTTTGAATAATAAGAACTATTTTCTTTTTTTGTGGTAAAAGAAACGTTGATAAACAGTTTTATGTACATATTGAAGTTCGTGGAATATTTATATTATGGTATTTAAGTTATTTGTTTTTTGTTGAAAAAGGCCTATTATTTGACCTACAGACCGCATACCCGATATTAGATTTTTTATTATATATATATATATATATATATATATATATATATATATATATATATATATATATATATATATATATATATATATATATATATATATATATATATATATATATATATATATATATATATATATATATATATATATATATATATATATATATATATATATATATATATATATATATATATATATATATATATATATATATATATATAAACGTTTACACAAAGAGAGGGCCTCTTTCTTCATTAGTTGAACATTACGAAGGTGTTAAAACGAATAAATAAATGCATAAAATAAAAAAGGTGGAATTTTTTTTTAGTGTCATAATTTTTAATCCCCCACAGATTTCGAACATTTTAAAACAGCTTGTCCGTTAGTAAATTTTTAGTAGGACGTAAATTATAGGGCTTTGGAGGGGGAGCTAGAGCCCCTGTAGCCCCTCCCATAGATCTCCCACTGAAAACGTTGATTAGTTAGATTACTCCTAGGATAAGCAGAAGATATCAATACAAATATCTTAAATAGGAGGGGGTAAAAAAGTAGAAAGGGTTTTTTCGAATCCTCAATTTTTTGGACCATGACCTACTACATACTATTATAAATTGTATACAAACAAAACGAAATTGACAGAAATTGTTTCAGCTGCTACTTTTATTTATTACTTCCTCAGTTTTTTAAATCATTTTCAATAAACGAAATAGAAATATCAATATCAATTAACTAAGCATGGGTGCAGAAAAAGGGGGCAACAGCTCAGGTAAGCAATTACCCCTTTTTAGGAAGTCGAGTTGCATAATGTTATAAATAATAATAATTTCAAATAAATGTATTAAAATAAGATGATACATTTGTTTCAAATGATAATTTTGTTTGGTCGTTAGTTTTTTACGGGCGACAAAATTGAATATAGAGCTAAGGCGATGATATATTATTTATGCTTTTAAATCTACACTGTAATATATGATAACCTGATATTTTAATATTCAGTATAAAAATGAATTATCAATATACATAATACATTTGTTAATTTAGTAAGTGAAAACTACCCGGTGTACTTGATCTATGATACACAGCATCATCAGGAACTTAATGTATTTATTTGAATTATGGTAAATAAGGTAATTGATTAATTTCTTATTAATGGAACTCTTACCGCACCTTTAAAGTTGCAACTATTTGAAGAAACTGTTATATCTGCAATTGTAGGAACTATTGAAGATACAATTTTGATTGCGATCCAGTTTTTCAGCAAGATGGAGTGATGGTGAGCTGTCGCTTTTGAGATATAACACAAACTTATAATTTTTTAAATGGGACACACCGTATATTTTTATTTTATATTATTCAATTCACAATAAGCTTCTCGAAAATATATAATAGTATATACTTTTCTACTCGAATAGTAATTTGCATTTTTTTTTTAGATAGACTCAGTTTTTGGTAGTAGGCTGGGATTGCCTAAACAAAACAAAAGAAAATTGTTGTCATGTTAAATAAATTATTTGTCAAAAACCTCTGGTTCGTTTTGAAGCTAGATTAGATAACCGCAAAAATTATTTTAAATTTTATAATAAAAAATCTACGTTTTCTAATGAAGAAAAATACGACATGTTACTCTGCTTTGCACAATCTAACGAAGATGTTAACGAGGATTATATTTATTAAGGTATGCTTAGCATTCGTCGTATTTTATAATAAATATATTTTTATCAAGCTGTTGTCGTTTTAAACATAGGTATCCAGAACGAAGACAACCCTGTGATATTACATTTCTTAGAATGAAAAGATATCTAGTTGATTTCGGATCTTTCAATAAGCCGTAGAAGCTGTAGATCCTTCAAGTTCTTGCAGAAAAATCCATCAGAATGTTGGGGTTCCAAAAAGCCGGGTACAAAAAATTTTAAGGAAACAAGGTTCTAAACCATTTAAATTCTGATTGGTGCAGCACTTACATCCGGGCGACACGCAGCGTCGTATGACTTTCTGTAAATGGTATCTAGAAAAATGCGATAATGACCCTGAGTTTTATAGAAAATTAATATGGTCCGATGAGGCATGTATAAGTAGCGCCTGAATATTAAATAGGCATAATTCTAGATACTGGTCGCAAGAAAACCAGCACCGAATATTTCTTCGCGAAGGACAGGGTAGGTTTGGGTTTAATATTTCTTGTTTCATATTGGGTTCAAAAATAATGTATTATATATACCAGGGGAGCTTATATACAGATTGGTATTTCCAAATACTAGAACTTATTCTACCGGAATTACTCGATGATCTGCCTTTGGCCTATTTAGGCGACATATATTTTCAGCAGTACGGAGCACCTGCTCATAATTTCGGTAGAATAAAGCAGTATTTGGAAAACAATTTTCTTGGAAAATGGATAGGGTCCAATGGTCCTGTAAGATGGCCGGCGACATTGCCAGATCTCTCGGTTTTTGGATAACTTACTGTGGGGTACTTTAGAAACCTTAACCGATTTAATAAACGTCACAAGAAGGTCATTCAATATTTTCAATGCCTTAAGAAGAATACGGAAATTATGTAGGCTTTGTGTAAGGCAAAATGGACATCATTTCGAGAAGTATCTTTAGGGTATAGATGTAGTTTTCTATTTATTGATTAGTTTTTGTTGTTGTTGTTAGCTGCTATTTAGAGGTATTACAGGTAGAATTATTACCATATTCATTCTATTAATTTAATAATACTTTTCAAGATTGATGGATTCACGGGTTTTGCAGCGAAAAACAGATTAATAATAATTCTTTTTATTATAAAACCAGTTTTCGGTCCGATTATGAACCTTCTTCAAGGCAGCATGCTAAAATTATAACAATGTAAGACAAATAATGCTATGATAGTTATTATAAATCTACTTACATTTTACATTATAATTACTGAATTATTAATTGAATTGAATGAATTACTACCAAAAACTGAGTCTATTTCTAAAAAATAAAATTGACTAGGCGTATTCTATCTGTAATAATTTAGGTATATTTATTTCTAGTGTTGCTTATTTTGCCCTGATTGAATCTTATTTGTAATATGACATTGGTTTCTGGGGACGGTGCTTAAAATATATGTTCAAATAAATTTTTGTGCTCTAGAAAAGATCTCTTAGATATATGTGTTGAGCGGGATTGCATTATTTGGTCAGGCATTCAGTGTTAACTTTGTGTTTTATTTACATTTTGGAAATGAAATGTTTAATCCACCAAAAATACAAAACATGATCATGGATCCACTTTTCTATGAATAACACTCGTCAAGTTTGCATGTTAACATTACTATGGTAGGACAGTTTAGAAATTCTTTTGTGTATGGTGGTAAAAAATTATTATCTTTCCATCGAGCTCAAAAAAGAGCCATGTTTAGTTAAATGTAACAGAAAAACCAAAAAGTTATTAATTGAGAAGGTATATTACAGTCATGAGGAATATTATGCTCAGAGATTGTACTAAAGTATATTGGTATATGTATGTTTTTTATATATTTTTTGTTGCTTATTTTTTAAATTGTAATTTATGTATGTATGTATATGGTATGTAGTGCATATGTATGTATATTATGTTTTTGTTATGTATTTTAAAACAAGACTTACTGTACCATTCTAATTCTTCTCTAATGTTGTCTTTTTTTGTCTTTCTTTTGACATGTGTAGAACATGGATTTGTCAACACTTATGTATTTGATAATAAAGCTATATTTTGACTTTAACTTTGAATATAAATATATAGGCGAATAGAAAAGTATATACTATTATATATTTTCGAGAAGCTTATTGTGAACTGAATAATATAAAATAAAAATATACTGGGTGTCCTATTTAAAAAATTATAAGTTTGTGTTATATCTCAAAAACGACAGCTCACATAAAAAATCTGACTGCGCCACTGGATTCTACGTGAAAAACTGTATAAGAACCAGTTTTTATCTTTTCGATAAGTAAGATAATGACCGAAATACGAAAGGAGCCCAAAAATGCAATATTTTCAATTTCACACTGTATCTTAAAAACGAAGGGGGCTATGAAAATTTCGATTCACAAAAAAGTAGCACCATGTCGCGAAAACCGCAACCCTCTATCTTCACTAATAAAAGAGATACCCCATAAAAACAACGAAAACGGGACACCCTGTTCACGAGTGTACAACAAGCCGATGTAATTTTTATACAAATCCTTTTAGATTCGGGTTTATATTAATTCTGTTTTAAAAATGGTAGTAAAATTGTAATTACTTTAAGATATTAGTAACAGTGTTAACGAGTCCATTTAAATTCCAAAATGTGTGTCTATCTATCCGGTATAGAGAGAGTTCATCGCCTTTTACAAAATGTTAAATACATTTTATGAAGATTCATTTTTCCGGTTTTATACCCAATATAAAAATTATTCATTGTTGCGTTGCTACCTTACGCCCAAAAACAGAAGAGGCTATTTTAAATGTTCATCACATATAACTGGTTTACGTAGTTATACACGTCATGGGTTAGTCTGAGAATTTATTCACAAGACATAATGAACAGATTTTACTTATTTTATAAGACATTATTCGGTTCTTGTAGTATACTGCTACTCTAAAAGTGCATAGAAGCAAGTGTTACATATTAGTAAAATAGTGAGTCTTATTTTTTACTATATCATAATATCTAACTTTTAAGACTATTTATATGAAATTTGTTTAATATTTATGACTTAAAATACCTTTTTATTTACTCGTCTGGAAATACGCTGATCTTTAAAGATACCATCGTCATTCATGATATGATTTTTTAATAATATTTTTGTTGCTTTTGAGTATTTTTGCTGGATATTTTATATTAATTAATTTAACGGCAATGACCTTCATTAAATTATTTAGAAGAGGTTAACTTTGTTTCGATCTTATTCAAGTAATAATAAAGGACTTATTTTTTCGTGATCTATAACTATTATCACCAGTAGAGCAAGGTGAGTATAAAATGTTTTGTGTAATAAGAAGTGTAATGACAAGATAGAAGGGGGGGGGGAGTGCCCTCCTTCCAAACGCCACGCGCCGCACGGGCCAGTTGGAGATTGTATCGCTTGCATTTCAGAAATATGTACTTTTGAATATTTTTGAGATTTGCACTAACATTCTTTATTGCTTTTATTAATATTGATTGTTGTAGTTTTGCTTCTATCAAAGCTTATATTACTATTTTATGTTATCCCAATTTCTTCTGAAAAGATGGTCAGTTATGTTGAAAAAATGTCAATTTATTTTTGGCTTTAATGTTTAACCGCCTATACCTCTTTCTAGTTAGCTTAGTGAAGCTAAAAAAATGTGGTTTGGCGAACATAGTGCTTCCCCGTACAAGTAAGTATTTTCGTCAATGGTTTTCTCAACTTTAGGTATATTTACAAAAAAAAAAGGAAAAAAAACATACATTTTCTTTACCCGGAACTTCCTTCGTTATGAATGTTTCCTTTTATTAGGAATAATGATGTGTGACCAAATTTAGTTCCCAAATAGTCGTTTTTTTTTATTGAGCGCTATTTGGTTCCACTATGTTGGATGCGTATCAATATTTTACCAGATTCTACCTAAGCGACACATAATTTAAAATAAATTGAGTAAGTAGTTTTTACACTTGTTTTTTTAATTCGCCATTTTGTTCCGTTATGTTGAGTTCGTCCAGTTTATCTCTATCATCACATTTATTTTTTCTGCAAAATTTGAAGTCAATTTTTATTTGGCCTTCATTTTGTTTGCCCATATTAGATTTTTGCCACTGTGTTACCACGTTATCCCTATATAAACCTTAAATTTTAACCAAAATTGTATGTCAACCTGGTAAATACTTTTTTAGGTACGCCGCGAACTGACAGACTTACCGAACCAAAAACGTATTTTTGGCATCTAGGGACGTTAAAACGTAAATTTATGTAAAACCTGGAGGGTCTTTTTCACGATTACAAAGAATTTATTTGGTTGCCATTTTGTTCCGCCATCTTGAATTCGTACCATAATTTTACCAGTTCTTCTCCAACACAATTAATTCTTGTCAAAATTTGAAATCAATGTACTTTTTTCAAGCTGTATTTTAAAATATTTTTTTAGGCCGCTATTTTGTTTCGCCATCTTGGATTCTACCAAAATTTTACCGGTGGATTCCTGCGTATAACTTGATATTTGTGCAAAATTTGAGATAAGTAATTTTTTTAACAATGCCGCGAACAAACAGCCAGACAAATAGACCGATGTAATTGAGGAACATGTTTTTCGGCATCTAGGAACCTTGAAACGTAAAGATCTGAAAAAATCCCGGTGGATGATTTTTTCACGGTTACAATACTTACCTTTTACGAGGGAAATAATAACGCCATTTTCTAAACATACGAACTAATAGTCTCTGAAAGATCTTGTTTAGTCGAAAAAATATATTTTGTTGTCGCCGTGTTTCAAAAAAATTGTTTTTTAATATGCATTATAGAAAAAAAATCAAGTATCATCCCCAAAGACTCTCACAATTTTTCGATGCCAAAACATTTACCCGACTATTTCTGTTATGATATCGTTTTGCGCGTTCTTAAAATGTGATTCTTTGTACGGTTTTATACCCCTTAATAATGTTGAAGATGATATCCAAAATCTAATCCCCGCGAGACATTGAACTAAACTAATTTTGGTCCAAATTTGAAACCAATGGGTTTGACCGTTTATAGATTTATAAAGGTCGAGAACTCAGCTTTTATTTTTCGAAAATTTTTGCGATCGCAAAACTTTCACTATGTATGTGATTGGTATGCTACTGCGAAAACGATGGTTGGTTATTCAGTACGATGATATCAACAATAATCTATCTCTCCTACGTATTTGCCGGAAGACGGCTATTTTATCTTAGTCTTCTTGGTTCTGGATTTTGTGCGGATGCAGTCAAATAAAAGAGGTGGCCTAGTGTACGAAACTCTTTATTTATGGTTCTACGCCCTAAGTTCTTTAATATTACATCTGTGTTGTGTTATGGATTTGTTTATTTTTAACTGACTTTGGTGAACTTTTTAAGGTCAAGTTGACTTTGAGATGTCATTGACCCTTGACTTTGAAATAACTTTGGGAATGTTTTGAAGGTCAACTTTTTTGACCTTGAGTTTGACTTTAAGAAGTCCTCGAGAACCTTGAGATGCCCTTGACCATTCACTTTGAAAAGCCCTTGAGGATGTTTTGAAGGTCAAACCGTTTTCTATTAAATTGGTTATGAGGTCGCGTGTATTCAGTGTCGAGTAATGACTTGTGTTAGAAAGTCCTCTTTGCTAATATAATCATAATATATATCTGTGAAGATTATGGTTTATCATTTTCGCGAAGTTATAGTATGCCACGGCTCAAAAGGGAATCTGCAGAGCACAATTTGATAATGGAGGTCAAAATAGAAGATGCAAAGTGGATCATAATCAACCACAGCCCTCAACATCGAATATGGAAACTCGGTTTCAAAGAAAAAAAAAATATATATATATATATATATATATATATATATATATATATATGTATACATATATATAATTCACAAAAAGTATTTATGTGCAGGATTGTTGATAAACTGATGCTGATGCTTGAAATTAAGGTTTATATATTGACAGCTTTAGATTTTTTTAGCATCATTGGAAAACTTGGGTGCTGGTTTACAGTGGCGTACCAAGTTTTTAGACCCCCCCGCTAGACTTTTCTTGGGGGCCGCTTGCATAATGTCTCCAAAAAAATAAGTAAAGAAAAAATGTCGTAAATTTATTAACAAAAACTATAACATAAAATAAAAAATACCTCTAGTAAAAAAAAAGAAATAAAAAAAAGCAACGAACGATATATATTTTGAGATTAACAGGTATAGGTAAACTAATAAACACAAAACAAAAATTAAGTAGATATTAAAAAATAATCACTATACTCTGGTTCAAGCAAAACTAAAAAATAATAAAAAACAAAGAGTACAAGAATCGTTTTTTTGGCGGCAGACTAGACTTTTTTGTTTTTGTATCGACTAGATAAATACTTATTATCAACTAGTTCGTCAATATTTACTTCTCTAGCCCTTTCGTGCTCTATTCAGATAAACGCTAGAGAACTAAGACGACTTTGAGTCATAAGGACATTTTTAATTAATCTCAACTTTGACAATGATCTTTTTCATTGAGCTGAGGTAACAGGAAGGACAAAAAATAATTGGAATGCAGAACACAGTTCTGGTATAATTCTTAACAATAATTTATTTTTTTCGAAAATATAGTTTGAGAATTCACGAGCTGTATTAATGTTTTTAATGTTGTTATAAAATAATGATTTTATTTGAATTAGCTCAGTTCTTAGTTGAAAAGTTAAATCATTTGAATATTTCTCCACTAATAACTGAGCTTTTTCCAACATTTCTGAGTCATTTAATTTAACCCATATTTGAGAGTTTAGAATTGAAAATGTTGAATAAACTGTTTTAAACGCAGTAAATCTTTTATCTAGCTTATTATTACATCTAAATACGCATTAAGTACTGTCACTTCCAAATGTTTCATAGGGTTTATATATTACGTTATCTTATTATTATCATTTCCATTGTATTCCATTATATAGTAGCAAAAATTGCGAAATCCGTGATTTTTTTTAATTATGGAAAAAATATTTTATTTTAACAACCTGTTTAATTTGTGGGCCCTGTAATAGCCGGGACCACCCGCGCCGCGGGCTCAGCGGGCCCTTTAGGCACGACACTGCTGGTTTAGACATTGATCTGTTTAAAGAAACACGAAAACATTTCCCCCAGCAATTTGATTTAATATACAAGAAGGGTAATTTTCTATACAATTTTATGAAATGTATGGAAAAAATGAATTACCCCACACTGTCAACAAAAAAATCAATTTTATGATAACTTAAGGGAAGAGCATATTAGGGATGAAGACTCAATGAGCGAAGGAAATTTGGAGTCTGTTTAATTGCAGGAATTTTGGGGAATATTCAGATTTGTAATTGAAGCCCGATGTTCCCGAAGATGATGTTTTTGAGCAATTTCTAGATTGTTGTTTAAATATTTATAAACTAGATCCCCCACAGTACTGCAGTCTTCCAAGTTTTTTCTTTTTGTTGTATGTTGGGTATGACCAAGGTAGAGTTAGAGTTGTTGACAGAGATTGATGTTAACTTTTTCAAAAATGGTATTCGCAGTTGAATAAGTCAGTATTCAGAAAGGAACTCATATTGCCAATACATTTTTGCCAAACTACGATCCCACTAAACCATCTTCTTTTATCACTTATTTAGATGCCACTAACTTGTACGGTCATAGTATTTCGCAACCATTACCATATAGTGGATTTACGTGAAATAATAGGTTAAAATGTTATGAACGTTAGAGGAAACCATAGCGTACAAGGTTACGGTTTGGAAGTGGATATGTATTATCCCAAAGGGTTACATGATGCACATGCGGACCTTCCTTTTTTTCTAAAGTTGGTCCCAAATCTCAACCATAAAAGAAATTACGTTGTGCATTATAGAACTTTTTAAATTACATCATAACGCAGATTTTGAGAAAATCAGGGAAATGTAGAAAATCGAAAATATATCAAATTAGTTACTCAGTGGGAGAATCAAGGTGAAAAGTGGGTCCTAGAGTATTAATTGTTCGACCCAATCTTAAAAGTTGTTCAGTATTTCCTTAACACTTTGTAGCATTTATATGGGTAAAGTTAAAATTGTTTATAATGTACTAATATATATATATATATATATATATATATATATATATATATATATATATATGTATATATATATATATATATATATATATATATATATATATATACAATATATGTATATATATATATATATATATATATATATATATATATATATATATATATATATATATATATACATATATATACATATATTGGATTTTCTGTACTGGACAATGCAAGAACTGTAATTAATATATGATTTTTTTACAATTTTATTAAAAAAAATTGGTAGTGATGCGTGTTTACTGTACACCGACACAGATTTTTTAATATTGAAAATATTTACCTATAAATTTTACAAAGTAATTACAAAAAACCCAGAAAAATTTGATACATCCAATTATTTTCAAGGAAAATTTTTTTAATATTAGGAAAAGTGAATCGATCTTGGGAGGAATGAAAGATGAGTTCGCCAATAATCCTCTTTTAAAGCTTTTATGGGACCGGGGTTAAAGCCTATTATTTCGGCTCAATAGTGAATTAAAAAAGCTAAAAGTATAAAGAAATCGGTAATTGAAAAAGAGCTTAATATCGAAGTTGCAGAACGTGGAACTTTAATTTTTAAAAAAATGAAGACTCTGTTGCGAATTACATGAGGTTTACACTGAAATAGTGAATAAAGAGGCATTATCTTAGGACGACTATAGACGTTATGCAATTCCCTCATCAACAAAGACTATACCTTGGGGTTATAAAGATATCGATTTATCACATAGATTTGGATATTAGATTGAAATATCTGGCTGAAATGTGTGACGAATTGCTAGCTTAAAATGATGCTGATATGCAAGTCTATCAGACTGATCCAGATATTAGATTACAAGGTTTGATTAAAATGTGTGAGGAATTGATATCTCACGATGATGCGGATATGCAATAATTTTTTAGTATTAGTTTTAGTTACTTTAGTGTGTTTTTATACTACTTTTATTTGCTTGTAAAAACAATATGCAATTTTATTAGTATAATATAGACAGATTACAACATTTAGTTAAAATGAATGATGAATTGCTAAAATGTTTTTCTGTTAGATATTAAAAATGGAAAGCTTCAAAAACTTGTATAGATCTATAGATTATTTTTATAATATTGGACTGTTAAGAAAACAACTTGTAATTTTATTTATACTACACTTTATTATATTAAGCTAAAGGATGGCACAAAAAAGTAAGTATTAATGAATTACAGTTAATAAAATCTTGTTTTACAACTTCACTTGACTTTTTTTGATAGCAATTACAAACAATAGGTAAAAGTAAATTATGTAAAGAGTTTCCTATTGTAATTATTTTGTAGTGAATTAAACTAGACAATAATTACTTAACGGGGCTGCCAGACATGAACTGAGCTCTTGGTCTCTCCCCTTTCTCTTTTTTAAGCGAAAAAGGAAATTCGAAACCATAAACCTACATTATTTTGAAATCATTTTTCAAATTACACCCATTCAAAAGATATGTTAGCATCAGGTGGCACTTGTCCATATCATCGAGAATAAATGCAAGGTTGACTTTAAAAAGAGGTAAATCTATGATGCCATCAAGATACTGATCTCAATAAATCATACCCTAATGACAATATTCACCAACTCACAATGCAATTCTATTGTTGGGTCAGGGCGATCATCCGAGTTAGCAAGTTTCTCCCTACATATATCGTGGTATGCTTGAAATCTTTATCTAATGATGCATACGTCACACATATTATATGTTTAAAGTGTATTGAGAATGGAATAATTAACCAAGGTATGCGTAGGTTTTATATACTAATATAAAATTAGTTGTTCGCATGACTTGGAGTGGGGTGTTTCAAGTAGAAGGAGGTGTTTTGAGTGGATGGGGCTGTGTGTGTGGTCTATAAAACGACCTGAACTCGATGTGTTTAAGTAGTTCTTCTCTAACTTGGAAGTAAATATTCATACGTCTTAAGTTTTAAGTAAAAAAAAAAACATAATAATGGCATCACTCCCGATAAGAAGCTTTACTTAAGAGATTGTCGAGGTTTTGACTATTGTCAACTTTAACAGAAACGGCATCGGCGAACGACCTCGAAATAGTACTATATATATATATGTATATATATATATATATATATATATATATATATATATATATATATATATATATATATATTTATATAACTATTTTTTTTAAATTTTATTTTCTCTGACCTAGTCCTATTATTTTTATAATATTATTTTCTTGGTTTTTTAGAAATTTGATGATTTGTAAGGGCACTACAATTTTTAATGACTTTCAATTTTTTTTTCTAAGTGTTGGCTAGTCTCCTCTATATGAACGCCATTACAATTATTACAGGGGATTTGGTAGATAACATTGCTTTTTTTATTTTTTTTTATTATATGGTTTAAATCATTTTTGAAATTGTTGGACCATTAACAAAAGGCAAGGAAAAAAGATGATTTTGTTTTTTTGTTTGCCGAAGAGTTTGTGGATTTGTAAACTCTATTTTTTTAAATTGTGTTGATTAAGTAGGAAGGGTAGTTATTTAATTTTAAAGCATTTTTAGCCTTTTTAATTCAAGATTTTCTATATTCTCGATCAAAAATGTAAATCGCTCCATCGACTAGTCCAATAATATTGATGATTAGAACTTATTGAAGTATGTCGAAGACCATGTATTTTTGGTTTACTATTTGGTTTTTATATTTTCATCTATATGATGAAGGGTGATGTTCAAAAAATTAATTTTTTTGATTTTCTTTTAATTCATATGTGAATTTTAAGTTTTTATGATAATTATTAAATTTGTCCACAATGTTATTTATTTTATCTTTTGGTATTGCCAAAATACAATCATCGACATACCTGTAAAAAAATTCTTGTCTTTTTGCATTGCGCCATAAGGTAAAAGAGCAAAAATAATTTTTTTTTTCCTCTTAATTTTTTTGCCATATCTTTTGAAATAAGGAAGGAACACGTCAACGGATTGATAGCCGGCACTATTAATGTGTACCGGAAAATATAAATATTTTTTTAATTTCTGGAGTAAAAGAGCAAAAAATAATGTTTTTCCCTCTCGCACTTTTTTCTGTATCCCTTCAAATAACAGACACAAAATGCGACGTATTTGATTTAATACTCGATTGAAAAAATTGGTATTTTCTTCAACCAAGTCGTTGTTTTTTGTATACTGTAATGAACGCAGTTCCTTCCTGCCGTGCTCTGTGTGTATCGACCAGTCCAATTGTGCACTATACTGCTGGCTAATACGCCTCAATCAGAAGTCTGATTAGCTCTGCATGAATGTCGTCGTCAAGCAGACGAGGCTCTTGATTCAGTTGCCCATCTAAGAGTCTGATTAGCTCAGCATGTGCATCGTCCTCGGGCGGACGAGCCTCTTCATTTCGTTGAAGTTAACGCTGTCTTTCCATCCTCCGCTGATGACGGATAGTGGAGCAGGTCTTCGTCTTTGATTGCTTTTTTTCTTCTGGGACGTTGGCAGGTGTTGTTGCCGGTTTGTCATCATCAGTCCAATCAATTGTAATTATCGTGCGGTCTTTGTTTCGCGCA
Organism: Kuschelorhynchus macadamiae; assembly: GCA_030620095.1. Lineage (NCBI taxonomy): Eukaryota > Metazoa > Arthropoda > Insecta > Coleoptera > Curculionidae > Kuschelorhynchus > Kuschelorhynchus macadamiae. Next base: position 727,821 of record JAUTXW010004592.1, on the reverse strand, counting down.
CACCTTTGGCATAACGCATTAAGGTTGATAGTCGGTGATCTATTCATACAGTATAAAATCTCTGCTTGTTCCTTTTTCAAAATATAATGATGGCTGTGATGACTGGATGACTAACTTATATTTGGTATAAATGGGGTGGGGGAGGCGGAGGTCAAAAGGCTGAGTCAAAAGGGTGGGGTAAACTAGTGGGAAAGTAAGTGTGGTCTAGATGTACGTTGGTAGTAGTTATGGTGGGGAATAGCTGGATATAAATACGTTGTTGTTTTGATTTTATTCATTCCCTACATAAGTTTAGTCAAGGAATTTTTTAAAAATGTCTGAATCATCCTTATATAGTGGTGAAACTCTTAAAGGACGTCAACTGGGTAAATTGTCCGGAAACGAAATAGAGTTTCGGAGAGGACCAGAGGTGGCCGGAACCAAAGTCTGGTTCAGAGTCCAACACAAAGCCCGACACCGAACATATTCAGCCAGAATTATCAAGCTGGTGGGTCCCGGGCTCGCCACCACAAGAATTTGATGGGCCGGCTGATAGCACATGGTGGATTGTGCCCGATTCAATTAGAAGCAATCCTGGAGAGGCTGACTTCACAACAGCATAGCATAATGCACAATGGTAGTGTACAATTACCACTAGTCGGTACACAAAGGGCATAGCGGAGAGCCACGGTGCTCATTACACTAGGTAAGAGAAACAACGTTTTATAGCGTGTCCATCTCGATTGGGCAAATTACCAGAAACATCATGATGTCTTAAAAATTAGAAAAATAGGAGCCGTCAAAACTCGGTAACGGCAAATTGGACGAGATCGCGACCGGTACCACAAAAGACGTAGGGCGTTTTTAGAACAAAAGTTAAATCTAGATGAAGTAGGAGGTAGAAGTTAGAGGTTTGGGTTAAATATAAGAGTTTTAGGGCTCGTCGAAAGTTTTCGTTTGTACCCTATCCATACCATACGTAGTTTTTAAGATAGACGACTAAGCATTTCGATAATTCTAAATAAACTTGATCTTCACGACTACGATGGAAGATTTTATATCTTCGACCTGAGGTGAACAGTCAATAACAAACAACGGATTTTGTAAGTATTCACTTAAATAATGGGGTCGTTAAATTCTCGTCAGTAGTAACTGCTTTGAGTTTCTTTGAAAATTCCAAATTTTATCTTTCTTATGGGAATTCTGTTGAATTAAGATATACTTTGTCACATATTTGCAGTTGTAAATTCAGTTGCATCTTCTTTCAAGTTTTCGGTATTTCCATTATTCTGAAATCCGATTATCAAATAACGAGGTTTCTTCTGCTAGTTCGTATGGCTCAAACGTCGAATGAAGTTTGTTGGAGAGTGGGAAGCTGGTAAAGTTCCCACATGCGATAAGCCATTTGGAGATTTGTATTACCACCTCCTTTATTCATACTTAAACGGCTTCTGCCTATCCTCAGGAATAATGTGGCGAATTTTCCACTTCAGTTTGTCAACTTTAATATCGGCTTCAACGCTTCCTATCTAACAGTTGTTAAAGTATTCCTTTTCCTGTTTTATATATGTGTAATTCTTGGCAAAACCCATCAGATATTTAAGGAGTAATTTACCAGAAAATACATTACTAGTGGAATCCACAAGTGATGATTTTTTCATTTAGGCCCCAACCACATGTCAGAAGAGGTTTGAGCTGTTTACTTCCAAAGGAAATCATGGTTTTAATGGTTGTAGTTACACACGGTTTTATGATAACTGCGACTTTTTAACCACCCATCTCAAATTGCTAGATAGATAGCACTTTTTGGTGGCATCTTTTGGTTTGAATATATATATATATATATATATATATATATATATATATATATATATATATATATATATATATATATATATATATATATATATATATATATATATATATATATATATATATATATATATATATATATATATATATATATATATATATATATATATATATATATATATATATATATATATATATATATATATATATATATATATATATATATATATATATATATATATATATATATATATATATATATATATATATATATATATATATATATATATATATATATATATATATATATATATATATATATATATATATATATATATATATATATATATATATATATATATATATATATATATAGTTTTAACTTTCCGATATATCCAAATTCATGTGTTGAAAGTGAATTAGAATACGAATTTCATCCGAATTTTGGAATTTAGGGGATCTTGCTATCATTTTCGCTGGCCTCGTACTTTCAAACCAATGGACTGAAGAAATATACGATCTTTTGCAGAGACTTGAAGGTATCCTTCTGATCTAACGTCAGGATCGTGAATGAACGCCGCTTTAGCAATTTGTTTCTTTTAATTAAGATTTGCCATTGTTTGACATATCGAAGAAAACATGTACGGTTAACGACTCGACTGTTACAAAAACCCATTCTTATGTTAGTTTTTTTCAGTTCCAGTTTAATAATAATCTTCTCTTCGTGAAAATCGAAAAGATCACCATTATCGTTCAAGATGCTGGGAGTTATGTTGTATATGAACTGACGTCCTTCAGGCTTTAACGGCAATAGGGTTTGCAGTTTTTTTTTTGTTATTTTATAACCCGGTTCAAGATCAGTTTCGAATTAGTATGATCCAGAGGTAATATTACAGTCAACACGTATTATCCGTACTTTCATAATGTCTACTTAAAAGGTTGATTCTTGTTGACAATATACGATCAAATTCCATCTTACAAATACAGTTTTCTCCTGTAAAATCTATAATGTATTTTGTTTTTATTTCACGTTTCAGTGTGTTATTATTGGGTGTTAATGAAACTAATTTATTATCATTATTTTTTGTGGATACCTGTAAAAGAGTCAAACAAAAAAAATACACAAGTAATTGTGCATTTGTCAAGTATCCAAGGTGCTCGATTACACTACTTGTATATTTGAAACATTTGAACGCATTTACGCAACACCCTTTGACTTGTGTCATATTTATCGACACCGATGGTTATTAAACAAGTGCCTAATGACAAGTGTTCACAATTGGCGATTATCTGTCAAATAAACCAATTGTCTGAGTCCGCCTTTAGATGAGACAAATAAATTTTGCTATATAAATAAGTTGAATTGTGAAAATAGGGACTCTGAAACAGATCTGAAAAAAACTAAAACTGATTTTTTTTTCTGCTTTTTTATGCACTTTAATAGAAAAAAAAATAACTGTTTCCGTTGTAGGTCACTAGAAACACGTTTAAATTCCCGTTTACTAACCCATTACAATCCTTTATTAAATATGTATTTTTGTATATTTTTATATATTTTTAGAAGATGACACAATCTTTGGCCATCAATGTAAAGAATGTGGTTAAAACGTACGGTGATAAAGTTATTCTTAATGAATTATCTATGAATGTAGAACGAGGAACAATGTAAGTATATCCTTTTTTTTACTTATTTGTAAAGCGTGGTCATTTTAACTTAACCATATTTTAATCTGCTATAACTTTTTTATTTTTCCAAGTATCAAAATGATCAAAAAACCAATTGTGGCTAGTTTCAAAATTGTGTATAATCACTAAAAATTATAAAAAAGATTGTGAATTGTCAAAGATATAAATATAAATTTTTTTAAATGAGACTTTAAATTTTGCTTTCTATAAATTTTTTTCGGGTTATACATAAATATACCGGGTTTGATATCTTTATCCTTAAAAATAAATGAGAACATTGAGAAAAACTTTACCATAAAATGTGGTGAAGAGGGAAAGAAAATCTTTGTCACAAACAATGGTCTTAGAGCGCAGCTTTTCTTCATTTTCTCGTTTGAAAGTAAAATTTACACGGTCATTTACTATCATTAAAAAACATGCAGGTAATATTTAAAAGTTTGACAATTGTCACTTTTTTAATTTTTTTTCTAATGTATAAAAATCTTGATAACTAGCCATACAATACGTTTTTGAATAATTTTGGTATATTAAAAAATAAGATAGTTACAGCAGATTAAAATGTGGACAAGTAAAAATGACTACGCTGTGTCGCTGTAACACAGATTGTAGGTAGAATATGTGGCTAATTCCCTCTAAGCACTATTTATATGAATGTTTGATAAACAAAACCGACTTGAAAAAAAAATACTTAAAAGTAAAAAATTATATTTTATTCCATCTTGAAACTTTGACTTTATGAAATCGGCGTTAAACTAATTATTAATTACTTAATTACAAAAAGACATTAATGTATTGAGTGTCTCTATATACCACGAGTATAATGTCTATTTATTAGTGTCGGAGTGACCTAGTTTGGAGTTTGACCCGGAGTCTGTACTTGCTCTGGATCAAAAAATGAAACGCATATATCAATCGTTCATTTTAGATTTCAGTCCACTTTTTCATATTTGAGTTACGGATGGAATGACATTCCAAAACCAAAGCTCTGTAGATTAAAAGCAAAAAGAACTTTCTAAATGTACAGCATGTAACCCCACATTTCTAACGTAAAAAAACACACAATTTTAATTTTTATGAAAAATTGATTTTGAAAATGATTTTTGAAACACGTAGTTGATCTGCAAATGTTTTCATCACTCGGTGAGTCATTTTCTCACCACATCACCCCAGTGGATTTTTTAGTGTCTAAGTATATGTGTTTATCTTAATTTTGTTAATTGAAAAATAAATATAGTAAATTAAAGATGCTGTTTTAAGAAAAATGATGATTTTATTTGAGTTTTGACACGATAGTTGGTCTTTTTGGAGATCCTGTGATGCCTAATCCAGAGAGTCCGGGGTATTTATTGCAGTTTGCAAAAATGTGTTTAACTGATAGAGAGGTGTTACATTCAAGAAATATAGGTGGATCTATTTTTTTCTATTAAATATTTGTGAGTTAGATTAGTGTATCCAATACGGAATCTGGCCATTATTGTGGAGGTTATTCTAGATATGTGTTGTACCATCAGTCTTGATCTCATGTAATTTGTTGTATTGTGGGAGTAGGTCCCGCTTTGGTTGAATGAGATATTTGGTGGAAGTTAGATCTGAAAAAATTCCAGTGATAAAAGTGTTACTGTATTGGTATTTCCTATATTTAGTCATGCTGTAGTCACTGATGATAGGAGGGATATTCCAGGGAGGGAAATGTAGCTGGTTACATTGTATGTTGCGGGGTATGTTATTTGGACTCTTTGAGAAATTTGAAGATATCTGTGATTGGCACTTTGAGTAAGTCAGTTGTTTGGATTAGATTTTCATGTTGTAAAGAAAAGAATATTCTACAGTGTGAGATGAATGGTCAGAATCTAAGGCTATCTGCATACTTCACTTCTCTGTGCCAGTGGAGATGGAAAATGGGCATTCAGATTCTCAATAGAGGCTTGTAGCTGGACTAAATTTAAAGGCGCAAAGAGTCATTCTTAAACCGGAATTATGGATGGGGTCGAGTTTTTTGAGTTGGTATAGGGATGCTGGTGGCAGGTAGGCCTGACACCCATAATCAATTTTAGATAAGATGACAACGTTATGTATTCTGAGTAGGGTGGTTCTCTGTGCTCCCTATTTCAATCCAGACAGCATTTTTAGTATTCTGAGGTCGGCTGAACATTTTGATCTTAGGTAATCTGTGTGTGTTCTCTAATTTAGGGATGACTCGAATTACAATCCCAGAAATTTGTCAGTCAATGGATTAGGAATAGGGTCAGAGTCAATAGAGAAGGTTGTGATTTTAGAACTATTTCTTTTTTTGCAGAAGTGAACACAAGCAGATTTATTTGGAGAGAATGTAATTTCGCACTGGAACTTGCCCAAGGTGAGAGTGCGTTTAGGCAATATTGAAATTTTAAATTCATTTTTGGAAGTTCTGCAATATGTTTCTGTGAATTTTTGTGAAAAACGTATATCTATTTCTTAATTTTAAACTTAATAGTTCAGTCGTTAAGCTTTATATTATTTTAATGCATGATAATTTTTTCCAAGCATTTCGTTAGCAATTAAGCTAATCAAAAATATAAAATTGATTGTTGCCCCCACATAAGCAATGTGTGAAAGAGAGAAGGGTATACTACATCGTGCGGGTTACCTAATAACCGATTTGTTTGGCTTTGTTTCTATTAACGGGTGCGTTCCAGTTACGTAGTATTTCACTGGTGCCAGTAATAAAAATGTTTGATGTATTCTACATTTATTAAGATTTATACTAACCGAAATAACCTGACAATAAAAATAGATTCCTCTCCTTAAAGTGTGACAAAAGACCTTTTTTGATCATGCATCGAACTTTAAAGCAATATATTAAAGCATTTCAAATGTATCGTGGAAACTTTAGGTAGAAAGATTCAAAATGGCGTCATTTTATTGTTTTCAATATGCTGGCTATGAGACCACTCCGGCACTCTCCTAAATACTTGCTAAAAATTTCACCCAAATAGGTCCAACCATCGTGAAAAATAAGTAAAAAATACAAAGGGTCGAATTGATAAGCTCCTCCTTCTTTGAAGTCGGTTAAAAATGACTTAGTTTAAAACAGCTTCTTCAACATAGGGTAGCTTAATCCAGGTTTCGCTAATAGTGTTAGAAAAATTATCCTTCTGTTGCAATCTAGGTCTAAGCGATAGGCGAAATTTGTATTAGCTGGAAATATTTCATTCCAAGCCGGTTAAAGTTTGTTTCTCCACAACAACGCCATGTCCCCAGAATTGTTGTAACTTCAATTAGTTTCTTCTAAGAAATAACATAATTTTACCGCTGCATATTTGAAACTTCTGCCTTTTTTAGCTAAATCTTTACCACAATTTAATTACAATGGTAACGGAAAATCAATATCATCCATTATTAGGCAGGGGCGTACTTGTTTCAAGGGTGTTTCATAGTAAAACATATTTTTGCCTAATTCTACCCTTATTGGTTATTGTATACTAATAAAAAAAATGATGTAGACGGCTGGTTTTGCTGTTGATTTACTTCATGTGACAAATTTTAACTTTCTAAGATTCTATAAATTTGTAGATATGGTCTGTTAGGCTCTAGTGGCTGCGGTAAAACAACTTTACTTAGTTGCATTGTGGGTAGAAAAAATATAGATACAGGTGAAATATGGATACTCGGTGGTCGACCAGGCGAAAAAGGAAGCGGTGTACCAGGGCGAAAAATTGGCTATATGCCGCAGGTATGACAAGAAAGATTTAAATTAAAATAGGTAGGAACAAATTAAATCCACTCTAGGTAATTAAATCTTATCAAAATGTTAAATATACAAAAAATATACCGAACGCCCATTCTATTAGAAATACATTGTAGGATATAGTGATATAGGATTTGAGGTAATGTGGGTTTATATTTAAATCAAAAATATAAATTAAAATGGCTTTAAATCGAACTATTTACAAAAGTTTATATGTAAAAGATTTTTCCGTCCTGTAGATTATACAATAAATTAAGCAAAATAAAAACAGCATTCTGTTGGAGTCCTAGACAAAAACCTGACATAAAATTAAGCTTACGATGTTTTTTTTAAATTGTGCAATATTAATTCGTTTAAAAGTCTCTTTAAATGTCATAAACTTTGTTAATGGTTATTTATGTGGCGAATGAAACAATGCGATGTCTAAAAATATCCACTTATTTTTTGTTTTTTATTTAACTAAAAACTTGAATGTTAAAATGCGACAGTAACAGGTAAATATCTAGTGATCGGAGATCAAACTTCAAATAAAGTTCGTTTAATCTTTTTTCGTACTAATATAAAATTCGATTTTCATAAAATTAGCAATTTAAAATATTTCTAAGCCTGGAAGGTCGAAAAAAATTACTAACATTATAAATTTAGATTACATAATTCAAAAGAGATACAGCTTTGCCTTTACAAGTTAAAAAATAATACCTCATCAGATACGCAAGGATACTTCTAAGTTATGAATATCGAAAGTGTATTGCTTCTCTAAAAGTTTTCATAAAATATTTATTATAATTGAAATAAATATGTTACAATATTATTTGTTGAAAGATATGGTGTTGGCTATATTCATTTAAACATCATGCTACCTAGTAGAAGTTTTCACCTACGTAAATAAATAAATAAGCCTTTATTATTAATTTTTAAAAAAATGTAAATATATGTGCAATCGTCGGCGAGATCTAGCAGAGCTATTCAGCTAACCGCCCGTTTGAAATTATAAAAGAAAGAATTTCTTAAATTTTACACAAGGTAAAAACAAACATATTATTTAAATGCAATAATAATACATAGCTTCTAAAATAGTATTACATATACAAAATACTTATAAGCCAAAAACATGCACACGCTAAAAAGCGAGAGAGCAATTTAAAGTAACTTCATCCAGAAAACACAGAATCACAAGTATTTTTTTACTATATTTCTGAATCGACTAACAGTTTTACAAGATTTGGCATCGACTGGCAATGAATTATACATTTTTATACTATTGTAGCTAAATGATCATTGAAATTGTGCGATTCGGTGCTTAGATATAGTGAAGTTGTGACGGTGACGTGTGTGTACGCTATGAATATGACTGCCCCTAATCAGCCTCTCAAATAGGTATTCGGGAGACTCAGTACGCATAACCTTGTGAACAAGTGTTGCCATATGCAATGAATATCTTTTATCTATGTTTAGACATCTTGATGGCTCAAATAGGGGAGAAACGTGGTAAGACTTTCTCAGATTATAGGAATACTTTAAATAAGAATTGTGCAACTTTTGAAGGCTGTATTTCTCACGAGTGTTCAGAGCCGACCAATATACTACATCACAATATGAAACCAATCATAAAGTTTGAGAATTACAAAGTCGCAATTTAATTTCTGTTGACAAAATATCTTTATGCTTGTAAAGAAACTTTAGCTTAAAATATGATCGTTTCAGAATATCGGCTACACGTTGTTCGAACCTCAATTTATTGTCCAAAACAATTCCTCGATTTTTGCAACTCTCCACAAGGGTACGCCTTTGTTAACTGTAAGGTAACATGATTTCTGACCCCCAAAACAGACCATTTGTTTACGATTTGAAAGATAATTTTTAAAAAAAACTAACATAGTTGTTGCTTAGGCCGAGAATTTCAGTTTAGTGAGCAATATACTATAATCCAGGGTGTCGAAGGACTTACTGTAACCCAAAAGAACCAGAACTGTAGATTTACGTACATCACATGCTCTGAAAATGTCATCATAAATATTTAATAAGGCGGTGGATGTACTATGTTTGGAACGGAACCCAGAATGTGTACTTGCTACACTTGCTGAAAGTTCGGAAAATTGGTCATTTACTACTCTTTTTAGTACTTTGGACAAGGCAGGTAGAATACTTATAGGATGATAATCAGAAGTATTTTTTGGTTGGTTTACCTTAGCCAGGGGAACTCCGCACAGTGCGTTGAACTAACACCGTCTCTACTAGAAAGTCTGGAAGCAGGCATGGGTGAGTCATCATAAGTAGTTTTTCCCGCAATGAACAACTGGAGTTGTGACGACGCGGCGGCCATATTGTTAGGCACTGTTAGGTCATGTCAATGTTCATTTTCCAAAGTTTGTTTACATTGATTATTGTTAAATAAGTTCTTTTTTTCCTGGTTTTTCAAGTGAATTTTTAGTTTTTGTTACCTGTAAGTATACTTACATACTACAAGGGTATATTGTCGATTTCTAATAAATAGAGCTTGATTTTTACTTAAATAATCATAATAGACATACGTGTATGTGCGATTCCTTTTTTACTTTTTAGATTATTATAGCAACGAAATCAGTTATCAGGTTCTCAACAATAATTCAAGCTTTTGCAAAGAAGAAGAAAACGCGGTAGATTCAAATGGTGTGACATGGTTTTGATGGGGAACTTCCTATAATCAAAGGGAATGCTCTTGCAAGTATAAGAGAGATCGTGTTTAGAAGGTTGAGGTAAGCGCTCTTTATACATTTTATTTAATGTGTTAAAACAGTATTTATCAATAATATATTTTTGAATTCGTTACTTGCAGATTAAACTTGATGAATGACATTAAGAAATCTATGTGCAAATGCTCTAGAGGTTAATTGTTGTATCATCATACATTGCTAATATTTGCGTACTATAATATATCCGTAACAAATGGGGTAAAAACTATTGTTTGGCAGGACATGGTACATGGAAGAACAAATTTCTGAAATATGCCAGAAAACAGTAGGTCATTTGCAAAATAAAACCTGGTTAGTCTCTGTATGTATATATCTAAATTATATGTTAAAAAGTTATTTATCATAAACATCATGAAGCGCATTCATTTTGTTTATTTTGTCAGCCTTCTCAAATGAAAATACGTTTTTTTTCTTCACTTAACATCCCAGCGTAATGATTTTTTGTTTGTTACGAGTTGGATATAATATTTTATGGGTGGTTGTGGTAATCATCGATTATACACGTCATTTAAACAAATTGCTTATCAGTAATGTCACTGCTATTCTAGTGAATGCAGTTACTAAGGGCGTCCTTAAGGGGATTGGCCCCACTCTCTGTATTTTAAAAAATGTTCTTTAATCGCTGAATAAAAATTACATATTAAAGGCACACCACGCTCCTGTATCTGAATGTTGTTACCCCCCCTGCGGACGCTCTTGGCAGTTAATTTGAGCTAGGTCATATTCAATGATATTTTTGTAAACTTACTAGTAAAAGCTGGTAACCATTTCAGGAGTCGAACTGAGAATTGTATGCTTTATTAACTGAAAAATATTAAAAGGATGATTTATTCAGGTGTTTGTAAAAGTTTAAACTGGTTTTATTGTATTAAAATTTATGAATATTTTTTTGACAAATATAGGACAATTATTAACTACTACGTATAGCAATATTATTTAAATATTGTCACTGGCTATTTCCGATCTGACATTTGCCGACTAATAAGCTTTTTTTGATCCTTTTCAGTAAGAAACACTTTAGAAAGCATACAGACCATACAGTGGGGGCAAGAACCCAAAATTAATGGGAATATTTGAAGAAAAACTAAAATGCCACAGTTACTCACATTTAATAAGCGTGGGTTTATTGGAGGGAGTACTGATGTCCTAAGGGAGAAGATGATACATATATTAATTTTTTTTATTTAAGTAGATACATATTATTTTTAAGTGGAAATAAAAAACCGTAAAATATTTTTTTTGGTCATAGTCCCTAAAACAAATTATGTATAATAAAATATTTAAATAAACCTTTATCTTGTCTTAAATTATAAAAAAGTATTTTTAGTCAGTTATTTAAATATAATCTAGGCTGTGCTCAGAGGTTCAAGCCCTTCCCACTATTTTACGTAAGGGACAAAGTAATTTTATGGGAAAATTTTGTTATACAGAATAACTCTCTATAGAAGTCTAATAGTATATTACATAAGTGTTGAAAGTGTAACAAAGAGTTTTCAGTAGGACTATATTTACTTTTCAATACTAGTATTAAAAAACTGATTCAAAGTAGGCTTTAGCTTTTTTTTACTTACCATGTTTCAAATACTACACTGTTGAAATTTTTTTTAACACCTGAGATATAAAGCACTTTCTAGCGTAAACAGTGCTTTTTTGTCAGTTTCATATGTAGCTGCATGACAAAAAATTTGGTCTAACAAATTTACTTCAATTCCAATTTGTAAAATTAGTTAAAAAGAGAAACAACCAGTTTTTTTTAATGAATTTTCTAGTTTTTGTAAAAGATTTTTTGTTTCCTGACAGAGGAAGGATTTTCTTAATCTGAAGTAATATTTTATTATTTATTATGATAAACTAGCATACCAAATATCTTTAACAAAATGAAACAATATCTACATTTTTAACACACTTTTATTCACAGACTAATTAACACATACCCAGATATATACATACATACATACATACATATGTACAACCAAATCTACGGAAAAGAGACTAATTTAATATTAAAAAGCTAACAATATTTTATCAAAATAGAAGAATAATAATTATATAAAATGTACAATGTTACATACATTTAAATTGATTCTATTCTTGCTATCAGAATCTGCAAAATCGAGAATTTTGTTAATGTATAATCATGTATTGAATTTGGCAGAAAGTTTCAATGCCAAAGTGAGAATTTTGGTTCCGGGAGATTTCGATGTAGATTTTAATACAGTAGATGATAGTTTTAGTAAAAATGAGATGTTAACTCAACTATTTTTTTCTTTTGGTTTCACCTAGCTCATACACAGCCCAACTGGTGAAAAGTGAATTGTTTAGACAATATTTTTATTAATTTTGAAATAAATGGTGTGTTCTGATCGTAAGGCTCAGATTGTGGAAGTGGGATTTTTCTCAATGGGAGTGCAGATGTGTACACGTATATATAATCAAGATAAACATCAAACATTGTATAATTACCTTTCACAAGAAAGTTAGCAAAATGTGTATGAGGCTGATCTAATCGAGTTGAAATATATATCTTTTCATGAGACTTTTCATTACTTTTACAACCTGTACTTTCCACTAAAATTAAATAATAACTGCAAACAGTTATGTTATGCTATGAATGCTTTTGTTGGAGTAAAACCTCTGTTTATTGCGTGAAGCCACTTCTTTCTACAACATTAGGCCCTTTCAGATAGTTTCTATTGCAATTAGGTACACAACAAATAAAGGACATTGTTCTAAATTAAAATGTTTCTTTGGAAATCCACTTCTTATTAGAATTCAAGTATTAACCTCTCTTCCACAAACTTCTATTTTGACGAAAGTTTTATAGCACCAGTCTCAAAACTAATAGCAATAACACAAATATGTACAGAAATAGTTAAAAACTTGTTAAACTTTATTTGTAAAAACGAATGCAAAAAAACACACCGTAAACGAATTTACAGATAGCAGTTAACTACAAAAATTAACTACTAGTGATGACTCATCGCAAGCAAGCTGCCAACTGCCGTTTCCAGGCTTTCTAGTAGAGACGATGTTGGTTGAACAGGTGTAAAAAATCAAAAAAACAAGTAGGCTCTGGATTATTTCATGTCATAAAAATTTGATAACCTATAAGTGACAGATAAAAAAATTTCAGTTGCGTAACATTATTTGTTGTTAAAGTGCAAAGCCTAAAAGTTAAAGGTTGTGAAGGCTGGAATCACAAAATTAATCTTAAGCATAAACTTAAGTAGATTTACATCTTCTGATATAAGTCCTGTATTAGTATTTTATTATACCTTATGATGGAAGTTGATACTCAAGGTAAGTACTTATTTATCCTTGACCTTTTTTTTCGTAGAAAGGAATGAGTTTTTTTTTTAACACAGTTTAAAATATGGAAGGCAAAAATTATATGAAAAACTTTGGTTTCAGTATTTATAAAGATTTTTTCTTAAATACATCAAAAATCATGTCTGAAATATTTATACTAATTTTAAGATACATTGATATAGTAATTGTTAAGCCTGGGTTACAGATTGAAAACATTTGCGTCTTGCATCGCCGTTTGTGCTGTCCTTGAAGTTTACTTAACGCAAAGCAATGGGTACGGTTATAGTTTTGCCGCCATCCGTTTGAGTTTCCGCTAGCCGTCAAAAAGATGGCGATCTTTAACTTTCACGGAAGCGGCTGGCGAAAATCGACGTTTGCGTTAAACTGCAACCAATGAAATTGGCTGGATTTTAGAGGGCATTTTAAAACGTTCTTCCTTCGTAATAAATTTGACATTAATATATACACATAACATACTCATCCATTTAAAAAAAAACTGCTTGGGGTCATTGTCTTTAATTTTAAGAAAATGCTTGTAGGAGTTTTGAGTATTTCCACCCCAATTAACAGGCCGAATTCGCCATCCTCTTTGCCGCCTTCTCTTCAACAACTTTACAGCTGCGACATACATTAATATATCCACATCATTACTAAGATTTTGATAATCCATGCTCAGCAAATTAAAAACAAGCAAGACAAAATTGCATTACACAAAAAGGCGATAATTATAAACATAAACAGGTGACGCAAAGCGCAAACGTTTTCAATCTATAACTCGGGCTAAGAACCAGCGTAAACGCTTAGCTCGAATCGACGACGCAAGGCGCAAACCTTTTCAATCTATAACCCAGGCTTTACTGCATTAACTTTTTGCAGAGGCTTGCAGATTGAGACAATATACTTTCTTTTTAGATTTTGTTCCTGTTACAAATGACGATCTTTTTAATGCATGGGTAAGCTAACAAACAAAAGATTGAAGCAGTCATAAGAAAGATTACTTTTTTGTTAATGATAGATCCAAATGAGTGTCCAAAGATTATCCAAAGAGAAATCAATAGAATATCTGAATACCTTTGCCTCACAGTTAAAAATAAGTGGGAGAAGTGTTATAGATTGCGTACTACTTTTATCAAGATGAATGAAGTTTAACTCAAGCAAATGTTTGCTCTGCCAGAAAACATTAAGTTCTTTATCCTACATAATCATCCAAATTTTACTCCTAAAACAAGTCGAGGTAGACCACAAAAAATTTTGAGGACAGTACCAATCAAACAAAAAGAAAAGTCAAAGTTTTACTTGAAAATTAGAGTCCAGATGAAGTAAAATTTGTTACAAACATTGTGCAAACTGTGCAAAAGTCGTGAAAAATGTTTTTCTCTGGAGCAAACATTAGCCTTTTATTTAGATTTCAATCTTTCGGAAAGAAAATACCTTATCCTAAGTAATGCCGTAAATATATTATGTCCAGGTTTTTTTCCAGGTGTCTACAAATTAAAACAGTATCGAAAAACCATTTTACCTACCAACGTTTCGAAAATTCGAATTTTTCGAAATTTTCTACTGAACTTTCAGCAGAGGGTAACTTACAGGATTTACTGAATACAACAACAAAAAGTATTTTACCCACAAACATTCTCTAAACGGTGTATCAGATTCTTTAACCCTAATCTCTAAGTGGGGCTTTGATGGGAGCAGTGGACATAGTACATAGGTATAAGCAAAAATTTACAGGCACAAATAGTACAGATGCTTTTTAATGTTAACAGCTTTTGTTTCTTTGACACTTCTTGGTGACAACAATAAAAAAGAAGTTTTTCCAGTCTATGTTTTGTAGGCCTATAAGGTTTAATTGTATTAAGGAATGTAAAGATATTGCAAAAGCAGAGGAACAAAGAGTAACCAGAGATATTGAAAATTTGCAAAGGTTTCATATAAAAAAATGAGCAATACTTGTAAACAACAAAATGCTTTTTATGTTGCTCGACGGAAGTGCCATTAATACATTATGCTACTTAAAATTCTTTATTTGTGGGGCTACACCTAAATGAATGAACAGTAGAGATATTGCAAGAAGAAATAAACGCACAGAAAGGTATAAATATGGACTTTCTTCATTACATTGTTGGATTAGGAGCTTTGAAACTTTTTTGCATATTAGCTATATGTTGCCTTTTAAGTCGTGGGTAGTTAGAGGAGATAAAAACCAAGCGAATCTTTTATTACGAAAAAGAGAAATTCAGGAAAAATTTAAAACAAAAATGGATTGTTGATAGATGTTCCAAAACCTAGATATGGCACATCTTATGATGGGAACACTGCTTGGCGTTTCTTTGAAGATCCTAAACTCAGTTCTGAAATTACCGGAATTGACGAGTAATTAATATTCAAAATCGATCTAATTTTAAAAATTATAGCAAGTGGCAAACAAAATTAATTTAAATAAATTTGAGCTTTTAACAAAGCAGATTAGAGATCTATATGTAAAGCACTATATGCCTAGTACTCTTCATAAGATACTTGTAGATGGGAAAGATATCATCTTTCATTTTGATCTTCCAATAGGACACCTGTCTGAGGAAGCCTTAGAGGCAAGACACAAAGAAATTAGGAAAAACCGTTTAGGTCACACTAGAAAAACATCAAGAATTCATTCCAATCAAAACTTATTAAATAATTTACTAATAACTTCAGATCTTTTAATTGCAAGTTTGCGGAAAACTACCACAAAGAAAGCTAGGGAATCGGATGACAATATAGCGCCTTGTTTAATCGATATCGACTTAACCAAAGAATTTTCCTCAGAGAAATGTGAAAATTAGCTAGGTTAGATAAAAAGAATTCTTTACAAGTGTTGGTATTTTTAATGTATACTTTGTTTCACCCACTACGGTATTTAATTTATTAGGTAAATTAAATATGTATTTTTGTTTTGCATTATATATTTTTATATGAAAAATGGTATATTGTATCCTTCTACAAAAATTTCAGTTGAGAATATTAGAAAAAAACATTTATTTACCAAATAATTATTTTAATTAATTATCTCTACATACTCGACGCACAGTGCGCGTTAGCCTTTTTCCATTCTTATGGAAAATAAGAAAACTTGAGGCAACTATTAAGAAAGTAATACGATTTGTTAAATAAGGAGTAACCAGTGGCATTGGACCTCAAACAATGAATAGCTTTGTCTATCAGATCCTCGCATACCTTATTAAAAGTAAACTCACCGTTCCGACGCTGATTAAAATTATCTTACACGAAACTCCCCTCGGATTCACCTTAAATGTATGACAAAGGTAAGCTCTCTTCTCGTTTCTCACCGCCGTGGATACCAAGTAGCTTGATCATAAACCGAAGGTTGTCCATTGACCAGAGGGCAGGGGGCTTGGTAAAACGGGAAATCTTCAAGGGCGCATCAATATTGAACACATTAATCAAATTAATATCATAAAATGCCACTATATCATCAACATTTTGTATATTGTAAATTATATCCGAGTTGTCTTTGAAGAGATCTTTAAGAAATTCTGGAAACTCGAAATGGCGATAATCACGATAAGTTCGGTAACTTATTGTTTTAGGAGGTTTTTTAATTTTTAATTCAGTGAATACGAGGGAGTGATCAGATATATCACTCATATCAATGACCTCCGTCGCAGCTGACAGTTCAGGAGAAGAGGTAATTTGTGTTATTAAAAACATATTTTAAAGACAAATAAATTCATAAAACTGATGTTTAACAGTCTTTCTACGAACTCATTTATCATCGTCTGGCTATCATTTGATGTAGAATACTCTAAAAACCTAAAAATACTAACAAAACATTTCTTTAATATAGGAGAAAACTAAGTAAAAATTGGCGAGAAATGCTAAACTGGCGCTAAAATTTGACAATGAATATGTTTCCTTTCAAAAAGAATGGGCCGGTTTTTAGCAGCAAACACTTTCCAATGTTTTGTTACAGTATATTTTGTCAAATTTATGTCGGGAAGTATATTCGAAATTTGTTTTAGGAACTGGCATTAATTGAAGAATTCACCATAAAAGACACCATATATTATTTTGGAACCATTTTTAAAATGAAATCAGCCGACATTGAAAAGCGTCTTAAGTATCTCTCATTATTATTGGATTTACCAGATGCAGACATGTACGTTATTTTAATTTTTATATAAAATGTTTTTTATATGATTTAGTACAAATAAAATATTTGTTTAAAACTATTTTTTGGGTTTTTCGTCTTAATAAAATCTGAAATTAAAAGAAATTATTTCCTTATAAAATAAATAGACAGTCTTAAGTTCTGCATACATGCACTAGATAACAATCATAAAATTAATTGGAATGCTTCTAGTATTTTAGCAAAAGAACCATGTTCCAAAAAACGTAAAACAAAAGAAAGTGCCTTAATATTATTAAATAAAAGAAAATTGTGTAGCATTAAATTTGCTAAATACTGAAGTAAAAAAGGACACCTCAAAATACAATAAATTAAAATGAATATACTCTAGGTACACATATTTCCCACCTTATTCTAACAATTAAAAATAACACCTTTAAATTGACATTCATAGACATTTTGTCAGAGATTAGCCATTTTGGTTATATTTCTGATCCTAAATATAAGAAATATTCTGCTATTAGTTTTTTATTTGTAGGTTTGCTGGGGGTAGACTTTCCCCAGAAACGTCCAGAAAACAAACATTTTTCAGTGTCGTTCCTCGGGTACCTTCATAGTGGACCCAGAACTTAAGACTGTCTATTGATTTTATAAGATAAATAATTTCTTTTAATTTCAGATTTTATTAAGGCGAAAAACCCAAAAAATAGTTTTAAACCATGAATCCGCCACTACAATTTCATAATTATTTAAAATATTTGTGTTCCAATTAATAAAAGTCCACTAGTTCAAAATTCTGGCACAACCCACTGTTCTGTGGTTAGAATTGTATAAATGTAGTTTTTTGATTTCCAGACTTTTAAAACACTGCAGTGGTGGACAACAGAGACGAGTATCTTTTGCAGCAGCTTTAGTTCATACACCAGAGCTTCTTATTTTAGACGAGCCAACTGTTGGCGTTGATCCAATATTAAGAGACAAGTAAGTTGATAGCTAGTATTATTTGATAAATATTATTAATATTATTTAACATCTTTTTAATAAAAACAAAATAAACATTATAGTTTATTCACCTAAATACGTGTCATTGTTTGACATTTAAAATTAAATTGATATGTGTATTAGAACGCAAAATCATCTGAAAACATTTTTGTCTGTTGCTAACGTGTTTGGAAATCTTGCCTTCCTCTACACTTACTCTAGATTCAAAACCAGTATAGGAACATTACTGACCGCAAACGGTTATAACTTGCTTGCACTCTTGGATGTATAGTGAACGGAAAAAAAACTTTAAATGTGCTAATATTTAAAAATTTGGAAATATTTTACTTAACTAGTAAGCGAGAAACGTTTCGGATTCCTTACGGAAAATATAGTGCCTATATCGACAAATTCAAACTAGGATTGGTAATACAGAGTTTCTGACACTATTTGCCTTTTTAATTTTAGATAACATCTATTAACTGAAAAATAGTTTTTTTTTTAATAAAAATATGTGCGCGTAAAAGATTTTCCAAACAAAGTTTTTTAAAGGAGATTTATTTTAAATTATGGGAATGGAAGCAGAATAGATGGAGCTTGCAAAATGGAACAATTTTGTCCCAAATCAAAATTCAGAACCAAAAATTAAGTCTTTATTTATTTATTTATTTTGAAACTACATACATATAGGTACATTATAGAAAGAAACAAACATAATACATTTGAAAGATGCTCGATAGACATAGGTCTGTGTGTGCACCTAGAAAATATACTAAAGTAATTGCTGTTCACCTAATCCAGTTAGAACTAAATACATAAAATAGTTGCCATGGTATGTAACATCAACTACCTACTCATACTACCAAAAGCCAATAGTATCCTCGATTAATTCAAAATTATCCATTATCTATTTATTTACTATGATTTCCACGTGTTTAAAAGATTTGACTGTAAGTTGGGCTGGCAACAAATATAAAACCTTAGGAACAAGATATGTAAGACATCTTTGTGTAGCATCATAGTGTGTCTTTGGAATGATAAAATACCGTCCAGCATTTACTCTCATCATAATATAATGATTGATACAATTATCGTGAAATATGTTTCTACTCAGTGAAATTCTCAAAATATTTTTTATACATAATTATCTGATTGTAAAACTCTTGTCTGTTTAAAAAGTACTTCAGAAGAAAATCAGTTTGTTTTAAACATTATAATTAAAAAAAAAACATTTCTGAGCAATAGTGGTGCTGATAAGCGCATTGCTGTGAGCTCAACAAATTATGCTATAATTTAAACATGACTCAGCCAGAACTTTATATACATTTATCAGCGTTTTTCTTTCCAAAACATTACGCAATTCATAGAATTTATAAATTTAGCTTATTTTTTAAATAATCTGAGTGTATATTCTATCTAAGAAATCTGTCGAAGTACACGCCTAAATACTTAATGCTATCAACTGATGTAACAGTATCTGAGAAAGCACAGTCATTTGAGAAACAACAATAGCTCGAATGAATCTTAATATGTTGGCTATGCGGTAAACTCCTGGTATTCATTGAGAATGTGATAAAATTGGTCTTTGAAACATTTAACCTTAGAGAATTAAGATCCATCCACATTTTTACACGAGCAGCAACCCTTTCAGCTATTCGAAACGATTCTTCCTGGTAGCTTCCTTACACAACAACAAGGTATCATCCACAAAACATACAGTGTTTTAGTAAAATATGGTGGACCACAATGTCAAACGCTTTAGAAAGATCTAAAAAAATAGCTAGAGGTTTACAATTACTATTGAAGCGTTCAGTTACAAATTAACTAACTTCATACCAAGCACTGTCTGTGCCCATATTCTCTTTAAAACCAAATTGAGAATCAGATAAGATTAAATTAATAACATGGTTCGGAGGCAAAATTTCTACCAAATAAACAAACAAGTAAATATTAGCTTTTTAAGAACATTTTATATTTTTTTCTTATTTAACATATCCAGGTTTGTTACAATGACTAAAGAATAAAAATATCTATAAAATTCCATGTATGAATTAATTTTAATATGTAACAATTAAACTTACTCGAAGCATTTATTTTAGTATATGGAATCACCTTAAGGACATAGTTATCAACAATAAAATGACTGTGATAATTACAACACATTATATTGAAGAAACTAAAGAAGCGAATAAAGTGAGTATCTAGTATAAAGTTATGTAGAACACCTGATATATTTCGCAGGCATTTTGCGCGGTTTGAAAAACCGTATTCTGGACACTTTAGAAGGTACATTTAGTGTATCCAAGTGGTACCCACT
The DNA here is from genome assembly GCA_030620095.1 of Kuschelorhynchus macadamiae. Classification (NCBI taxonomy): domain Eukaryota; kingdom Metazoa; phylum Arthropoda; class Insecta; order Coleoptera; family Curculionidae; genus Kuschelorhynchus; species Kuschelorhynchus macadamiae. The sequence continues at coordinate 707,155 of JAUTXW010004592.1, read as the reverse complement.
TCAAAGTGGACATATTGTTATACTCAATAGATTGAGTTGTTTGTTTTAACATAGAAGATAAACCAATATTCATAGACCTCCATAGGGAAGCCCAAATTATTTCCCCTGGACAAATCCAATGCATTCGATCAAGTCTGGCATTTTCCAACAAAACTTTATACTTGGCAATGCCGGCTTACCAGGGGACGCGGGTGAAGCGCCGCTTCATCTACATTTTCCAATCAATTTACTTAAAAATAAAAATATTTTTAAAATATTAAGCATTTTATAATCTACATTTCTATTATAAAAATATAGTATGTTTTATATAAATTCACATTATTTACTTAATTATACCATTATTTTCTATTAAAACTAGTGCGTTATAGACTCAAAAAAAAAGTGACAAAAACGTAGCGCGCTGAACACCTTTTCATGAGAGCCACCCGTTGAGGAATCACAATCAGCAGTTAACAAATTCCGTTTCAGATTCCTCCCACACGCCGGCTTTCACGCTTAGATTTGTTTGTGCCAAAGCTATGGATAATTAACATCATAAAAAATTTTAAAAAAATAGCCATTTTGGGCTTGGCATCAGGAAAATTTTTTTTTTTACTTTTTTTTACGACCACAAAAATTCTTCAGTATGTTTTTATTTACTTCTTTACTCTAGTGTTGAAAAACTGAGTAACTACTTTGATTAATTGTACATAAAATAAGTTAAAATTAAGCTTTGTTTTTTAAACTTTATTTTGAGTCACCATCTTTCAAATACTGACTTGAAATAGTATATTAAAATACTAGTTTCACATGATGACATGATTTTATAGCCCGAGCCGTAGGGTAAAGAGAGAGTAAGATTAAATATTTTATGAAACGACTATTTTATACATTTTTTTCTATTTTGTGCCCTATATTCTAAAAATTTAAAAACGTATTTACTATTGAACATTTTCAAGTTGGTGACGATGCAAACTGGCAATTACATGCGCACTATTTTTTTTTTCAGTTTTGAGACGACTCTAATTCGAGGTGGTCATTGCTAACTAGTACAGAAAAAAAGTTGTATCAAAAAAAGTGCCAGTTCGACACTACTTTGCGTATCAAAAAGACGTCTTTATCATTGCACAATAGAAAAAGATTTCACGCGTCATAAAAGGCACTTTCTAGCCAAGTTAACCGTTTTTCACCGAATAAAACGTCTATAAATTTAATTTCCACTATATTACATTAAACCACGACAATTGTTTCGTCAGACAGTGTCTTCTTCGGGTAGAATTTTCAGTTTAAGTTTTTTTTTTTTTTTTTTTTTTGACGATGGGGAATGCTCTACGCACGAATTCCCTTCTGATAGAAGGGAAACAGTGTGGGACTCGTTGCTCTGTCAGGTTTTCACCTGTCGGAGTCAACAATACCCACTAAATCCCAACGGGCCCCCATCAGATGGACCATCATTGGACTATCCAGGGAACCTTCGATGGGGTTGATGCCGTCCTTTCGGGAGAAACTCCTATGAAGGACATAGTCCTCACTGTTGTGGGGGGGGGAGGCCCTCGCTTGGCAGGATGTTTTTGCCACCTCTCGATACTTGTCGACATCTGAAATAAAAAATATTATTAATAGGGAAAGTGTCGTCTTACCAGGTGGGATATTTCTCTGCTGTCCTCCTTTCGTCTGTCCGGTTTGCCGCTGCCTACGTCCTACTGTCCCGTGGTCCAGTCTGCCGTTGCCAGTGTTCCTCCGTCAGTACGCCTGGTGGTCTTCGAATTATGGGTCCTCTTCTGTGCCCTCAGCGACACTGCTGTTCCGTGATCCGGCAGATGCAGCTCACGCCGGAGCCAGTTGAGGTACCTTGGATCCCCTTCTTTTACCTCAGGTTCAGCTGCAACTCACGCCGAAGCCAGCTGAGGTACCTGGGAATCCTCTTCTTGGAGTTTGATGGCCACTTGTTGATACTCTTAGGGTTTCTGTGGGCAAGATCTAGTTTCTGAGGGGCACGGAGACTCAGAAATTTCGATTTGCCCACTTTCATCCTAGAGTATATTAGTACAGGAGCCCGTGTCTAGGTCTGCTGTACCTTGTCCAGTTGTTGCATCTCGGAGCTAGCGGATCGTAGTCTACCAGGTCACGTAGGTTTTCGTTGGGGTAATGTTCGGCTGCCCTGAAGCCTCGGGTAGTCTTTTGCCGCATGAAGTCTTCAATAGGTGTTCATTGAAGATCACGCTGCAGGTCCTCATTCCTGATAAACCGTGGGGCGTCAGCTGCCATCCTAATGAGTTTGTTTTCTGTCCTCTTTAGCTTCATAAGGTGGGATTTAGAAGCATATCCGAAGGATGTATAGCCATAGGTGAGTTGGCTCCTAGCTGCTGTTTGGATCAGTAGCAGTTTGGTCCTCAGTCCTATTTCGCTTTTCCGACAGACCAATGGATAAAGTTTACCCATTGCTTGTCTGGTTTTCGTCCTCGCTGCGTTGATATGGTTATTCCATGTCAAGCTTCTATCCATGGGTTTAAGTTTCTATTACAATGTGGTATTTATGTATACATCTTTCAAAAATAAGAAAATAAAAATATCGGAATTTACAAGTAATAAAACTAATAAATGGGGTATTATTCAAATCTACCTGATCGTTTAGTAATAGCCCAGTTTTTAATTTATTAATTTCCATGCTTTCTAGAAAATTGAGTTTGTTTGATTTTACTTCAGAATGAAGAATTTTAATGTAATGTAATATAGTGGAAATTAAAGTTATAGACGTTTTATTCAGTGTATAATGTTAGTTTCATAGGTGGTCGTAGGAAAAATAATGTACTACGTCCGTGTTTTGCCTTAAACTTTTTCGCCAGCTTATATATGACATTTTTTTAAATACATTAGCGCAAAAAAACCTTTAAGCAAACTTATATACCCTAAGTCTGCTGGAAAAAGAGAAATAGGCACAGGGAGACTTCTTGAAAATTATAAAATTATTATAAGAGCTCTGGTTATCGAGCCTTTATAATTTATGTCCACTGGAAGGGTAGCGAGCGGGAGAGTCCACCTAATCAGCAAACGTATATAGCCTAAGTGTGCTATAATGGGAGGATTCCACAGGGGGGCAACTAGTATTCAGCATTGTTTTTAAGATATATATCTGGCATTGTTCCTAATATATTTTGTTTGTTTGCTAGAGTTAAAAGATGGAGGGGGGGGGGCGCACTGGAGACTACCTGGTAGTATACTAAATTTTCTCGCCAACTCATATCCGATATATATTTCGGTTATATATATATATATATATATATATATATATATATTTTATTTTATATTATATATATATATATATATATATATATATATATATGTACTGCCTTACAATTATCAGTTACAAAACAATATAAAAACATGTAAAAAATAGTTATAAATATCAAACCTTTAAATAAGAAGATCACACAGTATAGAATGTAAATAAATATGGTGAAAAGAGTTCTTCGCAATAAAAACATTTGTTATTTGATTTGAAATGAAATCTGACTTCATTTTTTCGGTTTCCTATTTTCCAGTACAGCTAAACCCATAATTGTACAATGTTATCATTATTTTATTAGCTTTACGATAATAATAGAAACCGACCCATAAGAACTCTCTAATTAACGGATACAAAATAGAAAGAAACTACAGATCTGCGTGCGCGGATTTTCCGATTCAACGCTGCAAGTACGCCCGTTATTTTTCTAAATAAACTCCATACGTGCGGGAACCAAGATATGGGGACACATTTTAGAATTTAAAGTACACTTTTTTACATAAAAAAACGCCTAACCTGGTCTACGGATAAATCCGTAGGACTTCCAACACTGAGGGGTAGAGAATCGATTTCCGTTGCCGATGATTACTATTCAGCGGCGAGTACCTCCGATCGAAGCCGATCACAAGCCTGCTTATACGATGTGCACTTATTTAAATCCCAAGCGGCATGACTCGGATTTACCAAACCGTTAAGTTTATCGCAATTGCAACAAGTCAGAGAAAGATATCGACAGTCCTGAACCTAATGGTTGTGACCACATCAATATGATAACAAATGATGAACTTCGTTGGTTAAAACATTTAAAAACTTCAATAGCATCAAATACCTTACAATAGTTAAAGTCAACAAATAACCAGAAGTACATTTGTCGCCCTGCAAAATAGCCTGACAAGTTCTAGGATCTTTTTTAGTTCAACAAGATGAAGTGTCATTAAATCTACTGCGATAACATTTTCTGATACTTAGTCTGATGTTAATTCCTCGGACTTCAATGACATCATAAGGATCTGACATCGTGTGTTTAGTTTTAAGACAGTTTTTTTCGCTATCACGGCAGCCCATCAACGGTTCACCATCCTTAACAGCTCTTATTTCAAATAGTTGATTATTCGATTCTGATCTTTAGATTTTTTCGTTGGTTTATAGGATCATAAATGGCCTTATCTTCTAACAACGCAACGTTTCGATCTTTATTTGAGATCCTCTTCAGGGCTACAATAAATAAAAATTGCATACTTGAAAATAAAGAAAAACCTTAACATTTTTGTTTTACCTTTATTACGCTTGCATTTAAAAATTAAACAATAAAAAGAACTTTTAAATAAAGTTAAAATATTACCATATATTGGCAGATATAAATATCGGACCTAAAACACATTTACTACAGAAATAATACATAAATAGTTGCAAAAGCATCCTTACCTAGAGAAATCTGAATTTATACGGGCCACAGAATGCTAATTTGGACATTTTATCTCAAAAACCTTATAATTTTAAGAAACAACACACAACAATGAAATGCACGTACATAATATAAAACGACACTAAAAGGTATATAAATTATTCCTTAATCTTAACATAAAATAGGTATTCAACAAAAAAAGGGTAAAACGTAAGATTTCACGTTCTTGCCTTAAAGCGTATTATATGAAGATTAATGTTTACGATTTATTTTAGTAATTATATTAAAATAAATACTAGCTAGGTTACTTCGGCGGTCCACCGTATATAGAATCTTCAACACACACAGGAAAATTTGACAATGCGATCGCCAAAGGACATTATTCCGTTCTATAGGAGTATATGCAATTTCTTGTTCCTGTGGTGATGTCTATATTGTAGAAAAGGGACGATCCATATCGACTAGGCTTAAGGAACATAAACGATGTTTTAGAAAGAAACAAATTGTACAATCTGCTGTATTTGAACACCAACCTTCCACTCGACATAACATAAATGTAAAAGAAACCAAAGTTCTCGCATCGGTTTCGGGATTCTATAAACGGAAAATTAGAGAATCTATTGAAATTTATAAGCATTCTAACAATTTTAATAGAGATACGAGCTTCAATCTACATCATACGTGGAAACCGATCGTTACACCGAGGCACGGTTCGGTAGACAAAGATCGGCTATAAATAGCCGGCCTGGGTCTCTCCGAGCTCATTCAGTGTTCCGATTTGGTGAAGTAAAGAGCCCTAAAGATGCTTCATACAATAGAAGGCGAAACGTCAGAAAGTGATTCCATTTTGACACGGCTTGATCCCAAGAACCATGATTTCTTAATTTTACTACTAGATTATCTGTGTCGCTTTTTTATTAGTTGCTGTATGATTTGTTTGAATACATATCATTTTGCTGATTATTCTTTTCAAATAATTTGATTCTTTGTTCAAGATCTCAATTACATATCGAAACGTTCGCGTGGTGAAAAACTAAGGCCTTTTTTATCCTAAAAACCAACCAAACTGGTACAAAAATAATAGGAATACGATTTTAAGATACATATAGATTTAGCTATAACTCTGGGAAGTGCCTTATTATGCACAACCTTAGCAAAGTTTGGTTTTTGAGGGATAAACCATAATACGGACGGTTGCTTAAGTGGGACCGAATGCAGTTTAGATGGAATTCAGAAAGTCCAAAGTGTATCAATCAAATGTCTTCTTAAGCGTTAAGTTGATTTTTGATAACAGATTTAATGTTATTCTTGTTAACGGTGATGTATTCATTACAATTCCACGATAGACAGTAACCTCATTCCGAGCTTCATTCAGCAAATTTGCAAGATCGTCAGTCTTAGAAACATAACCTGCATATACCGCGTAAAATATTGGTTCGTTTTGGGTTTATGGTGTTCTGACAAATAATGCAAATATATAAAATCTATATTTCCTACGATAAATACGCATAGCATTTGTCCTTTACGCGGCCTAAACAGATTCTTCAAGGCAGTTTGGTTGCTCTAGGTCCATGTAAACGCAAAACATTCAAGCAGCATATAAGAATGAAATCACCAATTGCGACGCATAGCGAGAGACCAATAGCGTAAGAGCATCATGCTGAAAAGTTTCGAACAAAATTAATTTTCAGTAATATAAATTTAAAAATTCCGAAATTAAACGGAGCAACCTCTAAATGAGCTAAACTAAAGCTAACACCATGTGTCCTCTGCAACATACAATGTGTTACAACAATAAAACACACAAAAAAGAATATATCAACAAAATACAGAATTTAAAAACGTAAAACTTAGCCTGACGCTTAACAAGTCTACTTATCACAACCAAAATAGTTAATTAAATAATAAAACAAAAATGGCATAATGTACCTTATGACTTACATAAGTACATGTTAAAATAACAACCTTAGACCAATTTCTAGATCGAAAGAAAAGTGCATTTAAACATTTAAAACACGTCTACAAAAAGACTTAGGAATATAAATGAACAAAACTGTCATTTTTTCATAGAACAAAAAGCGATAACTAAAGAACTCGATCAATAAAAAAGGTTTCTATAGGCCATGCATCTTTTACATTTTTTTCAGAATTTTAAAACAAATCTTAAAAATGTTCAAAGGTCGAAACTAAACGGACATCCACTTTTTTTTTATCAAAATGAGATGTAAGTCAAAATGTAACTAAAAGTAAAGGCAATATTTTATCTAAATAACAAATTTAATTAAGTCTACCAGAACACCGATTTCTACTTAGTGAAAAATAGATAATTAAAATACACGGAATACAGCTGCGAATTCGCTCTATTCGTAATGCAGGAAACTAATACAGTTAAAATAAGCTGCCTCTTCGTGAAGGTATTATACCCAGAAGATTTTATTCCAAATAGAATACATTGTTCGTTAAACATTCAGGAATAATTCTGAAAATTTGATACCAGGTAGTGTAGTAGACATAAATAACGGTAAAATAGGTAGAAAAATTATTCAGGATAATTGACCTCTAGGAAAGTTCAGGAAAGGCAGGCAATCACACTCGGTGAGATGTTGCCCCAACAGACATTTTTTCAAATTATTTGACAGCTCTACGGATGGTCCAAATTGACCAGAGATGGGATCGGCCTAAAAGTTAATAAAAAGGCGCATATTTTCCAAAAAGATTAATTCAAGTCAAGTCAATTAATGACTTGACTTGAATGAGTCATTAAAAGCTAAACCTGCGTTTCTTGCCAAAGACATTAATACAGTTATAGTGCGGCCTTACAAGCTCTACGTTGGAAATCGCCGGTGACTTTTTCGAAAACTATACACACTTTCACACAGTATAGCTGTTAGAATTTGATTCGTGGAATCCCTAAAAGTACTTACGATCAGATTCTCTTGAGAAAAGATTTGCAAGTAAAATTTTCACGAAGAAGATTTCTGGTAATGCCGAAAGTCTGTCTGAACTAAGCGTTTTTATACTGATAAATGTTGTAAATATCTTTTCGCCAACTTTATTTTCGAAACGGTGCCGCGGTGTAAAGAGCGGGGTGGAATAAGTAGCTATTGAAAAATTCATGTAAAATTATTTTAAAACCAAAAATATTAATATTTTGAAGACTTATTAATATCGAGGTTCAATTTAAAAAAATAACCAAAGATATAACTGACTGACTGAATTAATTTTTAAAGAAAAAAATAAATACCTAATATCGACGGAAAGTTAGCCCGCTCGCATTTTTCGAATATATTTGATAGAATTAAAAAAAAAAAAATATATATATATATATATATATATATATATATATATATATATATATATATATTCTTACACCTAACATCTTTCACTCACAATGTGTTTACAGCTATAAAATAAAATGACTTCAAGTTATGTTTTTGATTATACTCAAAAACGAAAATTATAAATAAATTTAATCAACCTAAAACTTATTCACTCAGTCTGGTTACCCAATAATTGTCTCTTATATTTTAAACGCAACTGACCTAAGGTACTTGATTTGAGTTCAGGACTTAAAGAATTGTACACACTCGCAGCCATATATGTAAAACACCGCTGAAACAATGCAGTACGATGCTGTGGCATTGTCAAGCAATTTCGCAGTCTCGCAGTCTAACATCTCTAGTATGAACAAGATTTCGAAATATCAATTTTTCTCTGAGATACATTGGAACCGATGATCACAACACCTTCATCAAGAATACAACAAAATGAAATTTCAGAACGTTGGTAATTTTCAACCATTTCAGTTCGTTTATTATAGAGGAAACATGGTCATATTTTCGTAACCGGAATATAAAACCACAAATATTTTGCACATATTGCAACTGACTTTTTGAAGAAGAATCTAAACAAGGGTAGTACACAATATTACAGTAATTAAATGTTGACAATACCAAAGATTCACAAAGCTTTTTTCTCATTTTAAAGCTAAATATAAAATGATTGGCATACAAGGTTTTCATTTTAACATAAGTTTTTTGTAAAAGTATCTTGGTCCCTAAATCTCAGGTGTGTATCCAATATTAGACCCAAATTTTTAGCACTAAAGGAGAAATTGAGATTTTGATTTGCAAGTTCAAGTCTCAAAGCAGCATGCAATGCAGCTCTGTGATTTTGCTGATAAAACAACAATACTTGAGTCTTGTTTGGATTTATTTTTAAGTTATGTTCAGTCGACTATATTAAAATGGCATTTAAGTCAACCTTAACTCGTTCGGCGGCAGTAACAGGATCTCAAGGATCAAATAGATGAAGAAGCTGGGCATCATCGGCGTAAGTCTGTACATGTGAGTGTGTAACTGTGTGAAAGATATCAAAGGTGTAAATCAGGAACAATAATTGAGCCCTGAGGGACACCTCATATATATATATATATATATATATATATATATATATATATATATATATATATATATATATATATATATATATATATATATATATATATATATATATATATATATATATATATATATATATATATATATATATATATATATATATATATATATATATATATATATATATATATATATATATATATATATATATATATATATATATATATATATATATATATATATATATATATCCCAAAAAATAATACATAAAAAATAAAGAATATATTAATTATATACATACTTAGAAAAAGTATGTTAAGAAACATTTTATTTGTCAGTCATATTAACTTATAAATAATAAAATAATGCTGAGTAGTTAGCCCGCTGGCGCTCTCGAAGTATATCTAAAGAAAAGGTATGAAGTTCAGAAATAATTAAATAAGAAATTAATTCCCTGAATAATTACAGAAAGGTATTTATTGGGACTTTTTTTGTTAAACTGATATCTTCTCTCTTCCTATGTCAGTAGACAGGTAAAATAAGAAAAACTCAAACAAAAAAAATTTGTTTACCATAATGAGATATAAGCAAAATATATTGTTTGAAAAGTTAATCCGCTGGTTGCTTTTTACTAATAAGCTTAATATATATAAATCTTAAATCTCGTTAAAATTAATTTAAGGATTGATTTATGCTACCAAGCAACAAAGCTAATTAATAGAAAAAATTGACGAAGTCGTTCATTTTTTTTTAATAAAGTGCAAAATTCCTTTAAAACAAATATTTTTAAAAGTTCGCCCTTTCAACACTTTTAGAAGAGTATACAAGTAACATTGACATTAAATAAAAATCCAGTTCAATACTAGATCAGCTAAACGTTTCCAAAAAACTGAAATTTGTACTTTAGTTATAAGATTTTGTAAATAAAATTAATCAAACTTAAGGTATCCACTCGGTTCTTATGTTTCGGTTAGTTTTAAGATTAAACACCGACTGGACTTACTTTGCGAATAAAATTATCTCCGTTTATATTCTTATAAATTATCTATCCAAAGTTAGAGTTGCCCAATGAAAAATACAATTCAACAAATTATTTAACTTAAATAACATGGATTCATTTCCGACCAACAACTTTTTCTTGTTATATGAGTCTTCGAGAGTAATAGATTTGTTATGTGGTGAGTATGTCCAAATTCCAAGAGATATCCTAGTAAAAGGAACCTCAAAATAACCTTACCAAGGCAATTTTTAAACTTCAAAAAATTGTTTTCCTTAAACAATATGGATTTATTTCCTACCAGCAACTTTTTCGCTTTATATGAGTCTTCGAGACTCATAGATTTGTTGGGCGAGGATGTCCAAATTCTAAGGGATATCCGAGTAAAAGGAACCCCAAAATAACCTTGGCTAACAACAGAACTTGTAGTCACATAACTAGTTTTAGTAATGCATATAGTGATAACATTCCACAATCAAGGAATATGCTAAAGTATGAAAATACCCTTCTTAAATTGTCAAACAGGTATGAGCTAATCAATCAGAATCATCAGAGATTTTACCGGAAGAGTTACGTCAACATTATTTCAATAATGAAAAAATAAATAAACGTTTATCTGATGAACAGTTCATTTGAACTGAATCAAAATATTAAATTTAAAAAAATAAACACTGAAACTCCTGTGTCTTTATTATCAATGAATTTCTCTGAGTCTCGAATAGACAGTTATGATTATCAGCAAGTCAACTCGGGAACCTCGAGCGATAGACTTAGATGACTATAGGTAATTAAGAAGTGAAAACCACAGGGAAACAAAAGATTATTTGCGAACAACTTTTCAGCAAAACTGATTATCCATTATTAGGTCCTGGCATCTCCGCAGGAGAAAATTTGCCAGTAGCCATGTTTACAATAATTTAATTTATACTAAAATAAACCACCAAAAGTCAAACGAACGTTTCGACGATCGCGTTCGACCACCATCAGAAGATATCATCCATTATGGGGAAACCAGAGAAGAGCTGTGTTCTCCCGGAAACAACGTTTCAATAATACTCCACCAGATATGCAAACCATAAGTTAAAACAAGAGGCGCCGCAGGAAACAAATTTTGATTCACCCCCTTATTTCCAGGGGAAAAATAATTTATTATCGGGAATAGAGAAATAAAGCTCTAAGAGGGAATGACTATTGCACTGAAAATGTTACGCATTCAGTGATAAGGAGTCACTGTTCTTCTTCTCTCCATGCATGGAACCACAGACAAAATAGCACGATTAATTTGGCGCTTCAACATACGCACAACCTTCAACGTACACAAGAAAATCGCGATTCCTGAAAGATGATATATGTTTTCAAATAAAACGAATAAATAAAATTCCTTGGTCCTATGGGGAAGCGTAGGTGACGGAAATAGGTCGCTCAATATGCACTAGTCTTAAAGAACATGAATTATGTGTCATAGAGAAACAAATTATTCAATTTGCTGCTACCAGAGTAGTAACCAAGGTTCTAAAGTCAGTTCTATGATTCTATATACGAAAAATTCGAAAATCTATTGTAATATCCAAAACATTTTTATAGAGATACGTGTTACGGGCTGCAACACACGTGAAAACTGATCCTAACAGCGATCATGGTTCGGTAAGTACAACTCGCATATAGAACCTCGCTTGATTTCTCCTAACTCAATCGGTGTTCAGATTTCGTGAAGTAAAGATTAAATAATAATCCCAATTTGACATGGGCTTATCTCAATTCTAATGTCAATCCAATCCTTTGGATTCTATAGATTCTATAGTCACAAAGGGGAAAATTTACAAAAAAATATTTTTTATGCACCTTAAACATTTTTCAAATATCTTTTTCATATACTAGATCGGTCTTATGCGAGGAGGCAAATTGCTTGTGGAAGAGTCACCAAAAAAGTTACTTTCAACGTTTCAAAAAAATACTTTAGAAGAGGTATTTCTAATTTTAAGTAAAAAGCAAGAACAAGGAGAGTCAATTAATGAAGCTAGTGAGTTAGGGGAGGACTATAAATCCAGCTTGCAAACAATATCGTCATCTTCTACGTCAATTGGAAGTTTTGCTGTAGGACATGGTTCGAGAGATGTAAGTAAATTCAGAGTTGACTACATTAAGATAATATAGAACATGCTGCACATAAAATTAGTTAGTATCGGTTTCCTTTTGAATATTGTATGACTTACAAACAAAAACATATTTTTTTGTTATATACGGTTTCTAGTGACTTGATTATATTTTGTTCGTTCGTTGTATGTTAAGATTTAGTTTTATATATAGTCTATTAAGCAATAAAGTATTCAGGGATATTGGACCGTCTAAATAAATACACCAACATTAATTTACTATGACTAAGACAGGGGAATTCCATTTAGGGGAGTTGAATTAAGGTTATTTTTACTCAGTCAGGCTCAACGAAAATATAGAGTGAAACATAACTACTTTCAGTATTTGACCCAAACCTAAATGTAGGTAGGTATGGACGAAAAAGAGAGTAAGGCAGAAGGGTCTTAAAAGTATGCGCAAATTATAAGGACATTTCTAAGAGTTTTAGAAAGAGCGACTGCTGTAAAAAGTTCTAATTCTATTCTATTCTAATTTTTATTCTCCAAAACAAAGGTGTCCTGAATAAATCGAAAACTAAATAAATATGTGATATCAACCTGGGTCAGACACGGTGATGCTATTTAGTCTTTTCTTCGGAAAGCTTAAATGTATGGTCACATAAGTACGTCTATATAACAGTAACTTTATCGCTGTGATGATGATCGCCATAATACGGAGTAGGTAGTAAAAAATTCGGAAGATTAAAAGTGGTCACAACCCGCAAAAAAATAATCTATAGATTTTTCTAAAACTTATTTAGTGGTTTTATTGACATTAGTTATAATATAACAATATTTAAAAATCTCTAGAAATGTACGAAGTGTATCAAAAAACTAAAAAATATTAACATTTTGACACCCCAAACCTCCGTTTAAATATTTTTTTATTAAAACTCATTTGAGACGAATTACGTTTTTTAGGAATTAACAAAATCGTCGAGAGAGAGAAAACGTAAGAAGGATCAACTAGTATACATGTCAGCTACAGACTTAGATAAATATAGAATGAAAGCCCTTCTCAACAAAAATTGGAAACAGTTTTATAGAAATTATGGGTAAGGCAAAGAAAAACCTTTATAAATAAATGTACAATTATTAAGAAATATGTATTGAAAGTCAATAGAGCTAATGTATTTATTCGTGTGAGATGAGACTACGATCAGATAACTATGAATACTTTTTATTTAGTCGCTATTTTTTTCAGGGGAATATTTTTTCTTTTAACTTTTCCTTTACTTCAAATGTGGTTTTTCACCAATGCGATAGGAAGTGATCTTCGAGACCTAAAACTAGGAATCATAAATAACGAAAGCATGTCTGCACTTTGTACCGATTTTGACTGGAATGAAAGTGCAGTATATAGAGATTATGAGTGTCATTTTAGGAACTTGGCTTGTAGATTTTTAACGTATCTGGAACATCCTATGATTAATAAAGTAAGGCAATTAAAACTATAAATTATTTGTAATAACAATTTTCTTTGCTAAATATATTTTTATCTATTGCAGTTTAGGGTGCATTTTTAATTTCTAACATATTTCCAGGTTTTGTATGACTCGTTTCCAGTAGCCATTAATGGAGTTAAGCATGGTGAAGTATTGGGCATTCTCTACATACCATCAAATTTCTCCGATGCTTTCGAAGAAAGGGTAAGTTCTATAATTATGATTTTAGTGATAAAAATAAATTAATAAAGCATAACGGGCGTCGTTTAGTGTAAATATTATTTTGGAAATTTAAACAGAGATATATGTGTAAACCTTATTTAATTTTTAAAAATGTTCTTCATTCCTGACTATTTTTTCGCTATTTGAATCTTCCTTCAATTTGTGATTAAACATTGTCTTTTGTGTTTTTTTTAAACTGCAGTTTTCGAAATAATAACAACTGAAATTGTGACTGGCGTTTTTAAAACTGTACATATTTGATTTGTTAATTTTTTGGTAAGTGGGAAGTATTGTAATTGTGAAAAAATCACTCTCCGTGGTTTTTGCAGATCTTTGCGTCTTAGGGTCCATGAACCCCGAAAAACATGTTCTCGCATTTCCATCAATCTGTCGTTCTGCCTGTACGCGGCATCTTATTATTTAATAATATAAAGGGTGTTCCATACAAAAAAATTCACTTCCCACCATTTTTGCATCTAGCAATAAAATCGCAAATCTTAAGCGACCCTGTATAACGCAGAACAAAATTGTCTATACATAACTAATACACAGGACTTTAATAGGCTTCGTCAAAAATTTCAACTTTCTATGAATCCAAGTACCGCAGTAATAAACATTTAATTCGATGTATGTTGTAAACAAAAAATATTGGAAATAGTTAATAACTCGAAAACAGTTAGGGTATAGGAAAATATTAGGCAAAAATAATAGAAAGTAATTTCGAATCCAAAAATGTGATCGTAAACGGGGTGTCTCATTTGAAATATCAAAGATGTTGATACTTTTTGGTATAAGCGGTAACTCTGCATCATGACTCGGCTAGATCAGGAGCAAATACTAAAGTAGCCAAATTTTCGGAATGATCCTATGTCCTGTTTTCCGTAAACGTCTAAGGTGCCATCGACCGTGAGTCACTCTGCGTATATTGGAAATAGAAAGTTAGAAGAGTGGGCGGAAAACAAGAAAATTTCTCTTTCTGGGAATTCAGAGATTCAGATTTAAATATTTCAAACAGAAAATGTCTCGCTGCAATCGAAAGCGAAACGTCGGAAAATGATTCCATTTTGACACGGTCTAATCCCAAGAACCATGTTTTCTTAAATGATCACAGCCGTAAAAGCTTTCGTTCTATGTAAGAATATGTTTGTATTTTTATTTTTATTATACTTTTTTGGGGGTTAAATATGTAAAGTAAAGACCTTTTTTTTTGGGTTGTTGACAATTTTGATCTTCTCAAGCCAACCCCCCAATGAGCAAAGTCTATATACGTCACTGATGTCAACTGAATGTTTGCAGTTGTTAATCTGTCAGATTGAATAATATTTTATTTGCAGACGTGAATAGAAAATGCAAAGACTTTCCGAAATTGAGAGAAAATTGCCTGAGGCTTATGAAGGAATGCAAAAGATTGATGTGGAAAGACCACAATGTGCATCCTAATGTGATAACCCGTTTACAGCAGAGGATGAATGAAACTGGCTCTTACAGATACGAAAACTGGAGATGATAGACCTCCAAAAATGCCTCTACTAATTGAGCGTAACCTGATTCGACAAGCTAGAAAATAGAATTCATGCCTTGCGTAGCTCGTCTTGGTTAATTTCAAATTTAGGAGCAGAAACTGGTATTCTCGTAAACAATTCCACAGTTACAAGAAGACTTAAAAAAGGGCTTACGTAAATAAATAAATAAATATTTATTTAGATGTTAAAATTTACTAACATGAATTATTTGATATTTATATGTCGTTTTATACAAATGAAGACTACACGCCAAAACCCCTTTTTGTCAATTTTAACGAATGCCGAAAAATGCATTTTAGTGTTAGAATCTCGGTAAGAATCTTATCCCTAAAAGAAAATTTTTCAGGAAATATTTATATTATTTTCGGGTGAATATATAGTATTATTAAAATTGTTAATTATCTTTGAAGCTCTGAAAGCAAAACTTGGGAAAAACCAGCAATTTTGTTCACTTTTCCTCTATACGGCAAATAAACTCTAATATCTCGGTGACTAAGCGTGTTATTGTTTTTTTTATGGTGCCCCGAATAACGCCAACATTCTACATTTACAAAATGGCGTCGTTATCCTAATTTCGATAAACACGTTAATTCTCGTTTTACCCGTGTAGACTTCATATAACCCAGCGATAAAATATTGAAAATAAATCACTAGTATTGATTTATTTAGACAACTATTTTTTGTAAACTGTGTATGTTGCTTTCAGGAATCGAAAACGAGCCAAATGTGTGCGAACTGGAGTTAGTAAATAGACAACTTGTTTTATATGTTTTATAAACACAAAAAAATCCTTCAGGATTTTATTAGAAAAAAAAATTCTTTTGAATATTTTATAAAATTGAGGATTTCTACCTTTTAGCAGAAATTATCTTCTTGTTTTAACAGATCTATTACTCTATTACCTCCAAATATATTACTATTTTAATCTTTTTGCCTTTACTTTTTATAAATTGACCTGTAGAAAGAACATGTGTGTTTAGTGATGACCTTTTACTATATTTTGAAAAATTTAATTCTATTTTAATAGGCATTATATAACTATTATAATCAAAATATTTTTGCAATACTCCAGGCACATATAAGGCATAACAGACAAACAACAATCAGATAGATGATCTTACTATGTGCATTTTTCTTTTATTCCTGCTTGCAACGATTTCTTTGTTTTATTATGTATCTTAACAATATAGTTTTAAAATCTGATGATGGACAATATGCCCAAAAGAGGTTATATATAACACATAATGTACAGGGTGTCCCAGTAAGGGTGGCTCGCGGCGTTCCTATGGAAAATATAGGGCCTAGAGCTCGAGAAATATATTGTTAAGACACATAATAAAACAAAGAAATCGTTGCAAGCAGGAATAAAAGAAAAATGCACATAGTAAGATCATCTATCTGGTTGTTGTTTGTCTCTTATGCCTTATATGTGCCTGGAGTATTGCAAAAAAATTTTGTTTATAATAGTATTATAATGCCTATTAAAATAGAATTAAATTTTTCAAAATATAGTAAAAGGTCATCACTAAACACACATGTTCTTTCTACAGGTCAATTTATAAAAAGTAAAGGCAAGAAGATTAAAATAGTAATATATTTGGAGGTAATAGAGTAATAGATCTGTTAAAACAAAAAGATAATTTCTGCTAAAAGGTAGAAATCCTCAATTTTATAAAATATTCACAAGAATTTCTTTTTCTAATAAAATCCTAGAGGATTTTTTTGTGTTTATAAAAGATATAAAACAAGTTGTCTATTTACTAACTCCAGTTCACACACATTTGGCTCGTTTTCGATTGCTGAAAGCAACATACACAGTTTACAAAAAATAGTTGTCTAAATAAATCAATACTAGTGATTTATTTTCAATAATATTTTATCGCTGGGTTATATGAAGACTACACGGGTAAAACAAGAGTTCACATGTTTATCGAAATTGGGATAACGACGCCATTTTGTAAATGTAGAATGTTAGCGTTATTCGGGGCACCATAAAAAAAGCAATAACACGCTTAGTCACCGAGATATTAGAGTTTATTTGCCGTATAGAGGAAAAATGAACAAAATTGCTGGTTTTTCCCAAGTTTTGCTTTCAGAGCTTCAAAGATAATTAACAATTTTAATAATACTATATATTCACCCGAAAATAATATAAAATATTTCTTGAAAAATTTTCTTTTAGGGATAAGATTCTAACGAGATTCTAACACTAAAATGCATTTTTCGGCATTCGTTAAAATTGACAAAAAGGGATTTTGCCGTGTAGTCTTCATTTGTATAAAACGACATTTAAATATCAAATAATTCATGTTAGTAAATTTTAACATCGAAATAAATATTTATTTATTTATTTACGTAAGCCCTTTTTAAAGCCTTCTTGTCACTGTGGAATTGTTTACGAGAATACCAGTTTCTGCTCCTAAATTTGAAATTAATCAAGACGAGCTACGCAAGGGATGAATTCTATTTTCTAGCTTGTCGAATCAGGTTACGCTCAATTAGTAGAGGCATTTTTGGAGGTCTATCATTCATTCTTCTTTTGCATTCCTTCATTAATAAGCCTCAGGCAATTTTCTCTCAATTTCGGAAAGTCTTTGCATTTTCTATGCACGTCTGCAAATAAAATATTATTTAATCTGACAGATTAACAACTGCAAACATTCAGTTGACATCAGTGACGTATATAGACTTTGCTCATTGGAGGGGTGGCTTGAGAAGAGCAAAATTTTCAGCAACCCAAAAAAAAAGGTCTTTACTTTACATATTTAACCCCCAAAAAAGTATAATAAAAATCACTTAGTCATTTAAGAAATCATGGTTCTTGGGATTAGACCGTGTCAAAATGGAATCATTTTCCGACGTTTCGCTTTCGTTTGCACGAGACATCTTCAGAAATTTCAGTGTTCCGATCTCATTAAGTAAAAATTCCTGAAGATGCCTCGTGCAATCGAAGGCGAAACGTCGGAAAATTATTCCATTTTGACACGGTCTAATCCCAAGAACTATGATTTCTTAATCTCCAAACATTTTCTGTTTGAAATATTTAAATCTGAATCTCTGACTTCCCAGATAGAGAAATTTTCTTGTTTTCCGCCCACTCTTCTAACTTTCTATTTCCAATATATGCAGAGTGACTCACGGGCGATGGCACCTTAGACGTTTACGGAAAACAGGACATAGGATCATTCCGAAAATTTGGCTAATTTAGTATTTGCTCCTGATCTAGCTGAATCATGCAGTTACCGCTTATACCGAAAAGTATCAACATCTTTGATATTTCAAATGAGACCCTAACTGTTTTCGAGTTATTAACTATTTCCAATATTTTTTGTTTAAAACATAGATCGAATTAAATGTTTATTACTGCGGTACCTGGATTCATATAAAGTTGAAATTTTTGACGAAGCTTATCAAAGTCCTGTGTATTAGTTTTGTATAGACAATTTTGTTCTGCGTTATACAGGGTCGCTTAAAATTTGTGATTTTATTGCTAGATGCAAAAATGGTGGGAAGTGAATTTTTTGTATTGAACACCCTTTATATTATTAAATAACTTAAAAGAGAATCAAAATCCCTCTCAAATGATATATCATATTCCTATACCTAAATAGTAGGCTTTCAGAAATAAAAGCAAGTTTCTGTAAAAATGGGATTATTTTGGCATATTTGTCTTAATTGGCATTGAAATATCGTGGTGAAACATGTTATTATGAAATTTAGTGCATTAATAATAATACATTTGAGCGTTTTTAATGAAAGTGACTAGAAAAGGACTGAATTGGAGGGAAATAACTATGCAAATGAAGTTTTGATGAAATTGTTTATTCTTCATGGACAATTATAGCAGGAACATGCAGAAAGTGCAATGAAATGTTCTCCGATCTACAACCAATGAACAAGAGAAGGTTTGTACGATTACAAAATAATTTAATTAATTATGGGTTGAAACTGAGATCGGAACGAGATTTATTGAAGCCTGCAACTTCTGATGAAGACACATCATAAATGTTCTAGCATATTTTCTCGCTTATACCCAAGCTTCTACCAAAAATGTAGAAGACGATTTAGGCTTAACTCATGCCTCTGTTCAAATTATCCTTGCTAATCATGACGTACACCCATACAAGTTTACAAAAGTTGAAGCCCTGATACCAGAAGATTTTCAAAGTAGGGTACAATTTTGTGAAACACTTCTAATCCGCACGCAAGATTTTAAAGAAAACTTTTTAAAGAAAATAATTTGGATAGACGAAGCTAAATTCTTCAGGGAAGCCATTTTTCATAGAAGAAATTAGCATTTCTAGGCTGACCAAAATCCACGTGTTGTCCAGGAAATGGGGTTTCAGGAAAAGTTTAGTTTTAACGTTGTTTGCCTCTTGGAAAATGACAAAATAAGTTTTCTTATTTACGATGAACCGTTAAATTCCGAGAAATACCTTCAAATTCTAAGGTCAGTGGTCAACGAGTTTTTGGGAAATCTGCCATTAGAAAATTATTCTACCTGGTGGTTTCAACTTGGGCATCAACCCATTGCATTGGGGCAGTAATAACAGAGTTGTAGGCAATGCTTGACGATCGTTGGTTTATTTAGACGTTTGGGATCGTGGAATTGGCCTGCTAGATCACTCGATGCACGCTGCTGAATTTTTACTTGTAGGGTGATTTGAAAAAGAAAGTATACAAGACACTGGTACAGAGCGAACAAGACCTCCACCAACAAGTGATCAGTTGCATTGAAGAACTAGATGCCAGTGAGATAAAGAGGGCCACAACTGAATCTCCGAGTATCCGAATCTTAAGATATTTGAAAGTCAAAGTTCGTCATTTTCTACATTTAATAAGAAAGTATTCTAATTTTTTATAATATGTTTTTGTTTTGTATTATTATTTGCTGTTCTATTGTATTCATGTTATTTATCAAACTGAAATTAGTTCGTTTTCAGTTTTTATCCGTAATTAATGATATAATTTTGTAATTTTACTCGTTCAAACCTTATCTTGTTCATTAATTGTAAATCAGGTTATATTTGATTGAACTGTCCGCAAGATCTTGCTATAATTAGGCCAAATTGTCTATTAAGAATAAACAATTTCATCAAAGCTTTATTTCAATAGTTATTTCCCTCCAATTTAATTATTTTTAAGACACTTTCGTTAAGAAATGCGCAAACGGATTATTGTTAATATATTAACAACTATTAAATTTTCCTATTGACATGTTTCATCATGATATTTCATCGTTATCTTAGACAAATATGCCGAGTTAATCTGATAGAAACTTGCTTTTTTATTTCCGAAACCCTACTATTTAGGTATAGAAATATGATATATTATTTGAAAGGGTTTGTGATTGTTTTTCAGGTTATTTAATACAATATACAAAGTGTTTCATTAAAAAAATGCACTTACAAAGTATAAAGCAGAAAAAACTTTTCTGTACAAAACAGAGGACAGGCACAGGATTTAGATAAGCTACGCCCAAAATTTCAACTTTCTACGAATCCAGATACCGCACTAACAAACGTTTAATTCAAGCAATGTTTTAAACAAAAAAAAAATGGAAAATAATAACTCGAAAACCGTTAGGGGTGGGTGCCATCGCATACATTTAAAATATCAAAGATGTTGCTACATCACTAAAAGTTTTTTGTATCGATTTACGTTACATACTAGTAAGTAGCCAAATCTTCAGAATGATTTTATGTCCCGTTTGTCATAAAAGTCTAAGGTACTATCGACTGTGAGTCATCCTGTATAAGGAATTTTGCTGTCCACAGAACATTGTAAAAATAAGTTTAAACTGCGTGAAAATACTTGTCAAAATAGGAAATACTACACTGAATGAAGCCTATCTAGAGAAATTAAATGATGAGTTAAAACACCCTAGATTGCCCAATGAGCTGGTCAGCCGACGCCCCTGTCCTATGCTGATAGCACTTTCGAACTAAATTAAAAAATAAAATCAAATTAAAAACTAAGACCATTGTCACCGTTTTTGCTTGTGTCAACGAATTTTGACTCATCTATTAACACATATCATTATAAAAATCAAATGAACTCTGAGACGTCAGGGGTACTAAATTTAATTAATTTTGACTACTGAAGGCCTGTTCATTTCGACCTTAATTTCACTACGAGGCAGAATAAATTACAATCTAAAATACAATAGGAAAAATCCGACGTCTCTAATATGTTTTTTCAATGTAAACAACTGGTAAGGAATTTCCATTTGGGAGCAATGCTCTATAAGTTTCGCAAAATTCAAATGTAATTAAAAAATGATAATAGTGCCAGTCTATAGTAGAACATGGCATTCCTGATGAGAAGAATGCAATTCCATAAAATAGCCTAATCGAAGCTTAGTTGGAAATGGCAAAACAACGTAAAGAAATGGTTATTAGCCTGACATTTCTGAGAGAAGTAGAAAAATCTAAAAAATTAAAATCTCGAGCACGAGGATCCATGCGTCTTTTTAATTCTTGCTAATTATTGGCGCGAAAACAATATTTTAGATCCTGACTGGCAGCACTGTCTGTCTGCTAGTGTCTGTAACGGTTAGGTTTCTTTACTAAGTATCTAAATCTATCTGCTTTAACTTTTATATAGCTTCCGCTTATATAAAAGAGTAACGAATTATATATTTTTGCGTGGACAAATTTTGTGAAAATATATATTTTTGAATACTTTTGACCGTTACGTGATGAAAATCCATGATGATAAATTTTTTTAGAAAAACAACGATGTTTTTAAGATTTTCACTATACGTTTGTTGTCAACATATATTATATAATTCAGTTATATCTCAACATCTGAAGAAGCTATTCCAATGCGAAACATGTCATGCTGACAAAAAATATATAGTCAAAATTTTGTTGTTGTTGTTGTTTTTCTAAAAAATATATATATATATATTTTTAATTTTTATATTTTAGATTCGTTTAGGTAAAGATGCTGAAGATTGGATAATAAATTATGGTGAAATCAAGGCCTATATGGATATGTCAAATAAACTAACAGGAGCTACTTTGGCTGTGAAGCTTTATGACTTGTTTAAAGATTTTCAAGAAAAGTTGTTCGTTGATTGTAACTTGCCACCAAAAGTATCTCAAGTGCCAATGCGGGAACATTTTATGTATGGAGATAATAAAGAACCTATTTCGGTTTTTGTCACCCCGGGAATGGCATTATTGTAAGTTTAAGAACATTATATAATAACAAGAAAGAGATGTAGTCAAGAATGGGTAAAGCGATATAACTAATTCAGCCTTCTCTAGTGGTTATCTATCTTTGCTATCCACAGTTTTGTTCTAGCTTGGTGATAACTACATCCATATTTCAAATTTTTCAATATGCCTTATGATTTTCTTTGCCTACCTACCGAAGTACCGGCAATACCTTTCCTGAGTCTATGTTAATTTGGCGAAATACATTCGGCGGACGACAATGTGGCGGATATAGCTATGTGGGGGAAGATAACGTTGGTTATGAATTATTTTGATGTTTTTTTAATAATTCAAAACTAATGTAGACGTGTTCAGCGCAATCTCCACACGTTTATCGATTAGTTCGCTTAGCACACTGAACTATTGCCAGGATATCTTAGCCAATACTGACTCCGTTGATTCTTAGTTCTTCACGGATGGAAAAATACCGTATGTTTTCATTCCGGGTGTACATCCGTTCACTAATGTTCTGAAAAGAACAGTTTTGCTGATATTTCGCCAAAATCACATTTGGCATTTTCGAAGCTTTCTTTCTCGCGTCCGAATAGAGTCTCTAAATGGTAGATTTAATTCGGTTTAATGAGCTGGACATTGTGGGTATTTCGTAGACTTGGCTTTCGAGTGATATTCCCGGGAACAGGCCTACAAGCAGTCGATATAAGATACATCGAAACGATCAATTAACGGAGGCTCTATATGTTGAAAATTCATTAAAAGTTTGGCAGGTTCAAATTAATAGTGATCACACTTCTATTCAGCAATTCAGGATAAAGGTTAGGGTTAATAGCTTAACAATGGGGGTTGGGGTTTTCCATAGTCCACATGCGACAAATAGTCTGACTCTCTGGATCACCTGGATAACTTTTTGTTTCTTGTGCTTTCCTCTATCGACCATGTTGTTTGTATGGGTGATATAAATGTAAATTTGTTAAATGGATAACTCTCTGTCAAAATTATTCGATGCCTACAGTTTTGTTCAAGTTTGACGAGCCAGCAAGAGTGTCCGGTGTTGCGATGTCGTGTCGGCTGATTTGGTGTCTGACTATAAGCTTACCGTTTGCGTGTTGGTTGTAAAGATAGATAAGTTTAAACGTAAATTCTTAACGTATAGAAACTTTAAGAACTTTTGCTATACTCGTTTTTATCTAGATTTAATATCATTGCCCTAGCAGGATACAATTTTCGAGAGGGATATAGAAAAACTGAATTATTTTTGAGCTTTATAAATAATCTTTTTCACCGTCATACCCCCAAAAAAACAGTTAGGGTTGTAAGGCCTAGGGCAACTTGGCAAAACGATGGTATTTAACATATAGAGCTTATGCTCGCTCTAAGGCTTCAGGACCGGCTGAGGACTGGGACAATTATAAGCGGCTGAGAAACCCAACACTTAGCTGTCTCCGTAGACTCAAAAAAGCACAGGTTGACGACGTATCAGAGGGACATTAGTAAAAAACTTTGGGACACTTGAAGAAATATGAACGTAAGACAGGAGAGGTCCACAGAAATACCGGACAACTTAAAGGATGTCGATGAAATAAATAAATATTTCTCATCCTAATTTAAATTGATATCTGAACAATAATTTTCATTTTAGAATGGCGAGTTAGCCTTAAAGCCTTAAATAAAATAAAATCTAATGTACCTGGATCAGATAACGTGTGCTTTTCGATCATTGAAAATATTGTTGCCCTTTCATTCTACTTACTTATATTGTCAATGTGAGTCTAAAATCTGGTTATCTCCCGTCGTCGTGGAAGTTGTCCATAGTCAGACCATTATCCAAGATTGCTACGTCGGAGACTTACAGCAACTTGTGGCCCATAAGTCTGTTGCCAGTCGTATCCAAAGTATTGGAACCTATAATTTACAACCATGTTGCTGAATATTGGCATCTAATAAAATACTTCCCTCCACACAGTCAGTGCTTCAATGAGGCCATAGTACATCTGCGGCTTTATCCGACGTTTTTGATGTCATTCTTGGATATTTAGATGTTGGTCGTGTTTTGAGGTTGGAATAATTGAACTTTTTCAAGGCATTTAATACTATAAATCATTCCCTATTCTGTGCCAAACTTAAATATTATGGTTTTAACGATATCTGCGTCAGTTTGTGTCGTATTTGTCGAATAGAACCTAGAGGGTTGTCATTGATGACAAACTTTCTGCACCACTTAGTATAAAGTTTAAAGTCCCACAGGGGTCAATTCTTAAACCACTTCTATTTATAGTATAAAAACTTGTTCTTACCAGAAATACACATAAGATATTCAGCTGTGACTTAGTTACTTACTACAAGGACATCACATTGCCGAATACCTTTCAGAACGCCATAGTTTAAAACCCATCAAAATCAGTGGTAATTTATCTTGAAGGGAGCGTTCACTTATTAATATATAGGTTGTGGGTAAATCTCTGCTGATTCAGAATATGGTTACTGACGATAGATTAAGGTTTGTGCAAAACGTTTAAAACCGTTGTATGCTAATCGTTTTGTACTATCTGATGAGTACAATTAGTGCCAAAACTTAGCAAACCACACAGGTCACCAACAGTGTAACGGAGTAAAACCGACATTTGCGTATTAACGCGGAAAGAACTATAATATAATAGAAAAATTAATTCTTAGGGATTACCGCTAAAACAGTGAATTTACCTAACCATTTGGAAATCTTTTTATATATATATATATATATATATATATATATATATATATATATATATATATCTAAATGGCAATAAAGCAGTTATTTGAAAAAGCCAATATAAACGCAATTTAAAATAAATGACTATTTTATCATCATCTTAAAAATAGAGCTTACTTCTTTTCAGACAGCATTTTGAAAGCAAAAGTTAACTTGTGATGTACCGTTAGAAAACTAATTTCAAGGTGAATACAATAGTCTAAAAAAATAAACAGGGTCCTATTTAAAATAAAATAGTAAGAGTCACTTTCGGTGTTTTTTATTATAAATTTGCGTCATATCGAATTATATGCCAGTGTCAAATTTTAAATTAATGTTTAAAAAAAAAATAATAATGAAAAAAAATATTTAAAAAAAAGCTTTTGTTTTTAAACTATTGACCTGAAAAGCAAAAAACTTACATTAACACAGAATTTTTAAAAATTTTAATATTTTCTTAATAGCTTGATTCGTAAGACTTCATCATTTGAAATAAAGTCTGAAGCTTTTAAGAAAATATTCAAATTTTTAAAAGTTCTGTGTTTATGTTAAGTTTAATTACTTTTTACTTTTCAGTTTAATGGTTTACAAATAAAATCGTTTTTTTTTTGAATATTTGTTTGCATTTATTTTATTTTCTACTTTTTAGCACTATTTTTTTGCATTCACGATTGAACATCATAATATTGTATTGTCATCGGGTTTGTGTATGTACACCAAATCTCAGTCAATTTCAATAACAAGAACTGTCATTTACGTTTAGTTCTCTCTGTGTGCTTCAAAATAAGCCAAGATATACATTTTGGTATTTTCATTTATTACAAATTGTTTCTTTCTCCTTTTCTTTGGAAAAAAACGCCATCATTTCTAAATCTTCTCTACAAAACTAAAAAATATCTCCTATTTAGGGGATCACGTTCTGAAATCTTTCGATTATACTCGTCTGTCGATCTAGTAGAATTTTTTCGACAAGCAGCATGTTTTAAAACTTAATTGAAAACAATTGATACATTTGTGGCTTTCTTAATAAACAGTTAGGCAAACAATTATCCATGATAAATCCATAGTCAATTATACTACGTTTTGTTTTTTATTTTGGAATTTCACAGACGACTTGACTGACTTTTAATTTTAGGCAAAAAGGGCATATTCTTGCTACTTGCCTAATTTACCACATCTTCAATAATAAACAAATGAGCAACAATGACTTAATTTGAACCTGTATATGGTGCCTAAAAATACTGATGAAAACAATGAAATGAAATAATTTTGGAGTATCTTGCTTATGGTTGGGTCTCCAAAATTCAACGGTTTAAAAGATATTGGAAATTTTGAAATTTTTTTATACATTTTCTATTTAAACTCCCAATGTAGCAAATGTGCTAAAAATGAAAGGCGAAAACAACTATATATAATATATCTAGCGAGCAAATAACCTCGCATTTTATTTTATATTAGTGAGTTATGAACTAAAGTCGAAAGCCTGGAGACAAAAATTGCAAATTATCGAATAACCTTTGAAAGGTTGGAATTTTAATAACAGCACTCAACACTATTGCCTCTACATACCTTTCAAATATTTTAGATTGATTTATCTGCTGGGTGCCACAATGACTTCTCAAATTATAATTAGAGAAAAAATTGATGGTGTATGGGACAGATCTATAGTAGCTGGAGTATCTTCACTCGAAATAACTTTGTCCCATCTCTCTATCCAATTCGTCATAATGTTAGTTGAATGTATGGAACTTATAGTAATGGTCAATTTGGTACCAGGAATCAAGATTGTTGGCAGTTCATGGATACTTTTCCTTTTATTGTATCTTCAAGGCGTTTGCGGAATGGCCTTTGGTAAGTGACTTGTGGTAATAATGATATAGATATTTAGGTAGAGATTATTGGGAATATAACTTTTAATAAGCTCCAAAGACAACGAACACAATTACAGCTAAGGTATTTTGCTTTTTCTTTTAAATATATTTAATAAAATCGGAAAAATATACAATAATAATGCTCAAATAGTTTTTTGCCTAATTTTGTAATTTTTCGAACTAAACCCTATTGTATATTAAGGCCCTGTAGATTTTGAGGGTGAAATGCGCCGAATAAAAAAATGAGTTCAGATTCTCGGTCAATACCCCAAAAAAATAGGCTTAAAATCTGCTTAATAACCAAACTCCTTAAAATCGTTAAGAAAGGTGCCATTACATAAAATATTACTTTCAGGGTTTTTAGTATCTGCTTTATGCAGAGACTATGGAGAAGCTAATGTATTGAATACAGGAGGATATTTACCAATGACCTTAATATCGGGTGAGTATTATGCAAATTTTAGTTTTCCAAGAATTAAATATGGAATTTTATATTTTCTTTTGCAAGACAGGCATTAATCAATAAAACTTTAATACATGAAATATTTGAATTTTTTACGATTTTATTTTCGACCTACCTAAACTCAAAGATTTCAAGTAAAAATAAGTAGTCATGATTGTCATAAATATGCTTTGAGGTAATCAAACTTGATATAATTTCGTCGATGTTACTAAAGAAAAATGTAATAACGCATCCTACTCGAAATACATTTTTTATATTTAAATGTATGTGTTATATTAAAAGATTACAAATTAGATTCTGCACATAGCGAGAGGGTATATTAAGAAAATAGGGACAAACAAAAATTATATTGCAAGTGATTTTTAAGTTGTATCTCAGAATTAAATCAGTTTTATGACTGGAGACAATAAGCGAAGCATCTTCAACGAACTTCCGGTTTGAATGCGTTTTGAATATCTGCAAGCTTTTCTGGGATAACTTCGAAATACTTTAAGATTCGATGTATAATATTGTTAAACAACTCTTTTTTAGGGTACAAAAACATTTTTGTGTTAGTAAGTGTTGGCTCTAGGGGGCTTCAGCAATCAGGATCTGCTAATCTAGGTTAAACACGGAATAAGATATGGAATAGTATTAGAGAAATTGGCTCTTATTTAAAAATATATCCAACAAATATATGTATAATCTACCTTGCATTGTAGTTAAAGACCTATCAAAAATATACAGGTCTAAATAATTAAAAATAATTTTTAACTATTTAGATTTTTTTTGTTTAGAATATTAAATTAAATAAAATTACCAATGTTAATTGTGTGTATGAGGTGCAAAAAAACTTAGACAGCAGGCGCAAGTAATCCACTTTTTGTTTTCGTTTTTTTAAATATTAAAACAATACTTTTTGTTTCTTCAACATATCGAGTAAACAGGATAACCAGTCCTGCAGTCTCCCGCGAAAAGACTTACCGACAGAGATCCGACAAACATTTTCACAAACATAGGTAATACTTCCTTTGCGAATGAAGTAAAAATAGAAACGTTTTTCCCCTGAAGGGTAAAAAATGATTATTTTGTGTCTCGCCCAAGCTTGGCCCTTTATAAGATTACCTTTCTTTACGTTCGAAGTGTACAATTATCAAAGTTCCACCGTGCATGCGCTCCAGCCATTCCTCAATCCATGCTGGCCCCGTTCATACTTGGCGGATTGTCGCGCGACGGCGTTTTGTATCGTGCTGGCAAGTCTGGCTTCTTCAGTACCTGTTAAGCCGACAAGGTCTTAAAGCATGGGTCAAGTTTCGGCAAGACTCATATAATCGTTTTTTACCCTTCAGGGGGAAAACGTTTCTATTTTGTGTCTGTGCCTTCGCTTGACCCATTATGAGAAGTGTTTGCAATCTGCCGGCACTAAGTCAAGAAGCGTACTGTGAAAACTATTTAATAATAAAGAAAAGTAAAATACACGATTTGACAAAATATTATAATGCCATAACATAATGGAAAGTAAATAAAACTAAAATACCACATAACATTCTTAAACTAAAAACGTGAACAAACTTCATTTCTCTCCGGTTTTCCCTGAAACTCCTTATAATAGAATTCAAATAAATTATTCTGACCCAATTTCCACATTCAAAGATCTCATCCAACGGAGTATTAAAAGAAAATCTTTTAGATACGACTGCCGTGCGAAACCTTATATTTAGCCTGGAGGAGATGAAAAGAGAGGATAGTCCATCTAAAGCTTGTCTTCGATTTTTAGGCAACTCAAATTAAAACTCATTTCTCAAAATCTTCCAACCAGATTATCTAGCAGAAGCTTTGGCTGTTTTGATCCGAATGACGGCCAAAACATAATGTAGTCTGAGAATAGCTGGAAATATTCCCTATCAAACATTAATAAGGTTAAGTCACGGATCATTCTACCCGACACGAGCAAAATAAGCAATGCCAAATGTCTTGACACTTCAAAAATACTACTTTTCTCTGGAGGGTTTAGTTTTAACCAATTTATCAATACATAAACATCCCAAATCCGCTTGTTATTTAAAACAGGATGTTTAAGGCTAATGGCCTTTAATGCTTGCTTTATCACAGGATGAGACGAAAACAAATCTCCCCGTACTGGGTTGGCAAAGGAAGAAATTACTGATTTGTTTACTACAACGTATACTGCTAATTTTTTTTACTTTATTCTATGCAAGTAACATAAGTATAAAGCTAAATGCTGAGGTGAAGGTTTATTAACCGAAATATTATTGGATGTTGCCCAACTAACCCATTTATACCACCATTTATTCCCTATATGTCTTCATCGTCTACGTCATCCAAGCTGATTCTAGCAAATTAATATCGGCTTGATTCCATCCTTCTGTATACATATCCCACCCTGAACTCTCCAGACCTCCAAATTGAGCAGATTGACGTTTGGCGGAGGACACGGTGTCTGAAGATCGATTAGATTGTGATGAAAGGCCGGAATCTGAAATGGTGGTTCCAAGGATCAATCCTTTAGGTCCGATCTACAGAAAATCTTCTCCCAATTTAGAGTAATCAGTATATATGTATCTTTCGCATTGTTCAGGTGTTGAAGTACTAGAGAACTGGAGTCGAAGACAGAAATATCCATGCCACATGATAATCCCAATTGTGACTGAACGCGTTCACAAATATTGCTTTAGGATCTGGAATAATAAATTCAGAGATTTTGTTCGTCCTTGATTTCGAATGTACGCCACTATTGTGTGATTATCCGACTGCACTAGAACGGACTTGTTTCTTAATATAACTACGCTTTTATCCATTCCCATCTGGACCGCGTACAGTTCTTTCCGGTTTATATGCCAAACCACTTGATACGATTTCTATTCCGCATCCTGTCTAATAGGCATCTGTCGCTAGATATCTATATTTATTTGAAATATCGGCGAGTTCTGATGTAATCTTCCTATCCACCATTTGATATCTTTGAGGAGAGATACTTCTACCGGAAACACTTTGTCGGGTTTTCTTTACTCGTAGCCGAAGGCTTGTCCTTTGAAGTCGCCGACAATGCAGTCGACCTAATAGAATTACAAAGGCCAAGAAAACTTCTTAAGAGTAATTTTGCTTTTCGCCAACTCCTCTCTCGTTTTAACTGACTTCTATATCCTGATGAATATGGAGTTTTAATGTGTCCGGATCTTGAGTGGCTACCAACCAGTGGTCTAGATAGACTGTTGTTCTCATGCCTAGATCCCTTAAATAACTTGCTATCCAGTTCGTGATTTTTGCTAACGTTCCAGAAGCCGTTGATAGACTGAATGGAAGACAAGTCACGCAGTAGACTTCCCCTCAGTAAGAAAGGGCTAGAAATCTCTGATGAGACTCTTTCACTGGGAAATGAAAATATACTTGAGAAATATCTGCTAGACTAGATAGTAGCCTTTTTGTAAAAAATTCAGCACTCTGAAGTACCAGAAATATGTTTGAGAGAAAACCTGTCTTTATATTTACTTTTTTCAAAACTTTCGCTTCAAATATAAGCCTTACCTCGGCATTCATTTTTATCGACGGCTTTGTCTGAAATTTTTTGCACAGGATTTTTGAAAAAGGAATTATTGGAGGGCAACGGACAAAAGGAATCGCATAACCCATAATTATTTTTAATATATTTGCAGATGCGCCTAGTGCATCAATTTTTTTTTTCAATCAGACATGGTTTTTCAACTCACCTGCTTGAAATTAATGTGCATAAAATATCCTGTTCAAAAGCCCTTTTTTTCTTTAGAACTGAATGATTTTTTAATGAAGTTACGAGCTTTGATGGGATCGGCCTCTCTGCTTGTTAAATAAGCTTGCCCCACCCCCTCCTGATTCTGACGAATGCTGGAACTTATACCGTTACGAGATGTTTTTGGAAATTTTCTTGGGCGAGACTCATTAATACTTCTGAAATGCTGAGGTAATCGTTGAACTTTAAGACCCTGTTCTCTCCGGAGTACCTCCAGCTTTTTTTCTTCATAAAAGTGAGTGGCAGACGGCGGTATATTTTGCAACATTGGAGTAATAGATCGATTAGATGTACTATGGACTTTTCTCAAGTTTATTATTTTCGCACGCTTACCACACACAAAAGTTAGCTTGAGCTCCTCCAAAATTGATTTTAAATCGACAGCAGTCGCAGGAAGCTTAGACATAGACTCCAATATTCCTTGTTGAAAAAATTGCCGTTTTTGCAACAACGCATGACATAAAGTACTAAAACATGGGTCCATTCTTGCAAGCATATCAGAATAAGAACTATTGATAATGCTTAAGCCATGGTTTACTTGAAGTTGAAACCTATCAAACCTCAACTCCAAAGCATCGAATCTATTTGTATTTTATGGTTTTTTGAAATCTTTTGAGCTCGATAAATATTTCTGAGTCACTCTCAGAGTCACCCTTAGCTAGTTGCATTGAAGCCTCTTTTCGCGACAGGAGGTGAGGTTTTAAGGTATCAACGGATTGCAATACTAGTTGGCAATGAACCTCGGATCCCCTTATCTGCAAAGCCAAGGTCTCCCATTAGCAGTGGCGTGCCAAAAGGGCCCGCAGGGCCCGCGGTGCGGGGGGGCCCCGGAGGTCTGGGGGGCCCCGGAGGTCTAGGGGCCCCCTCGACCTCGGACCTCGTGTGAGTTTTTTACATATTAACAAAAATATAATATACTGAATTCTATATAGCGGCAGAATATGCGTATACCCCAGAATCTTCCAAAATCAAATACATATTTTTTGTGTTTTATCAGAGTCGTCTATTTTATAGCAAAATTTAACAACATGGCAACGTAGCCTAACAAAATGTCCAAAAACTGCAAGATGTGGCAACGTTACAGTAATACGACGCGTATCTATGACGACCGACTAAATTCCGGGAATCCCAAACGAAGACCGTGCCGCGATTCTCGCGTGACAGAATACTGCCGCTGCGTTAGCGTTATTGACGGTTATTGGGATATTACATTGCCGCGTAATATTTTAATACAAGACATATTAGTATTGGTAAAAAAGTGTTTGTGTTTTATGTTTTATGTGTATTATTTCTATATTATGAGTGGCTCACGAAAATATTTAAGTGGAGCACAAAAACGGAAGTTGAATGAAATCAAGGAGGATGAGAAAAAAAACTCATCAAAATTGATAATTTGTTTATAAAAAAAAATATTTCTGGTGAGGTTGATCCCATGCAACCATCTACATCAGAATCGAAAAGAATCGAGGAAAATAAAGAATTAGGCAAGGACATCAACATTACTGATACAAATTACTCATCAGAAGACGAAGAATCCGACTCAGAACAAACATCTGTATTTTCTAGTGATATAGCTTTATTTTTAAATACCCAATTGGAATTGGATGAAAATACCAAAAAAGAACTTGTGCAAATCGGCCCCCACAGACCTTTAGGACCTTTCCCTAAAGACAGTTTAAACAGGTCATTCAGTACGGCTTATTATAAAAAAATTACTAAGATCGGACAGGAGTTAGACAGGTGAGTAAAATTTTGCGTATTTTTTTTAAATTTTAACTGTGCAATGTGCAATTTTATATAGGTTTTGGATATCCTACTCCCAAATATTGGATGGAGTATATTGTCACCCTTGCTGGCTCTTTGCTGATAGGCGTAGTCATTCGTTTAATCCCTCTTGGACAACAGGAAAGCTAAATGATTGGCAAGGCCTCTCAAAAAAATTTTCAAAACATGAGAACTCTGCAATCCATATAGAAGCATGTTTGCTGCACTCGACATGGAAAGTGAATAAAACGGTGGATTCATATTTAAAACATGATATTGAAAGAATAAGAGAAGTACTTAAAAGGCTCATCGATGTGACAAGGACTCTCGCAATTTGTAATCTACCTTTTCGAGGACATAGAGATGTTTTTTCCACAGATGAACATAAGCTAGAAGCTGATTCCTCAAAAGGAGTGTTTTTGAATATAGTTAAACTTTTGGGAAGATATGATCCAGTGCTTGGGTTACACGTAAATAAAATAGAGAAAAATCAAAGACATTACTTAAGCAATAAGTCCCAAAATTAATTTATTGCTCTGATTTCTGACTCGATATTACAATCCATTGTTGAAGACATTAGAAAGAGTCCATTTTTTTCCCTTATAGTTGACACTACTCAGGACACTACTCAAGACCAGCTTAGTATAGTTATAAGATACATTAATATAAAAGATAATAAAATTCATGTTCATGAGTCATTTTTGGGATTCAGAGAAATGAAAAATCAAACAGGTAAAGACTTCGAACAAGAAATTTTAAAATTTTTAGAGAAACATGAAATTAGTCTTAAACAATGTAGAGGACAGGGGTATGATGGAGCTGCAAATATGAGCGGTAAGTACGCACATTATTTGTAACACAAAATACGCATTTTTTTTAATTCTCAAGAAATACTCATTGATATTGACAATTAGTTCGCCAGCTTATCCTTCATCAGGGGTAAAAAAAAATGCAAATCACACACTGTATAGGTATTTTGTGAATTTTAAATACATTTCCGTTTTTACAAGCTTTTATTTAACTTGCTTTGTATGTATGTATGTATGTTTGTTCGGGCAAAATCTTGCAACTTAATTTTGAAATAGAAATTCTTAACCGATTTAGCTGAAATTTTGTATGCATGTTTAGGTAGGATGACAATGCATGTTAAATTTTGTAGCATCATTCTAAATCCAAGGGAAGGTGGATAAATTCGTAAAAAAATTGCATAATGAAATAATATGTCTTTTTCTAGGTTTTATGATTTACATATTTCATAGTAAGGTATGTCTGATATTTTAACAAAAAAAAAATATTTAAAAAAAAAAAAAAGAGGCGGGGGTAGAAGGGGTTAATATTTAAATTTTATTAAAATAGTGGAGATTTATATCCTTTTTTAATGCTTTGGTGTCTAAAAACAATTTCCAATTTAATTAATATATTTTATTAAAATTATAAAAAAAAATAATATTGGGGTGCAAAAAGAAGAGAGGGTTGAAATTTAATATTTTTTAAAAAGTCGAGTTGTATGTGGTTTTATGGGTTATTTTGGGTATAGATTTCAAATTTAAGACCCATTGTGCATTTTAACAAAAAAGTAAGCAGAAAGGGCTACAATATTAGTTTTTTACAAGCATTTGTTTAACTTGCTTTGTATGTAGGTGTGTTTGTTCGGTGAAGAGACTAAGAGACCAGCGATAACTAAAAAGTAAAAAATAAATTATATAAAAAAAAGTTTTTAAAAACAAGCTTTTATTTAAATGCACTAAACGAATAAAATAAGGTTTTTCTATAAAACTTTTACTATGAACTTATAACGTCTTTACACATTTCATATAATATAAAAGCTTGTTGCGAGATTTAAGTGAACTCGTATTTACTTAGTTTGAAAATTTTAAAAATAATAATTATATTACCAGTCAGATCAAGATATGATTTAATTTACATGCGTGGGTAAAAAACCACGCAGGTAAATCTCGCGACATATTATTATATTATATGAAATGTGTGAAGACGTTATAAGTTCATAGTAAAAGTTTTATAGAAAAACCTTATTTTATTCGTTTAGTGCATTTAAATAAAAGCTTGTTTTTAAAAACTTTTTTTTATATAATTTATATAATGGTTAGCTCTGCTTAGTGTGTGTTTTTTTTACTTTACAGGTAAATATGCGGGACTGCAAGCTCTAGTTAAGAAACATCAGACAAATGCAGGTTACATTCATTGTGTTGCTCACAGCCTAAATTTAATTATGAATGATTCTGTAGTTAATATCACCCAGATAAGAAATTTTTTTGATACAATTCAGGCCCTCTATGTTTTTTTTAGCGAAAGTCTGCCTCGTTGGCAAGCCTTGAACTCCGAAATAAAAAACAGTAAAACTGTGGGATCCACTTTGAAAAAGCTATGTCCCACCAGATGGTCATCCAGGGCCGAATCTATAATTTCATTAAAAAGTAACTATTTATCCGTCGTTAAATGTTTGTCGAATCTAGTAATAATAGCCAAAAAAAAATCTGATAGGGATGAGGCAAAGGCCTTACAAAATAAAATAGAAAACTTTGAATTCATATTTTTATTAACATTCGAAGGAAAAATATTTGAAATAGTCAATTTACTTTCAAAATGTTTACAAAAAAGTGATATAGATATTGGACACGCCACAGATTTAATAGCAAATGTTTCGGAACAATTAGCAAACTTGAGAACTAATTTTGAAAATATTTTTGAGACTTCAATAACAATGGCAAAACAATGGGGCATTGAGCCACAATTTAGAGAAAAAAGAATTCATACTACAAAAAAGTTTTTTGATGAAATAGCGGTGGATGAGCCAATTAAAGATCCTAAGAATTGTTTAAGAGTTTCAGTGTTTAACGCTTGCCTTGATATTATTGTAGTACAACTAAAAAATAGATGTGAGGTGTTCAAAAATGTCTATTCAAAATTCGACATTTTGAATCCCAAAACACTTCTTAAAGTACCAGAAGTTGAAATTATTAATAAAGTGAAAGAATTAGTTCAAAAATATCCAGACGATCTCACACAAAATCTTGCGTCGGAGCTAATTCAAATTAAAAACCTTCTATATCTAAGCCTTAAAAATCTAAACAGTATTAGGGAATTTTCTGATTTTATTTTTGAAAAAAATCAATTTTTGATTAGTAGTGTACCTAAGATTTGCACCGCATTTCAATTATTTCTTGTACTCCCTGTTACATCGGCTCAAGCAGAAAGAACATTTTCAAAACTGAAGTTAATTAAAAGTTTTGCAAGATCGACAATGAGCGAATCGCGTCTAAGTTCATTAGCGTTAATTTCTATAGAATATGAACGAGCACAAAAAATAGACTTAGACAGAATTGTCAATAAATATTTTGCTTCACGAAAGAGATTTTAATTTTTATCTCCTTAAACCAATTTGAAATGCGGTGCAAACCGTAATAACATTTTTTAGAGTTGCAGTTTTTTTTATTTATTTTTGTTACTCCTGATGTTTCTATTATGTTTTTGTCTTACTTATATATGTTTATCAATCAATGTTGCGTTCTATTGAGTTTGTATTTATTTTTGTTTCTCCTGACGTTCCTATTAGGTTTTTATGTTACTTATAAATATAGTATGTTTATTAATTATTAAAGTTGTGTCCTATTATGTTCTGTAGTTTTGTAAACATAAAGCATAAAGCATACCCGTATAATAATACCAGGTAACAACGAAACCTATTTATTTTTGTTACTGGTGTTACTACTATCCAAGGCGGCATTTTAGAACTGTTAATGACAGATGAATGAAATTTGGTTACATTAATACGGTTGCAACCATATTAACGTATCAAATTTCTCCTATCTATATACCGATCTGAAATGTCACCGCAGACAGTAATTGCGTCTTCACCCAGATAATTAATTTTCTTGGTGTAGAGTAGGGGGCCCCGTGAAAAAATTTGCGGGGGGGGCCCCAGCAGACTTTGGCACGCCACTGCCCATTAGGCTAACCGCCTCAGGATTGAATGCTTTAGCAATACCAACTTAGGCAGCGCAAACCTAACCTTGTTTAAAATTTGAGGATCTATATTGAGATTGAAATTTTAACTTGCCACTCTCGCCAACCATCCGGAAGACACTCCGCGGCCAAGAGCTTAAGTCTTTCAAGAACCCCATCACTCTCATCCACAACTTCCTGTTCAAACAATCTTCCAACTGTCGTTATTTGGGAGGAGATGGCCATCTGAAAAGAAAAACATCTAGATTTAGATGATTTTCTATTGAGAGAGCAACTCTAATTTTTGGAGGTCAAAGTTCCAATTTTGAGACCTATGTACGGAGGTTTTTATTTTAAGCTATACGGCTCAGTTTTTTATCGGTAAGGCCCAACTTTTGGGTCGTATATCGGCCGTAAAGCTCAATTTTCAGCTCTAAGGCTCAATTTTTTTAGCCGTAATTCCCAATATTCTAGCCATATGGCTCAAATTAAGATCCTCTCTGGGTCTCAAAGCTTTATAGGAACGCCGCTAAAATTACGAGCTAACTATAAAAACAACTGCTTTAATGAATTTAAAAAAATGTGGGTGAAGCATTTTTAACCCCCTGAAAATAATTAAAGTACCTCTGTGTTGAGGAATAAACACAATATATAATATCACTAACACTACACCAACTTATTTCTCTTAATCAACGACTGGAAGGTACTGTTTATATTTTTTCCAAAACCGAGCCCGTGTCACTAACTTTGATCGTTCGGAAATTGAAAGCGTTCTGAAGAATTATAGACTTGCCAGCACGATACAAAGTCCTTCGCGCGAGAAAATATCCAAGTATGAACGGCGCCAGCATGGATTGGGGAATGGCTGGAGCGCATGCGGAACTTGTACATTTCGAACGTAAAGAATTTGAAAGGTAATCTCATAATGGGTCAAGAGAAGCAACAGGCACAAAATACACTAATATATGTTTAATAATAGGTTATTTAAAATTTAAGTGTTTATATTCCTCCAAGGAAAATATTTGATGAATTAGGTATAAATAACCTCATTTTAACATAATATTTAATACTTTATTAGGACGTATTTTTTTTCAGGTGTTGTGTGGCCGTTTGAAGCCATGCCTGTTGCTCTCAGATGGATTTCAATGGCTACCCCTTGTACTTTGTCAATTTTATCTTTTAGGAATGTGATGGCTAAAGGATGGAGTTTATGGAACCCCCAAGTGATAAACGGTGTAGGAGTAATAGTTTTTTGGACTTTTGCTTTCAGTATCGCTAGTGTATGGTTAATAAAAATTAAACGATAAATAATCAATAAGCTCGAAATGTGCCGTTTTTCTAAAGCATTTTTTTTGTGACTGGCCAGTATAATATCAAAGAGTTGGTATTATAAAGAGGTGACAGCCGGCAAAACATCAAACGGTTTTTGCCTTACCTCTCATTGACCTTGAACCTTTATCTTGGAGTTGCTATATATATATATATATATATATATATATATATATATATATATATATATATATATATATATATATATATATATATATATATATATATATATATATACAGGGTTATTCACGCAACCCGTTTATTAAAAGTTTTTGATGATGCCATTTAGATAAAAATTTTGGGATTAAGGTAAGGTCAAGGGGTACTTCTTTTTTGAAATATTTTCAACTTCCTGTCACTTCCGGTTTAACCGGAAGTTGGTATCAACTTGCTTATTTTAAATGGAACACCCTGCATTTTATGATATTTTTGAATTCTACGGAGAATTTTAATGCTATTTTATGTAGCATGTCCTATACCTAGGTTCAAGCGTTCTTAAGATACTTGACCTTGAACCAAAAATGAGCCTTCGGGGGTACCAAATTTTAAAATGTCATATTTTTGTAAGTTTTGAAAATATAATCTTCATATTTTGCAGACGATCGGTAAATAATCTTAGGTTTCTATTTTTTTTATTGAATTTGTCTGTTTTTATACATGGTATCCTAAATTCAGCGGCAAACATTCACATTTTCAAAGCCGCCAAAATCCGTTTTTTTAAATGGGACACCCTATAACTTTATGCACTATCAAATGTAGAATTTAATTTTCTATCGAACTGTATTAAGGTTCCCTATACCTATTCGTAACCATTTTCGAAATAATCAAGTTTTTATTAAACTATCATATGTATTTGCTAAATGCTTACACCTTCCCGTAGTAAGCCATGGAAAAACAATTGTTGTGCTTTTCTATTCAACATGACAGCTGATTTGAAACTTTTAAATTAAAATAAAATAACACTCAAAAGCTGATATTCTCAATTTATTTTATACTCGCGGAGAATGTTGCCATGTTTTTAATGAAAAACATCCTCATTTATCGCCAATGAACAAGAGAAAATTCAAGAGGATTAAAACGAAACTTTTTCGTTTCGGAAAAGTTAAAGTTATAAGAAATGTAATAAATTGTTTACATTATTTTTAACCATATCTACTAAGTTCGAGACTGTTCTAAACTGGTTTTAGTGAATTTAAAAATTATAGCAATCTAACAATCAACAATAAATCAATAAAATAATAAAATTAAATTATAACAAATGTTCTAGATGCTATCCGTTCATTTGCAGACACATTTCAATTCTTCTTTGTACAGTTGCTGTGGCCCGTTGAATTTGTCCGTTTTCTAATTCGGCAAAAGCTGTTCGTATCCTGTCCAGTAAATCTTGTTGGTTATTTACTGGGGCAGCATAGACTTTACCTTTGATAAATCCCCATAAATAAAAGTCTAGGGGTGTTAAATCAGGCGATCGCGGGGGCCATCTCCAAGGGCCATTGGGACCAATCCAGCGATCTTCAAAAATTCGAGATAATTGGAGATAAACTGCAGTGGAATCATGTGCTGGTGCCCCATCTAATTGATACCAATAATTTTGCAGCTCACCAATAGGAATTTCTTCTATAAATTCAGAAACCGTCCCTCGTAGAATTTCCAAATACTTATCACTGTTTAAATTGTCTTCATAAATACAGTACCGCACCTGATCATTTAATACTATACCGAAAACATTGAAGCTAAACCTCTCTTAAGAACGCGTTTCGCGGAAAGCGTGCGGATTGTCTGCTGCCCAGAAATGTTCGTTTCTTCTATTTGTTATTCCTTCTTTAGAAAATTTCGCTTCATCGGTCCAAAATATTTTTGAAAGGAATTGAGGGTCCTCTTGAATTTTCAAAAACATGGAATTCGCAAAATTCTACTCGTCGGACGTCATCACCAGGTCTCAAGGCTTGCACGTTTTAGAAGGAATAAGGGTGCATATGATGTTCGCTCAAGATTCTTTGGACAGATGAAGAAGAAATTCCCAAATCGTTTTCTGCAGACGGTATTGAACTTTGCGGGTTTGTGTGGAAATAAGCTAATTTGTTTATTACGTTATCCTCGGCATTTGTCACTGGTTTCGGAACATTTTTTGTAACTTTAACCTTGCCAAAACGCAAAAAGTTCGTTTCAATCCTCTTGAATTTTGACTTGTTCATTGGCGGCAAATCAGGGTGGCGTTCATTAAACACACGACGCGTTCTCTCCAAAATTTTATAACATTCTCCATGAATATAAAATAGATTGAGAATATCAGCGTTTGAGTATTCTTCCATTTCGATTTAGAAGATTTAGTTTATCACTGACAGCTTTCGATAAATAACGCATACTAATCATCTGTCATATTGGATATTGGATCTCAATTGTTTTTCCATGGCTCACCATTGGAACATGTAAACATTTAAGCAAATACTTACGATATTTTTATAAAACCCAATTATTTCGAAAATGGTTACGAATAGGTATAGGGAACCTTCATAGAGTTCCATAGAAAATTAAATTCTACATTTGATAGTGTATAAAGTTATAGGGTGTCCCATTTAAAAAAAACGGACTTTAGCGGCTTTGAAAATGTGAATGTTTGCCGCTGAATTTAGGACACCCTATATAAAAATAGACAAATTCAATAAAAAAAATAGAAACCTAAGATTATTTACCGATCGTCTGCAAAATATGAGGATTATATCTTCAAAACTTACAAAAATAAGAGATTTTAAATTTGGTACCTCGAAGGCTCATTTTCGGTTCAAGGTCAAATATCTTAAGAACGCTTGAACCTAGGTATAGGACATGCTCATAAAATAGCATTAAAATTCTCCGTAGAATCCAAAAATATCATAAAATATAGGGTGTTCTATTTAAAATAAGCAAGTTGATACCAACTTCCGGTTAAACCGG
The DNA here is from genome assembly GCA_030620095.1 of Kuschelorhynchus macadamiae. Lineage (NCBI taxonomy): Eukaryota > Metazoa > Arthropoda > Insecta > Coleoptera > Curculionidae > Kuschelorhynchus > Kuschelorhynchus macadamiae. The sequence continues at coordinate 665,767 of JAUTXW010004592.1, read as the reverse complement.
AAGTGACAGGAAGTTGAAAATATTTTTAAAAAGAAGTATCCCTTGACCTTACCTTAATCCCAAAATTTGTAATTTTTATCTAAATGGCATCATCAAAAACTTTTAATGAACGGGTTGCGTGAATAACCCTGTATATATATATATATATATATATATATATATATATATATATATATATATATATATATATATATATATATATATATATATATATATATATATATATATATATATATATATATATATATATATATATATATATATATATATATATATATATATATATATATATATATATATATATATATATATATATATATATATATATATATATATATATATATATATATAAATATATGTTTGCATTAATAAAGATTGAAAAGGTATCAAACGAAACAATTTGAATTCTTAGCCGCCAAGTATCCAATCGCGTAACGTTATAATACGAAACTTTGTTTCTATGTGGCCTTCTGGAATACTGGCTCTCATTCTGAAAGTGACTCGTTAAACAAAATCCCCAAATGGCGCACGTCACGTATTGGCCAATCATAACCTACCTAGCAACTGACGCTCAGTGGTGTAAAAATATCAAAACTAACCAACAATTCTGGAAAACTTATACTTTTGTATTCAAGAATGTGTTTAAAGTGTAAATTTACAAACCAATATCAATAGAGATATTATTCCCACTATGCAGGGTGTCTCATAATAACTGACACCTTTTAAAGTACATCCAGGCTATTCCTTAAACAGTTGTGAGAAATTCAAATAGCAAATTTTTATCTTTTATAACAAAATTATTCATGTTATTTTTAGAAATATTTATAAACAACAGCAAAAGTTAAGGTACGAGCCATTGTCCTGCCAAATATTGTAACCTTATGGCGCGGCCTTCCTGACTGGACGTCAAATCTGACATCGCTATTAGGTACCGTCCATATTAGTAAATTTATAATTTTACGTTATGCCAGTATAAGCCAAATTTTGAATAGAAGTATTTTATCAGTTTGTTTTTAAACTTATATTATTTTTAAACGTCCAGTCAGGAACGCCGCGCCATAAGGTTAGAATATTTGGCACGATCAACAGTGGTTATGGGTGGGTTTAAATATGTACAAGTTCTAAGAATTGCTTATCAGTGGTACGACAGCGCAACTGGTTAGAGCATAGCTAGTGATCCACAGGTGCGGGTTCGATCCCCGTTCGTACCATAACTTTTGCTGGTGATTATTATAAATATTTCTAAAAAAAATATTTGACAGTTTAAAAACAAACTGATAAAATACTTCTATTCAAAATTATTCGTGCTTGAGGTTACATTTGTTGAATAAAAATTAAATTGAAGAGTGGCGACATAAAGGAAAATAAAACACAACGGTATATTTTGCTATAGGACACACTTCAAACATTATTAAAATTTTAAATTAACATTTCTTAAAAAATTAAACTGCTTTCATAATAATATATCGGTGGTTTGATAATGTATTAACTGAAAACAATGACACTAAACTAAACTTATTCGAATAAAAATAATTTAAAACTAATATTTAATCAAAATTATAATCCGCAGAGTTATCACTATCAGATACATCATACATACTTTTTAAAATCCTTGTTTCTACTTTCTGCAGCCTTATCTGAGAGCTGGCCAGCCGAAAGAAGAACGGAACGAATAATTTCTGCACCGTGAATTAAAATTAGGTGAACTGTTGGTGTCATATAATTCCATGGATATTTATCTAATATCTACGAGTAATTGTGCTGTTTCCAGAAAATACATTTTGCATAAATCCGCATTAATATTATGATAAAACTGTTAATTACTTCCAAAATAACACTTAACCTTTTAAAGACCTCTAAACCAAGATGTGTTATTTTAGAGGAAACTGCCGCCTTATCAAAAAAGTCTTGCTGTATTTCCGTCATTACTACGCCCGTATCTCGGTTTTGGTTGATCAATTATTAATCCTAATTCGTGTTCTGTTTCTTTACAAGTAGCGTTTCTAACTTGCCTACATTTAACTGGTAGTTTATACGAAAGGTACAAAATATAGACGGGAATGGCAAAACGGTATAAAAAGGCATCGCAAGGTTTTCAAATCATTAATTGAATTTTATTACAATCTTTTTGTCCTGAAGAACAAATATAACATGTTTGCGTACTTTTGTTATTTGTAAATGCATTTCTTATTTTACCATCAATCATGGCTAAAAATTAAGACGTATTTAACACATACAGTTCAGTGGCGGCTTACGGGTGAAAAAATAAGTGAAGTGCAAATGAAGCAAGAAAATATCGCAATAAGTTTTTGTCCAGAATTTTTTTATATGTGGAGGGGCTAGAATATTTTTTTACGACTTACCTAAATTTCGTATACTAAATCAATTATTCTATCCTTCATGGCAGCGAATTTATTTATAACATCCTCATAAAATGGATGGGTTGCCCTAATATCCTCCAGAAATTCCTTTTGAACTGAAATATTGCCAAGAGACATAAGTCTTTCTTGAGATATTGTATTTCTTAAATCAGTTTTTACACATTTGGAGCAAGAAAAACTTCTTTCCACTGAAACACTTATCGACGGTATTGTGAAAATAAGGGAAAACAATTTATATGCTTCGGTAAAAATATATTTATTTTCATTAATTTTTTTTACTTGCTCCTGCACCGATATATTCCAGTTACTCTCATTGGCAAAAATAAGACCAAGCTCATTTTTAAGTCGTTGACTTTTTGAAAATATTTCCCCATATAATTGTAACAAATTTTCAAACGGGCCAGTCGGAAAATTTAAACTATATTCGGAAAATTTAGCAGAACCTGCCTAACATGAAAATGTAAGTTTTTCACAGTCTTGAAATCTTAGTGTCATTTCCATTAAAATATGGTCCAATATTTCATAAAAAAGGGTTCTATACTTAGCCCTAATTTCTTCAGGTGAAAGTTTAGCAAGCTCACGTTTGTAATCATTTATTTCTGCAATAGAATTTGCTTTATCAAACATGGTATTAAAAAAATGTTCATTTCTTTTTTTACAGAGCGCCTCACGACAGCGCTTTATATTGGATATACAAAAATGAATGTCAAGCGATTTTTTTTGAAGAACGTCAAATAGTATGTCCGTGATTGAGAAAATGTCATTAAACACTAATACCAGAAACGTGAATTCAAATCGTTCATCTCACCTAAAAATCCTTTCGCAAGGCGGACTGATTTTTCATCAGATTTGTCACAGTTTGAAATAAATTCAAAGACGTCTTTTAATTTATTCCAGTCTTGAACAATCACATTTATTAACTTCGAATTTGAAGTTGTAACAACACCATAAATAAGTATAACACAAAACAGCCAACCAAACTGCAAAGGAACTCACCGGTTGCAGCGAAATCCGCGAAAATAATCGTAAACAACCACCGCAAACTGAACGACACGTGGGTGTAGTGTACTGCGCCTGCAATTCACCGAGAGCGTTGCATGGCCCTGGTTAACATTATTCTTCCCTTCGGTCGACATAGCACCACCAGCAAAGTCGTAGAGGTTTGCGCCACTGTTATAGTTGTTATAATAAAGTTCAATTGAAAGTTTTAAAAAGACATGCCGCCAACGGTCAAATAAAATATTTATTCGAGATGTATGGTTTAGTTTTTACCAATTTGGTAAATAAATGAATGTAAAAGCTAAAATTTTAAGAGATATATAATAAATATAGTTAGATATTTGCTTGTTTATTTTTCCTGGTGAAGTAGCACTTCACTGATACAGTTATGTTTCAATTGTTGTTTTCTGAAAACTTTCTCTCTGATTCTCATTAAAATGTTGCTCCTGTTTTGATGTTTCCGTGGTTTTCCAAGTAAACTGAATCCGGATAGGGCGGCAGTATAGCGGAGAAGACGGACGGGGATTTTTGCCAAATAACTTGTTAAAAGTTTTAGGGTTTGGGGTTTGCACGTATAGTTTTATAGGAACCAACCATGTTATAAATGCACTTGAATCAGAGGAACCATCAAAACCCCATTTGCATATCAACAATAACTTTTTTAGTATTTTCCGATCAAATCTACCCTGTACTTCTTTTTGTAATAACTATATTCTCTTGGTGATGTGCTGAAATAGATATTGTAGTTCAACTTCTACGCAAGTGGAACCAACTTTTATATTATTAGGGTAAGACACAAGCTTCGCTTGTTGCACAACTTTATATGAGGGAAATCTGGCTTTATCCTTTTCTTTAATTATATAATATTCATTACGAGATAAGTTTGCTCTGGTGGCAACTGTATTTTAGTATCTGCAGTCATAACTTTATTTAAAGATTCCTAGAAATTTCTAATAGTCTGGAGGCTTGCACATTACCAGATTTCCTGAGTTCGATTTGAGCTGCCTAACAGATAACCTCGACCGTATTCTCCTTCTGCAAATCTGTCTTCTGACGCTTACTACTTTCGCGAATAACTTAAAAATCTGTCAAAGGGCGGCCAATTTTAGATTCATCTAAAGCGCATGTATAGTTGGTCAAGACTACTTTGGTATCTAGCCAGGTTTTATTGGTTTCAGCAAAAACTGATATAACTCTGCAAGTTTTTTGACATTTTGTTTTTAAGTCAAACATAAATTTTGAAATTTGGTTTGAAATAATCCGAACCTTGTCAGTTGGGCAATTCGTTAATTTTCTTATGTATGCTTTAAGATGTGCATTGTCTGTTTTTTACATTCTTTAATCTTTCGCTACAGATCTCTTTGACTAAGTTTAAATGATCTAAATTTCTAAAACGACACAAAAATTGATAGCAATGTTCATTTCAGAATCAGTTTTTTAGTTCAGTAAGCTGAAAGTAAACACTCATCAACAAAAACTGAAGAAAACCAACATGCCGATAAACTCCGATTTAATTAGGGTTTTTCGTAAGCTGCATATTATAAACGAATATGTAATAAAATTGTTTTGTTCTATATAAATGATTTTTACATTTTAGGATCACGCATGAGGTAACAGAACAAGTATTAAAAAAAATTAATAAAAAAAGTTGCCAGATTGCCAGTTCTAGTAATAGGGTTACTGCGCCTGCCTAAATTACGGCATTATAAGCAAAAAATAGTAGCTCAGCGCAAAACCACTTTAAATGAAAATGTTTTCGAAAAGAAACTATGCCCAAAATCTACACTGAATACGAATTTTTGTCTAAGAGATATCTTACGTCTGAATAAATTGATTAATTTTTTGCAGAACTCATGAAAATGCCTCTTCGGAATAAATAAATAAATAAAGTAAAATACAGCAATAAACATTTTTTATACAATAATGATCTTATTACCACGGCGATTATTTTGCATGATTATTATCAAAGTAAATTCGATTATTATAGCACAAAGAGTATACCGAATGTATTAATAATTATTGCACTTAAAAAGTTAAAACAATATACGCATTCAAGACGCTATTTTTGACAAGCTTTATCATTTTTCTTATCACACGGACAATCCAAGGCTAATGTCTTATAGCAATGAGTTTACTGTGGTTTTTTGCCAGTTACCTAAATTTTAATTTTAGAGTTTTTGGTCAGTTTTACCTAACGTAGCGCCCAGTGGTTCAAAACACAAAAAGGAAATTCATATAATATGTAATAAATAACTACAAATGGTTAAGGTTTGAATGTAATAGTTTTGTTTTGTAGTTATTAAACTTGAGAAAATATTATTACACATATCTATGTATGTTGAGATCTAGGTAAGTTTATGTTGGTTTCATAAGTAAGAAAATGTTTCAAAAATAAGATAATTTTACATTTGTCGAGTAATAAAAAATCGTCCCACTTAATTCCAAACTAACTTTTTCTAATATCAAACAGTGTGTATATAAATTCGTGGACAGATGTTAGTTTTTTCTTACTAATGGTAATCTATTCAAATCCATCTGAAATTAAATAATAATATAATTCTTTTTATGAATTTATATACTGATTTTAAAAATGAGGTGGAAGATATAAAATATGGGTTTATAACCTATTAGTAGTCATCTTCAATAGGAAATTAAATGCACCTTTATGATTAAAAAATCACGGATCTTGAAATTATACGATATCAGAAAGGAATCACTTTTCGAAGTTTTGCCTTCTGTTACATGAATTATCTTCAGGATTCTTTACTCCACGACCGCAAAGCATTAAAAGGAAATAAACATTCATTTGTGCATTTCAATGAAAACCTTCAATAAGTAATTCCAATTTAATAAAGTCTTATTCCAAGAACCACGATTGCTGGGTAGAGCAAAAGCGTGAAAGCCTCCGTTTACTTATATGATGTTATATAATATATTTTTGAATTTGGTAGAAGCTCAATATATTCATGTTAATATACAGTGTATTCCATCCTGTATTTAAATACCTATGATATCTAAATAGATTTAAACTATATATAAAAGACAAGCTATGTCCTACAAATAGATGATATAACATTGACAAGTACCTATTTCTTATATTGAACTATTTTTTTTATATTATATTTCTTAAAAAACCGGTTTTTTATTTAAGAAATTTAAACCATTTTATCACGGAAAATAATAATAAATAAAATAAATGAGACAGTATAAGGATTAATGTAATATAATGATACTAAAATATGCATTAAATTTTGAATTAATAAAGATAAACATGTACGAATTCAACCTGACTGAATAAAATAGCGGTCATAAAAAAATCAGTGTAAACTATTTATTCAATTTATTTTAAATTATGCCCAAAAATTAAGTGTGGCTTGGGTAGAAACTGGTAAAATATTGGTAAGAATCCAATATAGTTGAACAAAACGGTGCCCAATAAAAATGTTTGATGAAAAGACAGTATATTGTATGTGTTACTAAATAACAATGTGAGAAACTAAATTGGGTCATACTTCACTATTCCTATAAAAGGACAGATTCATAACAAGGGAAGTTCCGGGTAAAGGAAATTACTGATTTTTTTATTTGATCTTAATTTATTTTTATATTATTATTATTAATATTGTTTTATATTATATTTATAAAGTCTATAAAAATTAATTTGTATTTTTTTAATTTCCCTCATTAAAAGAAGGTTTTGTTCCAGGAAATAGAATTTTTCCAGCTATTTAAACATTTAATTAAGCCGATATTTTATTCTGCAATATAATATTTGCGTTTAAATTTTATTACTGTATCCCTATTTCACATTTGATTCCTGTGCAAAATTTGAAGACCATGCGATAAGTAGTTTTTTAATAAAGATTTTTTTTAGCATCTTATAAGGCCGCCATTTTGTTTCGACACTGGCTTTTTACCAAAATGTAGAAGTCAATCTGATAAGTAGTTTTTCAGCTGTGTTGTACACCAGAACGATAGACCGAGGGAAACGGGGAAATCTAGGAGTTCTAGAGACCGTACAAGCATTTATCTGCAAAAATCTGACGGAGTAATTTTTTACGATTACAAAATTACAATAAGAAGAAACGACAAAAACTTTTCACATGGTTTTAGTTTAGTACATATAGTGGCGTCTCAGCTAGGTTAGCGGGTCCAAACGTACTCCCAAGACTGAGACGCTCCTGAACATACCTTAATACGAATCGATAAGAAATAGAGTTTCGCTAGTGATGCAACAAAAAACAGAGTATATGGCACAAAAATAATACGCGGTCTCAAATTGAAATATTCTGGCGAAATCTATAAATTCTAAAGTTTTCATCATATGGAAACACCTTTCTGTAAGTAAAATTTATATTAAATATAACTATAAGCATTTCATTTAAAATTCGTTTTTACTTGATGTTAGATAAAACTATAAACATAAACTGGTGCTGGTTACCCTTAACTTCTGGTATTCATATTTAAACCTTCGTCAATTTATCGAATTTTCCTTTCTCATGGAACAGTTCCACTTCAGCCACGTTTTGAATTGAGAAATATTTTTATATCATATTGTTTTGCGATAGATTCTTCTACAATGGTATAAAATAATTTACAGTTAACCAGTGTAACACACACCATACGTATTTTAACAATCTCTTATATTTTAGAATTTACTCTGCATTTATTTTCATTAGTATTTTTTACCAAAAATATTTTAAACTAAATTAAATGGCTCAAAATATCTTAATGTGTAAATTATAGTTATTAAGACATAAAACGCTTGAGGCCGACATACGTCGACCGAAAGCGTTACCCCTTATAATAACCGTGGTGCCTCAGTATTTAATGTCCGAGTAAATAAAATATATTTGTTTTGCTTTCGGGACTAAAGTATATCCTTTAGTAGTGCCTAATATTGATCAAACATCAAGATCGACTTTATTTATTTATATTTAGATGAATGAAAACATTAGTACTATTTACAATATTAAATAATTGATTTGATTCGCCGACAGTATGTTCAATAACGCTACTTGTAGAAGTACATGCGACAGTTCTAGATAATTCGTTAGAACCTTGTCTGGAAGGCTTTCTTGAAGCTCCGATTTGGAATGTATTCACATCACCATGTCCACAAATTTTTTCGGCTATAGTTTTTTTTTATTATTTATGGAGTTTTCGACGTACCCCTCGGTGACGGCTGCCGATCTCCATCCTCCATGCCTTCTTAAAACATCCATAGATGCACTAACTGCTGCTGATTGTTTTGGTAACGAACGAAAAATCGCAAATGAGGAGTCTCAGCTTTTCTTAAAGCCATATATGTGCAGCAGATTTTAGAAAAGTTGACAGTATTGCTACCTGAATTTTGTTTTTGGTATTTTTAATATTAATCATAATTGAGTGATCCAAATCAGTTACATGGTCCATCGTTAACTCAACTAACTCCTTACTTCTACAGACACATTCTACACCAAAAAATAGGGCTACCTTCATCATTAAAAACTGGTTGTCTGGGGCATCTATTAAAAATTCATCAACCTGGTCACCAGTCAGGATTTTTTTTACTTATATCCTTCGTTTCTTCTTTTCAGCAGGGTAATTAGCTTGTGAAATTTGCCATTGTCGATATTATTTTTAACGTTGAGCATAGTCTTCAGTATACAATAATGTGTCCTAAGCGTCGAAGGTGATAAAGTCCTAGATTTCTCCATGGAAAACACAAGTAGCGCATCTTCGTAGAAATTTTCCACGTTTCCCTCACGGCACCATCTCACAAATGTCTAATATTGCGCTTCATATAATTTGATTTGGACGGCAAAATATCTTCTATCGCCTCTTCAGCTGCTTTTTTTAAATCATAAGTTTCCATTTCACTCTGATTTTTAATTTTGTTGCCGTTTTTTGAAGGGAATTTCATGTATACGGGGTGATTCAAAAATAAGTTATGACAGCTAACTTCTTTTTTTTTATTAAAACACCTATTTTTTATTTTATTTTAAAATCTTACAAGAAATTCTGAACATATTTTATGTATCATGTCCTATACCTAAACTCAATTGTTTTCGAAATAATTGTTGTGGAACGTAAAGGTTGGAATAAATTCATAAAAAAAATCTTGTTTTTTTTTTCGTCGAAAAAATGCTCGGACACGACAATTTTTAATTTTAGTTGCCGTTTTTTTATGACAATTTCGTATATACGAGATGACCCAAACCTATTTTTTATTTTATTTTATTTTTATTTAGAAAAGTGAAAGGGCAATAAAAAACAGAAATTATTTTATTAAATATTGGAAATGACCTTTACCAACCTCCTGGCAGTATCCGAGATGATCCTGAAATTCCTGCAGTGTTATTGAAAACGAAAGGTTCTATAAATCTTATTTCGTTTTTATCTTAATTTTTAAGTCTTCGATGAAAATAAGCCAATGGGGTCAAATTTGGTGATCTGCCCGGCCATTTAATTGGACCCCTTTGACCAACCGAACGTCCAGGAAAAACCGTATTGAGGTACTCAAGCACGGGTCCAGTATAATGCGTTGGAGCTCCATCTTGCTGATGCCATAATTAATTCTCTAGTGCTTCAGGATTTTGCGGATCGGGGTATAAAGTGGCAAGGCATGGAACTAGGTCATTTTCTAAAAACTCTAAATATCTACCGCTATTTAAGTTTCCATTAAAGAAAAAGACCCTATGATCATATTTTTAATTACTCCGGCCCAAACATTAAGTTTTTGATGATATTGGGTGTGGCTTCCATTATCCAGAGGGGATTTTCAATAGCCCAATACCGACTGTTTTGCCTGTTTACCCTGCCATTGAGAAAAAATGTTGTACATCAAATACAAATTTTTTTGGAAACTGTGGATTATTATTGCCCAAATTCATAAATGTTTCCTCAAAATTGTAGTCGTCTGTCTGGGTCATCTTCATTTAGTTCATGAACAAATTGGACTTTGTAAGCACGCCATTTATTTATTTTTAAGTCCTTGAGGACGGATGTTTGGCAAACCTGATTTTCCAAAGCAATATTGCCACTCGTTTTATGGTTGTTTTCATGAACTGCTAGCAAAACATTTAGCTGTTTATCTTCCGATACCCTTGACCGAGTTTTCGTATAAGTATCCCTGACGTGACCCAAATCCCGATATTTTTTTCTATTTTATTCACAGTAGATTAAGATGTCGGTTCTTTGCGAGGATACTTGGTATTACAAATTTCACAAACTTTCATTCGGATGCGCATCCTCTTCCATAACCATAATAAAATTTAATTTGTTTAGTTATAGGTACTATTTTTTAAAATTCAAATCTTATCGTAATAACTTCTGCTTAGCCCCTTTAAATTCAGACAAAATTATTTTTTTGTGTCAGTTATCAACTGCCCGTATTACTAAAGGTGAGTTAGGTAGGTAAAGGTGATTTTTTTAAGCTTCAATATAATTATTTCGGACAAAGTTGAATTTAGGTATAGATCATGATACATAAAATATGTTCAGAATTTGACTTGGAATTTAAAAATAAAATAAAAAATAAGTGTTTTAATTAAAAAAAAGAAGTTAGCTGTCATAACTTATGTTTGGATCACCCTGTAGACATGAAATTATCATAAAGAAAGCGGCAACTAAATTTAAAAATCACATGTCCGAGGTTTTTTGAAAAAAAAAAGACAACATGTATATTTTATGAATTTTATTTTATCCTTTACATTCTCACTGTATAATATCTGTATTCCATTTTTGGGAAAGAAAATTGAATGCGTGTGGCAGAAACTATAATATGATTGATTGATTTTTTTACATTATCTTGGAACAGTGGTAAATAGCCACGCCCTAGATAGAATGGATGAGTAATTAAAACTAATTAATATTAGAGATATGTGCACTGGTCAATTGACCGACCAATTTGACCACGGTCAAATTGGTTGACACGCGCTCCTCTCGTTTGAGTTTGGGAAATATTAAACTTTAAATTTACCCTCAGAAAATGTATTAATCTACTTTCATTTATATATTCGATCAGTTGAACGAATCTTGATCTATCTAAATCTGTCATAATGTTTTCATTTTGCGACTATATTTCAAAGCATCGACGCCCCCTAAATTTGACATAGTCGACGCCCCCTAAATTTGACATAGGCTCATCAATAACTGATTTTAAATATGGAGTTAAGAAAAATTAAGAAACAGGCCTTTTTTTAATTGTAGCTCTATAAGAGTTATTTTGATCTAGCGGAAGTTTACATTCCTAGACTTGCTAACCGCAAGCTAAAAGAAAATATGAAAAGATGCATAAATTATAGGATCTGCATCTAAAGTCTATTTGCCCCCACTGACATCTTCTATCAGGTAAAAAAATCGATAAATTGACATTTACTCGGAACTTCCCTCGTAACCAATTCCTCCACACATAGATAACACAGTTTATATGTGCATATAGCTATTTAGTAATAACTATAAAATTAATATATAGAGCGAAACGAAAATGACTGCAGGTATTTTAACAAGTAAAAGTCGACAGTTAGCACTCAAGAGCTGCTCTGGCGTTATAGACATTTTCAAATTGACAATTTTTTAAAAACAATCCAAGTATACTCTCTGAATTCTGCGTAAGTAGTCGTTTTGAACGCTAGTCAGATCCGTGCTACCGGATTGTACGTTCTGAAATAAAGGTCTTTCAATGGTTAGTTTTTTATTTTGTAACTATTTTAAACAGGAACCTTAATTATTGAATTAATAATGACGCAACTAACAGTTTTGGATATTAAAATTCATAATAAAATGAATAAAATAGTTAGTAATTTCCTTAAATTAAAACAAATTAAGTTCAATATTTATCTCTTTTTTTTTCTCTGAATGGGGTAGATTTTAATCCACGGCTTTATAAGACTTTTTTGCTTCAACTTGCCAGTACTATCCTGTGTTAAAATGTTTGTAGTCATTTCCCTTATAATATATTTCACTGTTATTGACAAATGGAGAGTTTCATTATGAGCAAAGTTCTGTTAAAATAAGTTTACCTTTCTTTTACTCAAATACCCGTAACTTACATCATAATAGATCGTTTTATGAAGAAAACATAAACATTTACAATGCATATTTTTCAAAAATATTACTGTTGATTGTTAGTATTTACCGCTTAAATACTCAGATGCTAACTCATGTAATGAATTTATGGAATATTTTGAGATATAAAGTCATGCAAAAAATGAAGCAGGTAATTCCAAATCAAATATATTATCATTTTACCGGAGTTGTCGATGTGATTTTGATTGTGTATTGTGGGAAGAGAAAAACAAACTTTTCGGTATCCGTGTGATCGCTGTCGAGAAATAGTGTGCAAAAACTGTTCAGGACTAAGTGCCTTGGAACAGTGGCGGAATTTTTTTTATATGTGGAAGGGGTAGAATATTTTTTTACGACTTACCTAAATTTTGTATACTAAATCAATTCTCCTATCCTTCATAGCAGCAAATTTATTTATAACATCCTCATAAAATGGATGAGTCGACCTAATCTCCTCCAGACATTCCTTTTGAATTGAAATATTGCCTAGAGAAGTAAGCTTTTTTGAGATATTGTATTTCTTAAATACATTTTTACACGTTTGAGGCAAGAAAAACTTCTTTCCACTGAAGCACTTGTCGACGGTATTGTCAAAATAACGGAAAACACTTTATATGCTTTGGTTAAAATATCTTTATTTTCATTAATTTTTTTCACTTGCTCTAACTGTTTAGGTGTCCATAGATGCCAAAAAAAAAACATGTTTTTTCAATTCCGTCGGTCGGTCTGCCTGTCTGTCGATCTGTCTGTCTATCGATGGCAGAGCTAAAAAACTATTCATTCGATTGACTTCAAACTTTGGTCAAAAATTAAGGTTCATTTGGGGATGAAATGATAACATTTTGGTAAAAATCCAATATGGCGCAATAGAGCAGCCTAATAAAATTTTAACAAAACAATTAGTATAAAACTACGTATCTAATTTACCTCAAATTTTGAACCATAACTAAGTATTACGTAGAAATGAACTGGTAAAATTTTGGTACGAATCCAAGATAGCGAAACAAAATAGCGGCTTAATAAATTATATATAAAAATCTGCCTGAAAAAAACTACTTATATTGATTTCAACAAATTTTCAAACGGACTAGTCGGAAAATTTAAACTATATTCGGAAAATTTAGCAGAATCTGCCAAACATAAAAATGTAAGTTTTTCAGAGTCTTGAAAGCTTAGTGTCATTTCCATTAAAATATGGTCCAATATTTCATAAAAAAGGGTTCTATACTTAGCCTTAATTTCTTCAGGCGAAAGCGTAGCAACCTCACGTTTGTAATGATTTATTTCTGTAATATAATTTGCTTTATCAAAACATGGTATTAAAAAAATGTTCATTTCTTTTTTTATAGAGCGCCTCACGACAGCGTTTTATATTGGATATGCAAAAATGAATGTCAAACGATTTTTTTTGGAGAACGCAACTTGAACAATCACATTTACTAACTTCGAATTTGAAGACCAACGAGTTTCTGTAATTGTTGGTATACGCCTCGTAGATGCAGATATAAGAGCATACGTTCGCTTGGCTGAGTCATGGAAAAATGAGGGAATACCACTAAGGCTTGCAAAAAAATTCGACATTTAGAAATATTTTTAAACTTTGCTGCATCAGGACAAATACAGCCTGCGGCGCTTTTTCTTTTTTTTTTTTTTTTTGAAGACCATTTAGATGGTCAGACATCACACTTGCGCCATCGTAACATTGCCCTATTAATTTATGTTTATAGTCAAGTTGGTCCAAAATTTGATCCAATAGAGAATATAAATTCTCCGACGTTCTATCGGAGCTGACATTATAAAATCCTAAGAATCTCTCGACTACTGAACCTTCTGAATTAACGTATCTTAAGTGGAGCACTGGGAGGTTTGCGTAATATCAGTGGTGTCATCCACTTGCACAGAAAAAAACTGTGTATTTATTATTTCATTTTTTACATGATCATTCAAATAATCAGAAATGCATTTAATTAAATTCAATTAATAATTAATTATTTCGTTTTGAATAGTTTTCGAGTCACCAGTAAAAACATTTTTAATTTTTTGGTGATGATCTTTTAGTTCTTGGGAACTTCTCGATATTAATAAACCCAAAAGTTTTTTAAAATTCCCCCTTTTTATTGACTCGCTGCTCTCATCATGGCCGCGAAAGACTAACTCTTGTTTTGCAAGGTACAAAACTGGGTCAAGCACATAAATAGTCTGTTTAATCGGTCGTTTTCGTTAAAATGTATTTTATATAGTTTAGCATTTTCTTTTAAAGTGTCAGCTACAGTACTTTGATTTTTTACAAATATTTTTAGTACTAATTCGCATTTTAAATGCTCCGCCGAGTCTTCATGTTTATGTAAAGACCTTCATATATTTAACATACCTGCAAATCCTTCCTTATTCCACACTGAATATTTATTGGAAACTAGTAAACAAGGCCAGCAAAACAGTTTTTGTAATATTTGACTACTATATCACCATTTGTAAAAAGTAAACAACCATTCCAAACTGAACGATACGTGAGTGCAGTGTACTGCGTTAACAATTCAACGGGAGCGTTGTATGGCGCTGTAATCTTCCATGCGTTCGATATCATGGCGTACGCGTTGTCATGGCAACGTAGTAGAAAAATCGTAAACTAAACATAGCACCTCCAGCAAAGTCGAAGCGGTTTGCGCCACTATTACAGTTGTTATAACAAAGTTCGATTGAAAGTTTTAAAAAAGGCATGCCGCCAACGGTCAAGTTAATTATTTATTCGAGATGTACAGTTTATTTTTTGCCAATTAGGTGAATAAATGAATGTAAAAACTCAAATTTTAAGAGATATATAATAAATATAGTTAGATGTTTGCTTGTTTATTTTTCCTGGTGAAGTAGCACTTCATCTACTTCACCTGAATAGCCGCCACTGCCTTGAAAGGGAGAACTCTACTGGCTACACGAATCGTGCTATTTTATTGCCCCAAATGCATTGAAAATTTGAAATCTACAACAAAAAATCTCCGATTTACAAGAAAAAGGTACCAAAGGGAAGGGATTGAAACAAATCTAAAACGTTTTAACAATGAAATTAACAAAGAACTGCCAAAAATAAAAATTTTGGAACAAAAACAAGAGCAGTAACAAGGGAGATCGAAAGCATAAAAGACGAAAATGAATAAAATCCTAGTTATGCTGAAATAGTAGCAATAAAGCTGCGAGTAGAGAAAATGGAGAAGGACGTTGAGACCACTGTATCTCAGGCTTCCTTAAATGTACAAAGCGAGGTGGAGGCAACTATCTCAGAAATTCAAAAAAGGTGCGCAGACCGGCCAACATACTGATTTTTGGACTTAAGGAGACCGAAACTGAAACTGCAGGGAAAATAATTAAAAAAGAGAAAAGAGCAATAAAAGACCTTATCATTTTCCTCAACCCACAGACACAAACAACATCAAACTTGACCGTCTGGTACCAGGCAAAACTAGACCAGTGAATGCGATTTTCACCTCTATATCAATAGCTTAGTCAGTTTTGAAATTAAAAAATAAACTGGAAAACACTGGTAAATATTTAAAGTATGACCAAACAACCACACAGAGAGATTATCTAAAGAAGATGCTACAAGAACAGAAAGAATGAAAGACGGAGGTAAGCCTGATGTAAAAATAAAATATTTAAACATAGTATCTAAGATTTTAAACATGAAATACACTGTTAACGTTAGTAATAAGGAAAAACACAGGTTCATTTTTATGGCAACTGATAGGAAGTTAATATCAAAAATTGATTTTTGCTCTCCTCTAGGGCGCAGAGATCATTCTGTTATCATGGACACTGCTTAGCTAAAGTTAAGAGATCGTCCAATGAAAAGGATATTTATCGCCTTTTGAAGGAGTTAACAAACGAATTTGTTGACTACAGTAGCTTCGAAAACCTACTAACCAAAACCATAGAGCACTACATTCTCCTCAAGCCTCACCAACCAACCACAAAAAGCCCTGATTAAGTGAACTTCTCTTCAAAACGATAGACAAAAAAAAGGAAATTCTGAGACGGATACACCAAACACAAAGCATATGACCAATAAATAAGCTTTACTTGAAACTTGTTCAAAATCATGGAAAGATAATTTCTCCAGCAATTACCACTACCAGAACAATCTCTCCTACTCAACCCGTATTTCTCCCCCAACGATCTACCACAACCAACCTGCTGTCATGTATCAATTCCTGGACTAGAGAAGTTGACGATGAATACCCTGTGGATGTGCTATAGCTGGAGTATGAAAAGGCATTTGATAAATTTCCACTAAGGAAACTATTGTACAAGCTGTAACACTTCGGCATCAGAGGTAAACTAATTGACTGAAATAGTGCTTTCCTAACTAATCGAGTATCGCGGGTAAGAGCCAATATTCCAAATGCCACACTGTCATTGGTGGAGGTCAATTCTTGGCCCATTGTTATTTATAGAATACACTTTTGTCCACTTATATCTCCCCAAATGCAATGATAAGACTCATTGAGGAGTTAGAGTTGCTTTGGGAAGTGTAAATATAGGTGTGAGCTACAATAGACCACAGAGTAGCAGTGGGGGGTCGGTTTGATCCACTCACTTTTAACCTTAGACCTTAGACCACTTATACTTCCTTTTTTTCTGATGACACCAAAATCTATTGCAATCCACAACTAGATCTGGACAGCTTCTTGCAACACCTCAAAACTCTCGAAGTTTGGCAACCCACATTCAATTCTGAAAAATGCACGGTTTTTCATATCGGCAATAATAATAAACACCTGGGCTATCGTCTGTACAACATCCCAGTAAAAGCAATAATAGAACAAAAAGAACCAAAGAATCTCAGAGTAATTGTAATCAACAATCTAAAATCTCAATGACAAAAAAAAAACAAATTCTACATCAATATAAAATTGAAGTTTGACCACAGTGTTTGGAGCCCTTATTTCATAAAGAATATTAAACTGTTAGAGAAAGCACAAGATAACAACCTTAAAAGAAAGGAGTGAACATGAAGATCTAGTTGAGGCACATAAAATCTTGAATAACTGCTACTCTCTAGTTCTTCAATTAGAATTCTTTACCAAAAAATAACAACCTAAATCTCAGAGGACCTTCCAGGAATTTAGTTAAAGAGAAATGTGGCATTCGGTTTAGAAAAAACTTTCTAAACAATATGCATGGAATGCTTTCCAGGATGAGACCGTCAGTGCTCCTTCAATAATATTCAAGAATAGATCTTATAAATGTCTTCTAAGCTTTTGTACATTACTTATAATAACAATCTTAAGTGTCCAGAGGAAAATATGATAAAACGAAAGAAAAAAAAAATTCTGTGATAAAACTGTGATAATCGTAAAAAAGAAAACGTATTTAAAAACATAAACTGAATAGTATAGCAGCCGTTTCATCGGCTGTGCCAATTTATTGTGTATCTGATGGACCGTCTATGCGAAGTATAAGCGCTCTTTCTAAGTACTTGTATTGCATATATTTTTTACCATTCTTGCTAAATTTTTAACTTAGTTGTTAAATGGAAAGACATCGTTCTCTTAAATAGGCTTCGTGTGCATGGCAAATAAGAATGTATGTCTCTATTCCTATCTATAAAGATTTCTAAATCCAGATCTAATATACATACACACACACATTGATTTACTTACTATAGTGAAGTATTGTTATCGTAAAAAAAATTACACTCCGAGATTTTTTCAGATCTTTACGTTTCAGGGACCCCAGATGCCGAAAAACATGATTTTTCAATTCCGTCGGTTTGTCTGTCTATCTGCCGTTCTATTAAATAATAAATCAAACCAAATAGAAATTAGAGAGCACTTTTTAGGATTTGTTTCAATATCTGATTCACCAGGACAGGGTTTAACCAATGTTTTAATAGATTTTTAAAAGACTCACAACCTTTGTTTGGGGAATTTAAGATGACAGGGTTATGATAATGGTGCAAATATGAAAGGCCGCAACAATGGTTTATAAAAAAAAAATCTTGACATAAACCCTAAAGCTTTTTATGTGCCCTGTTCCGCGCCCAGTTTAAATTTAGTTGTTAATGATGCTGCAAAAGCGTCTTTAGAAATTACAAGTTTTTTTTCTATTGTGCAGGAGCTTTACGTTTTTTTCTCCGCATCGACTAAACGTTGGAAGGTCTTAAAAAGTGAAATCCCTATTTTAACACTAAAGCCTCTTTCAGATACTAGATGGGAAAGCAGAATTGATGCTCTAAAAGTCCTTAGATATAATCTAGCCAAAGTATATGACGCTTTATATACCATCTATTCTGACAAAACTAGAGACTCTGAAACGAGGAATATGGCCAATTCATTAATTTTAAAAATTAAGTCATTTAAATTTATTTGCTCCATTATCACATGGTATAATGTGTTAACAAAAATTAATATCGTAAGTAAAGCTATGCAAGAATCTGTTGCTACATTATCAAATATTATTTTAATGTTAGAACAAACCAAATCATATTTATATAATATTAGATCAGATAAAAGTTTTAACGATGTTTTAGAAAAAGCCAAAAATATTGCGAAAGATATCGATTGCGACCCTTCATTTCCTACGATTAATATGGTTAGACCCCGAACAAAAAAACGTTTATTTGACTACGAATGTGAGGATGAGGCACCAAAAAATCCCCAAGATCAATTTAAAATTAATTTTTACTTTGAAATATTCGATACTGCTATATCAAAATTAGATGAAAGGTTTGAACAAATGAAACAACATCACACAGTTTTCAATTTTCTCAACGACCTAAATAATTTCCTTAAATCAGATAAAGCAGATAGGTCTATAAACTGTAAAGCTATTGAAAATATGTTACATGATCCAACTAAAAATGAAAAAGATATTATAGCTGAAGATTTATGCGATGAAATTGACAACGTAGCACCCTATATTTCTCCTGGAATGAACGCGTTAAATGTGATTCAATACCTATTTACAAATAAGCTGATCTATCTCTTTCCAAATTTAGTGATTGCTATAAGAATTTTTTTAACATTACCAGTAACAGAGGCTAGCGGGCTTTTCAAAACTTAAAATTATCAAAAATTACTTGAGGTCAACGATGGGACAAGAAAGGCTTTTAGACTTATCTATTATTAGTATCGAAAAAGAAATTTCGGAAGACATGAATGTTTCAGATATTATCTCAGAATTTGCGTTAAAGAAGGCAAGGAAAGCAAAGTTTATTTAGGCTTACTGATTATGATTATGTATTACGACAAGTATTTAGTTTTTATTTTGTTATTTACGTTCATATTTGGTCATTAGGTTAAATAATAATTATTATCATTGTGACAGTATAAATAAATATTTATATTCACTTTTTTTTTAAATTAGAAGTTACAAGTGGGAGGGGGCGGTAAAATTATTCTGGCATACGGGCGGCAGGTAAGCCAGGAACGCCCCTGAAAACCAAAATTTAAAAAATGGTATACAGGAATATCGAAATAGTATCTTTATCTATCGATGGAGACAAAAAAAGTTGTGGAGATAAAAATATATATTTATTCCAATCTGAATCATTGCTAGATATGTCAATAAAACAGATGCCATACATTTTTATCTGTGCATGATGAAAATAACGATTCATGAGAACGGTGACTTTCGCCTTGACAAACACAACATAAAAATGTAGTAAAAACGGTAGAAAAAGTATTCAAAATAATTATGAAGAAAAATAAATTTTTCAAAATCGACAAATTGGGTTTTATCCGAAATATCCCTAGTAACAAATTCTACCATACCATTTACAGATTCTATGTACATATGTTTCTTTGTATAAACTGTATCCACTTTTCGCAATAAAACGATAGTTTTATACGAAATATATATAAGGTATACGTTCTGAGTACTTTGTTACTAAAATAGGTAAAATTTTCTTGACAGAACTTGTCTCGTGATAAAACTTTATCTTTATCAAGATAGGTGACATATATTCCCTAGATCCCGAAAAACATGTTCTCCTGTGTATGTCGTTCTGTCTTTGCAGGGTTTAAATAAAAAAACTACTTATCCGATTGACTTCAAATTTTGGTGGATAAAAATCCAATCCACACAATTTGTTGAAAAATAATTTTTAAGAAATTCTTATCAAATGGATCTTAAATTTTGCACACAAATCAAGTTGGAAATGTATGTGAAACAGGGATAAATTGGTAAAATTTTAATGCGAATTGTTTAAATATTCGGTAAAATTTCATTTCCTGGAAAAAACCTTATTACCAGAAAAATAATCAACGATATAATTGGTTTTTGTAGACTATGTAAATAAAATTATAAAAAATAATAGTTTTACAAAAATTAAATGAAATAAATTACAGTTTCTACAGTTATTATCAAATATCTGTACGTAGTGGTATTCTGTACGACGGAAGTTCTGGGTTAAAGGCGAATTTACCGATTTTTTCTTCTCTCGTAAAAGGGAAGTATTGTGATCGTGGAAAAATCACTCTCCGAGATTTTGTCAGATCAGGCGTTCCTAGATGACGAAAACCATGTTTTCTAAGGTCTGTCTGCCTGTCTGTTCGCGGTGTAGCTAAAAAACTACTTACCCGATTGACTTCAAATTTTGGTCAAAAATTAAGGGTCATATGGGGATGAACTGGTAACATTTTGGTAAAAATCCAATATGGCGAAACATAATGGCCGCCTAGTGAAATGTTAAAAAAATTGTTATTAAAAAACTACTCATCCAATTTATCTCAAATTTTGCAAACACATCAAGTATTATGTTGGAGTCAACTGGTAAAATTTTGGTATGAATCCAAATGGCGGAACAAAATGGCGAATTAAAATATTTAAAAGTGAAAAACTACTTAGTGGATTGTTTTCAAATTGTGTGCCATTGCTAACAGTGGTATAGGGTCAACTAGTAAAATTGTGGTACTAATTTAAGATGGCGGACAAAATGGCGGCCAAATAAAATGTTTGTAATCGTGTATGTATATTTTATAATTCCGTCAGCCCGTCTGTCAGTTCGCGGCATAGCTTAAAAACTAACCCGATTGACCTTAGATTTTGACCATAAATTAAGAGTCATATGGGAATGATCTGGTAACATTTTGGTAAAAATCCAATATGGCAAAACAAAACGACGGCCTAGTGAAATGTTAAAAAAGTTATTATGAAAAAATTATTTTTCCAAGTTATGTCCAATTTTGCATAAACATGAAGTATTATATTATATATAGTATTTTAACACTTTTGTTTTTAAACTGTGAAATATATTTTTTAGAAATATTTTTAATCATCAGCAAAAGTTATGGTACGAGAGAGGATCGAACCCGCACCTCTGGATCACTAGTCCATTGCTCTAACTTATTCCGCTATCGTACCACTGATAAGCAATAGGTTAGAGCAATGGACTAGTGATCCAGAGATACCATAACTTTTGCTGATTATAAATATTTTTAAAAAATCAAGTACGATATAAAATTGTGATACGAATCCAAGACGGCGGAACAAAATGGTGGTATATCAAAATATTTAAAAATTCAGCCTGAAAAAACTACCTATGGATCGATTTCAAATTGTGTACCATAAGTAATAGGGCTCAAATAATAAAACTGTGTTATTAATTCAAAATGGCCTAACAAAATTGCGGCCAAATAAAATGTTTGTAATCGTGAAAAATCACCCTCTCAGGTTTTACATATCCTCACGTTTCAGCGTCCGTAAATGTTTTATCAATTCCGTCGGTCCGTCTGTTGGTGTCTTTGTCAATTCGCGACATAGCTTAAATATCACTTACCCGACTGACTTCAAATTGACTAGAAATTAAGGGTCATAAGGGGATGACGTGGTAATATTTTGGTAAAAATCCAATATGGCGGAACAATTTTGAAAACATGTTGTTAGAGTGGTGTACTATTTGGGGTTAAGATAATTTTTGAAGAAGTATTATGAATTGTCGACGTTTCGCAACTTAATTGTTGCATCCTCAGGACACATATATATAGACCCATATCCTACATGAAATTCATAGTATCAGTCTTTTACTACTCCGTTGGTCCGCAGATATTTCCCAGATATTAAGTTTCTATGATTTTCGTTAACGATCCTCTTGTTGTTATGTTAGAGTGGTGTATTATTTGGGGTTAGAATACAGTAAACAAAAAAAGACTTTTTTTAATTATCGACGTTTCGCAACTTTATTGTTGCATCCTCAGGAAACATTTATAGATTCTGTATCCTGCATGAAACCCATATTGTCAGTCTTTACCTACTACGTTGGTCCGCAGATATTTTCCAGATATTAAGTTTCTAAATGGTTTTCGTTAACAGTCCTCCTGTTTTTATATTAAAGTGGTTTATTATTTGGGGTTAGGATCCAGTAAAAAAAAAACAAAAGCCTTTTATTAAATTGTCGACGTTTTGCAACTTTATTGTTGCATTCTCAGGACACATAGATTTTAGATCCTGCATGAAATCCATATTATCAGTGGCTACCTCCTCCGCTAGTTCGCAGATATTTTCCAGATATCTTCCCAGTTTCTAAATGGTCTTCGATCTTGTTCTTGTTAGAGTGGTGTATTATTTGGGGTTAGGAAATATCTGCGGGCCAACGGAGTAGGTAAAGATTGCAGTATTCATGCAGGATCTAAAATCTATGTGTCCTGAGGATGCAACAATAAAGTTGCGAAAGTCGACAATTTAAAAAAGGGCTTTTGTTTTTTTTTACTGGATCCTAACCCCAAATAATACACCACTGTAATATAATAACAAGAGGATCGTTAATGAGAACCAGTTAGAAACATAATATCTGGGAAATATCTGCCCACCAACGGTAAAGACTGATATATAGGTTTCAATTTAAGATGGTGAAACAGAATGACGGCCAAATAAATTTTTTTAAAAAATCAACGTAAAAAATCTCGATCAATAGACTTTAAATTTTGCGGAAAAATTAGATGTGGAAATTGGATAAACTTGTACACTTGAATTCAACATGACCTAGCAAAATAGCGGTATGTATCAATGTAAAAACTACTTACTGAATTAATTTTAAATTATGCCCAAAAGTCAGTCAAGTGTAGCATAGGTTGAAAGAGAATAGTATAATATTGGTAGGAATCCAAAATGAAAACACAGTATATTTAACACATATATACTGCGACTATGTACTGAACAAAATTGGGTCACACTTTGCTATTCCTAACAAATGGAAAAAAATCATAACGAGGGAAGTTCCGGTTAAAGGAAATTTACCGATTTTTTATTTTGTTTTAATTTTTTTTATTTCATTATTTTTATTATGTTTCACTTTTAATAACATTATTTACATTATCTTAATAAATAATAAATTATATACTTTATTTTTTTTTCTCCATAAAAAATCAATTATTTCAGGAATCGAATTTTACCGAATTTTTTATTGGGCCGCTATTTTTTTGCTATATAGGAATCGCACTATAATTTTACCAGTTTATCTCTCCGTCAATCTTGAGTTATGTGCAAAATTTCAGTAAATCGGATAAGTAGTCTTTTGACACTGATTTTTTAAATATTCCACCCTTATTCATTAAAGAGGTTTAAATTTAGACCAGGTCTAATTTGACAGTTATAGGTTTAAGATGACATTTTTAACAATTGAGCAAATAATTATTCTAAATGCGATAATTACAAAATGACAGTGACGTAAGCGAAACATAACTCGCGATTTAAGAATTTTAAGTACCATGGCAACTAGACCTCGTTTAATCTTAAACCTTTTTAGTGAATACGGGGGTTGAATATGCCGCTATTTTGTTTCTTCTTCAATTGATTTCAAATTTTGCACAAAAATTAAATGCGGTATCATCTTAAAACAATCAGTGTAAAAACTACTTATTCAATGTATTTTAAATTATGCTCAAAAAAGCAAGTGCTAAAATGCTGGTACGAATTCAATATAATGGAACAAAATGGCGCCCAATAAAAATGTTTCAAAAGACAGTATATCTATATGTGTTACTAAATAACTATGTGCCAACTTAACTGGGTCACATTTGGCATTTTGTGAGGCTATCATATTGAATGTTTACTAAAATATTGCACCATGCCATCCTCATATAACTCTTGATTTTTTGAGCTATGCCGCGCACAAGTAGATCAACAGCCCGACAGAAATGGAAGTACATATTTTTTCGTGATCTAGGGGCCTTAAAACGTAACTATCTACAAAAATCTCGGAGCATGACTTTTTACGATTACGATTATATGTTCGTTTTATTTTGTTATAAACATTTTTATTTCAACATCTTCAGTTCCATAGTTTTTATTAAGAGCACTTTTTATGAAAGTTAACAGTTTTTGCGAAAATAAGGGTCTAATATCCATAAAATTAATAAAAAGTGAAATTTTCTGCAATGTAAAATTATTAAACACATTGCTTGAAAGCTTTTTTACGGTACTAGGTATTAACATACGGTCAGGTGCAATAAATATAACAATTACGTACACAGAGTGAGTATTTCTCTCCAAAATTTCACTCATTTCATAGGTATATATATATATATATATATATATATATATATATATATATATATATATAAAATGAATACACAAAACAATACCAGAGTCACCAACAGGAGCAAAACCGACATTTCTGATTACCAAGAGAACATCCGAAATCTTCGCCGGACTTGATACTCTATTTACCACGGAGCAGCATATAGCCACCTGTGGCGAAACTCATAACCCAAGAGTAGTAAATCAAAAGTAGAAAAGATACAACGCAGTAAGAACTAGTATATAGTAGAAAATGGATTCTTTGGGATGACAGCTAAAGCAATGGAATTTGGCTAACCATAGACACGTGTTTCTGACTTAAGGTCTTCATCAGTACAGTCAACTAGTCGAAAGACGAGTACAACTAGTGCCAAAATGAATACACAAAACAATACCAGAGTCACCAACGTGTCTATGGTTAGCCAAATTCCATTGCTTTAGCGGTCATCCCAAAGAATCCATTATATATATATATATATATATATATATATATATATATATATATATATATATATATATATATATATATATATATATATATATATATATATATATATATATATATATATATATATATATATATATATATATATATATATATATATATATATATATATATATATATATATATATATATATATATATATATATGGTATTTGTAAGTTTTTAAAAAGAAAACTATTAATTTTCATATTTACTTTCTAGATTTTATCATTTACAGATACTATAATTCTATCCTTAAAAATCCTTAACAATGGCTGTTAAGCCGAAACGCGTCGGATAGTCTTTAATAAAAAATATTCTGCAGTACTGGACCTTTTTTCTTTCTTTCATAAAATTTCATCATTTGTTTTCATTTTGGACGACCCGTTTTTGGCAACATTTTTATAGTACCAGTGTGCTCAAAATTGTGTAATTCTATTAGCCGTTGGTTTAGAAATAGGATAAAATTCAAGGAATGTTTCAGTAAAAAGGTTGGTTGCTCATTGGAAGGATTTACGGTTATTCCCGTACCCTATTATCATAAGCAAAGTTATGCGTTCTTTTTCCGTTAGCTGTACCATAGTCACTTCAAGAAATGGTAAACATTTACTGATATAACCGTAAAAAACTAATACTACTAACTCGGAATATTAACGTCGAAAAATATATCAAAATGACTACATTTATTATAGTAGTCATTATAATTGAAACGGGTACCACACATGCAACAAAAGAATAAGCAATATTATTAAGTACAAAAAAATAGGTACAAAGTCCTTTATGCTATGTTTGGACTTAATTTCCAATACCTCCAAAGCAATAATAAGTAATACCAAACCAATAATAAGTAATTTAATAATTTGTGAAATAGTATCATTAAATAGAGTATTAAAAACTAATATAAGATAGATCCAAAGTGTTAAATTTTCAGATTTCACCTGACATTATCTCGAAAACAATTGAAGATACGTCAAAACTTCGTAGAATTCGAAGAACATTACACACAATTCAGATATGCAATAATATACAGGGTGTTCCATTTAAAATTAACAAGTTGACATTTAATTCCGGCATTAGCGGAAGTGCTGCCATCTTGAAAATAATTTAGTTAGACGGCTTTTTGGTATGGGGCAAAATTTTTTGACATGTATAGTTTGGCTAATTAAGCTGTTTCGGAACATTTGCCCAAGCCTAGAAAACTTTCAAAAGGAATAGGACATTAAATAGAAATGTAAGTTTTGCAGGTTGTAAATAGCAGACAAAATGAAAAGTAAATATCTCTAGTATACATACCCTAATTATTACAGGCAGATTGAAGTAAAAGGAGGTCCTAGTGAGTGGAGCGTCGTTGGGACCCACTCAATGGGACGTCTTTGGGACCTATGAAAGGGAAATCTACTCAGGATATTTATATGGGACGTGAGGCCCTAGAATTTGGAAATGACATCCCCAGTATGCCCCCAGTATATCTACGGAGCTACAAGACCTACTAGTACAAGCACGTACCGTTTTCGGTACACACAAAAACAAAAAATAGGTACCTACGAAAGAAATTTTAAACGCCGAATAACAATTGTCACTAATGAAATTCACACCTGAAATTCTACTAAATAACTGACCGCTCAGAGCGAGCAAATGCCAAGAAGTTACGTATTGCTTTAATGTGAAAGCCGATAAAGACAGGCATAAGAGGATGGCGATAAATTTCTAGATACTTTATAAGAAAAACGGGCTATGATCTTTTAATTGCAGCAAATATATTATAAAAAAAAATACAGTGTTAATATATTTTTTTATATTTCCAACGGCGGATGATGAAATTTAAATTTATAAACCCCAAAATAATCAAATTATCTTTTTTTTCTATGTTAAAACAAAAATTAAGGTATCATCCGTCAAACAAAAAGGGTACTGAATATTATGGCAAAAGTTTTAATTTTTATGAATAATTATAATTAGGTAAGACAGGAAATGCGCCGCGATTTCACTAGGTATGGAGTGTTCTTAGGACACAAAATGGTCCTTATACAGTCTGTTCTTAAAAGTGTAAAAAAGTTAACATTAGAACCGACCTACGGTTGTTCTACACTGACGTGAATTTCTTGTAACATTTTGACATTCCCATATGTCAATTCAGACGTATTTTAAATTTTGTTATCTTCGTTACCATTTAAAGTTTGTTATCTTCATTCAGGAGACCTTGTCTCAGATCTTGACAATATCGGGTTTATTTTTGTATTGTTTCTAGACTGAAATGCCATTTTGTAAATAACCCTTACCTACTCCAAAGCAATTTTTGTAAATTTTTGAATATTTATAGGAATAGAGTAAAAATGAAAAATCAATCGTTATAATATGTAATGACACTGACCTAAAAAACTAATGCACAAAGAATTATAAGACCCTCGAAAAAATCTATACAGAATAGATTTTACCCCAATATTTAACACATATATAGAGGATTACATCAAAAATTCGCCTTTACTCACAACTTACCTCGTAAAAATTCAACTACTTACAATATACAGTTTATATATGCATATAATTATTTGATAATAACTTTATACAAATCTTATGACTGAGGGCTGATGAGAGCCGCATACACTTTTTAAATCGGACTGAAAAAAATCTCACTTGGAGGCGAATGAGAAAGGTATGAAAAAAAAAACATCAAGATCGTTGAGTTTGGGGGGCGGTGGTGCAACAATAACTTTTTGATATACCTTGCGTATATCTATTAAATGTTTGTACAGCAGATCCTTCTATGTATATGCTTTATAACTATTTGTGCAATAACTTTTTCTCGTTCAGAGCCATCTACAAATTTTAACAAGTAATTTGTGTTACACTTCTTATATAAATACTTTTTTTAAAATTTGACCAAACTAAAAACTGATTTTACAGAAAGTTTTGCTTGAAAAATAATGTAAAATCATAAAAAAGCTACTCACGTTAGCTATCTTACCTGTTTAATTTGTTCTTTTTAAAAAATGTTTTTAATTTTGAAAGATGGTAGAGGAAAATGATGTTTCTTTTCTAATTTTATATCTCAACATAAACTACTTTATAATTTAGGCTTTATTTGGTTATTTGAATACTTTTATTTTTTTTAGAAAGAGCGGTATAGAACTAATAAATAAATGTATTTCAGTTTTGTTTTGATTAAAAAGTGATATTAGAATCCCCAAAAATTCTCGAAAAAACATGTTTTTAGAAAAAAAAAATATGAGTGTGGGATGTGTGGGTATGTGTACAACATTTGCGCGAACAATAATTTGAGAACGGTCTAACCGATCACAGGCCAACACACATTTTGGTGCCTGCGATTTTTTATCTGTTCCTGGGTGATTTTTGGATGCAGAATGTAAAAAAGTTCTCAGATTTTGTCTATCAGATCTAGTTTTTTTTTTATATTCTACGTTATAACTGTTATAATATATAATATTACTATTGCCAGTTAAAAAAACAAAGACACATGGATTTAAGTATTTATTGCAAAAACTTAATTTACATAATTACATTAGTCACTAGTCACATAAATATTTTCTTTTATTCGACTTTCTAGAATGGAGTTTACTAGGGCAGTCTCGCTGAAGGCTCCAGCAGTAGTTCGCCATCATGTGGCTATCCCAGCGTCCTTGATAACCATCTTCCATAGTTTTAATATCCTGATGGAATCTTTCCCCCTGTTCTTCACTACAATCACCTAAGTTTTCTGGAAAACCATCTAGGTGGCTGTGGAGGTTTAAAACTTTTATACTCATGTTACAGCCGAGAATATTAAAATATGAAAGCATAGTTTCCACTAATTCTGCGTAATTCTCTGCTTTTTGATTGGCAAGAAAATTTTGTACTACTTGAACAAATGAACACCAAGCGTTAGATTCAGTCTCGTTCATTAATGTGGTGAATTGTGGATCTTTAACAAGTTGCCTTATTTGAGGACCATCAAATATACCAACTTTTAGTTTTTCCGTGCTAATGCCAGGAAATTTACGTGAAAAATACCCAAAAAAATTTCCATCTGGATTTGAAGCCTTCACAAATTGTTTCATTAGGCCTAGCTTGATATGCAAGGTCGGAAGTAAGATTTTTCTCTTGAAACCAAAGGTTCGTTGATCACGTTTTGTTTTACTTGAATCATGACATCTCTTGAAGGCCAATTTTTGTTAACCCAGTGCTCATTTTTAGCTCTGCTGTCCCAAAGGCACAAAAAACAAGGATATTTTGTATAACCTCTCTGCTGTCCAAGGAGGAAGTTAACCATTTTTAAATCAACACAAATTGCCCACTGATGTTCTTCGTATTTAATTTTTCTAAAAAGGAATGCAATTGTTTCATATTCTTCCTTCATGGTAGTAAAATGACTAATAGGAATTGAGCCATATTTGTTTCCGTTATGTAAAAGAACACATTTTAAACTACGTTTTGAACTGTCAATAAAAAGGCGCCAATCATCTGGAGTGTGTTCACGCAAACCCATTTTTTCTAAGAGCCCTTTTATATTGTTACAGAATAGCAAGTCATTTTTCTGGGTGAAAAAAAGCAGCAGATCCTTATCTCTTTTACGATAAAATGTAATATTAGTACCTGGACAAAGTAGAATTTTTTCCTTTAATCTGGATGCAAGTAATTCAGCGGATTCCTTTGAGAGATTCAGGTCTCTTATAAGGTCGTTTAGTTCTTCTTGATTGAAACACTGCGGAGTTGCTAAATCTGCTTCAAATTCGCTGTCGTTTTCTAATTGAATTCTTTGAATTTGTCAGACGTTGATGTTTCTGTATCATCTTCTGTCAGTTCGGGTAGACTGCTGAATGGTGGAACGGGTAATTCTTCCGAATGCGCCCTAGGCCTTTTTGCAGAATCTAGATCAGGATATGTCCATTTGTGTCTATTATTTCTATTTATGCCTTTAATATTAACGAGACAAAAATAGCAGTCGTCATGATGATTTCGCGATTCTCTCCAAACCATTGGTACACCAAACTCTAGGCACTTCCTCTTTCCAGTTGTCCACTGTCGCAAATGTTCAACACATGTTTTACATATGAAATGTGGGGCCCAAGATTTATCTTGATCTCCTAAATGAACGCCAAAATAGGCAAGATAAGCTCTTTTCAAAGTGTATTCACCACACACATAACAAAAAACACCGGGATGATTGGCATTTTTGGAATCAGAACATTAAAAACGTCTAAAATCAGATGTTAGATTTCCGGCACAAAATTTTTGTTTTCATTTTGTTACCCTGTGTTCTTTTTAAATTTGCACCAAAAATAGACTAGGTCGGTGTCTAGCTGGATTAGATTTTGGGTCCCGTGGGCATAGATTCTTTTAAGAGGTATAAAAACGTAAAAGAATCAAATTTTGAGAACCCGGAAGCCGATAGCAGTCAAATTGAAAACAGAAAAAGCTGGAACAAATGTTATAACCTTAAAAAAAAATAGAAATCATTGGCGTAGATACTTGATGTTTTACTCGATAATATATTTTTAAAAAACTCAGTATTTTGAAAAACAGTGCTAAATTTATATTATTTTTTTGTAAACAAAATAATTTTTTCCAGTATACAGGGTAGCCCTAAAGGAATAAGGCAGCCCTCCGGACATGGAAAAAAAGTATTCAAAAAAAGGTAAAACATGTAAAACTTTATTGTTTGTATATATTTTTGGAACTATACTGGGTGGTACTAGGTGGCTAAAACAGCCACCTGAAAATAAAAAAAATATATTTCAGAAGTTTTTATCTTGCTTACAAAACAGTCAAATTTATTTTATTATGTTGTATTTAAAGACCTTTTTTCAATTATACAGGGTGTTCCTAGGACAATGAAATACGTCGCTCAAAATGAAATCCAAAAAATATTTCAAGCCAGAAAAGCAGCAGTTAAGACAAATCACGTGACTACCTTTTTTGTTTTTTTGAGCAAACATTTTTTACAAACTCACATTTTACTTAGGTTAGGTTAGGTTTAAAAAGTTATTTAAAAAAAATTCCATATGTGAAGGAACTCGCTTAGAGTATATATACTATACCAACAGGGTGTTTAAATACACTAATCCCAAAAACTTAAACATATCTATAACGAAACTTCATGGTGTAGCTTACTTAAAACAAAATATATTTTAATCTGCAATACGGGAATAAAAATGGCGTTGCTTTGTGTTTTATGATAATCATCTACACAAGCTTTAGATTGACCAAATCTCAATATACAGGGTGTGTGAAAATGTGTCTGCACAAATAACAAAATTAATTATATTGTGTTTTTGTGTAAATTAGAATACAATAAAATTTTATTTATTTAGCTAAAAGGAAAACACTCTTTAAAAGAAATTAAAACATTTTAACTTTTTGTTTGAAAATTTGGATTTTATTACGGAGATCTGTTTAATCTTATGTTTAACATGTTGAATTATACTTTGTCACTTCATTATAGGTGTGCCTGTAGAAAATAAATAAATCGTTAAATTTCTAGCTTAACTGTGGAGATCTCGGGATACTAGGGTAAACGATAGATATATATATATATATATATATATATATATATATATATATATATATATATATAAGAAGCTCCTGCATACAGGAGTGGCTCTGTAATGGTATAGAGCGGAATATTTTTTTAATTTATAGATTTTTGTATTTTATTGTATACATCCTGTATAACAAATTATCAAAAGTAACATTTAATATGAGAAATATCAGACCTAAAATTGAACTTGATCTCGAAAATATTTTTAAAGTCAATTTTGTTATAAATATGTCTAAAGACATTTTCATATACCATGTATATTGCCATTTGCTCAATTTAAAGCCGTTGTAAAAGATTACCATAAAAGACAAAGAAAGGCCATTTTCATTTTCGTATTACAGATTAAGTTAAAAGTTGTGTTTTAAGAAAGGTACAAGACATTGAAGTTTTGGGTTCGTTAAAAATATACCCACTTAATTTTTTGGGATCGGTTTACAAAAGCAATCCGGATTTTTTGTTTTTCAATAGTTTGTAATATTTAAAATTAAAAATATAAAAAATACAGATTTTTTATACTCCAGAGACCCAAGAGAGCTCGAGAGAAACGAAACATTCTCGGCGAGAGAAAAAGCCCCCTCGTCTCGTCTCGTGCTACAAGAAAATGGCTCTGTCGTAATGTCGAGACGAGACAAGAGGCGAGAATCGTCTCGGCGGCATCAATAACTTCGAGCGTTGCTTACTGCAGCATTAAATTAAAAAAAAGATATTAACCATTGGTATTAAAATTTGGTATATAACTAAAAAAATCAAAAAATATGCTACTTCTTTTTTGATTTTTTCAATATTTTGAGATAAAAGGGGGTATTCTGACATTTTTTGAAAATAATGTTAAATTTGACAGGTGAAATAAAACTTTTTTTATTGTTATTTTATATTATTTTTCATGCAAAAATTTTCTGCTCTTTGAAATTTTAGTAAAGCCAATTAATAAAATAATTTCCATAGAATGGAACTTTACTGGTCATACTGTATTTTGTTCGAGACACAATGCAATCCATAGAACAGAAATTCCCATTAAAATTATTTGTAGCCAAAGATACCATCTGTCACATGCTAAACAGCTTTTTGTCCTTTTACGGTTGGAAATTACAAAATTATGCCCAATTAAATTTAGCTCAAATTATTGAATGTTCACTTCGAGTGTTACTTACTGCAGTATAAAATGAAAAAAAAATGAAAAATAAAATGATAATAACCGTTAGTATTAAAATTTGGTAAAAAAAATAAAAAATAGCTATTTCTGTCTTTATGATGTTTACAATATTTTGAATTAAAAGGTTGTATTCTGTCATTTTTTGAAAATAATGTCAAATTTGACAGGTAAAATAAAACTTATTTATTGTCATTTTGTATTATTTTTCAAGTAAAAATTGTTGCTCTCTGAAATTTTAGTAAGGCAAGTAATAAAACATTCCCATAAAATGGGACTGTATTTTATTCGAGACTTTGTAGAAATCAGCTGTTTTTTAGAAAAAGTGATGTCAATTTTCTTACAAGGCAGTAAAGAAAAATCTGCCAAAAACTTCCCTTGATATCAATCCATTATAACCAGAAAAACTTTTCTTTAAAAAACTACACAATTTTTTACATTATATTCTATAAAACCCTGTTTAACATTAAAAAAATTATTGTGGGAGAAGCATTCTCTACGGAAGCGTATAAGGGCCGCAATTTTTTTAATTTTTAAATTCTGACTTTAAAGTCGGAATTTAACTAGATTTTGAGTTTAAAGTCAGATTTTAACAAAATTCTGAGTTTAAGGTCGAAATTTAAATAAATTCTGAGTTTAAAGTCAGAAATTACCTAAATTCCGAGTTTAAAGTCAGAATTTAACTAAAATATGAGTTTAACGTCAGAATTTAAACAAATCTGAGTTTAAAGTCGGAATTGAATAAAATTCTGAGTTTAAAGTCAGACTTTAACGAAATGCATTTTTGACATCTTCTGTCAAACCTGAAATTGGTGTCAGGAGATAGATAATTAAATATTAAGTGAAATCCATTTCCTTGCAAGTAAACTCGTTTGAGATTTACCGAGCTTCAAAGGGTCAAAATTGTCATTGTTCAAGGGCCATTTTATAGAAAAAAGTTAAATTTAGGCATGAGAAAGGTAACTCAATAAATGTTTGGATTTTTCAGAAAAATATAAAAATTTAATAAAACATAGGGCATTTCATTTAAAAAACGGATGATGCCTACGCCTACGGTTTGAGGTACAAGCGGTAACACCGCGCAATTTAAAATATTTTATAACGGGAGTATATTATGTTCATCTATAGCCAAAGCCAAATTCTCAAAACATCCTATTTGTTGGGTCTCCAGATATTTCCAATAGGACACTTAACTAGAATCACCCTGAAACAGAGGGAGAGATCTGTCAGTACGCTTCGTTTTTACTTATAAAAGCGAGACACCCTTACATCGTTGAAACATATTTGAACCGTTTCCTAAGACTTATTTATCGTTTTGTATTACCTTTTTTATTTTGTGAACCTTTTAATGTACCGTATATGTTTTGTTGTAATTATATGCTGTTTTTTATTCTTTTATGTACCTTTTGGTGTAAATGTATTGTGTATGTGGTTTTTTAATAAAAATGTCTAAAGTTCAATTTGGCTTTTGTTTTCAGCAATAGAAATAAATAAAAATATATAAAATGAATTTTAATTTGTCAGAGACTTATTTAACACTCAAAAATCAAAATAGAAAACTCTTATTTTGTACCCTCCCCCTTTTATAGCTTTTTAACTATCTGTAGCTTGGTGGAACAATTCATAGCGCATTTGCCATTATTCAGACAAGAATATTGAACTTGTTTTTTGGTTCCAGTTTGTTATGCAATCGTACGGACTAAATTCTGACTTTAAACTCAGAATTTTGTTAAATTCCGACTTTAAACTCAGAATGTTGTTAAATTTTGACTTTAAATTCAGAATTTAGTTAAATTCTGACTTTAAACTCAGAATTTAGTTAAATTCAGATTTTAAACTCAGAATTTTATTAAATTCCGACTTTAAACTCAGGATTTTGTTAAATTACGACTTTGAACTCAGAATTTTGTTAAATTCCGACTTTCAACTCAGAATTGAAAAGTAAAAAAAATTGTGGTCCTTCAAATCGGACAAGAAATTTTCGAAAAATGTAATGTCTAACACATTTTTTGCCGTTCCTTTTGACGGGCAGTTTAGTTATCACAGGGCAGTAAGTTTTTAATAAAAACAGATCGATTTTCAAAATGTTTGTGAATTTAAATTTGAGCCGGAACTGTAGAGAAAGTTTGTCAGTAATTTCGTTGCATCGAAATATGAGTTTATATTAAATAAAAGTATTCAAAATAAGCATCTCAACTTTTTCTTGATCTTGGTTCTAGATAAAAAAAAGACGAGAAGTTCATCAACAGGTCCTGAGTCGCCATATATGTTGACATGTAACAACAAAATAAAATCTGCTTTAAAAAGAAAGTTAAACATAAATGCTCATGGATATATTTACTTCAAAATAGCATTAAACTAACATTTTTTCTTTTCGAAGAGAATTTAAAGCTTAAAGAATTACGTTTCCGTCGAACTACTAACATCGAACATCGACAACAAAAACAACGTTGTTTTTAAAACATCCATTTTAAATCATGTTTTAAAAATTACTACTATGGTGTGTTTATAGGAAAAGAAACGGAGAAATTGACTTGCTGCAAATATCCTATTACTTTTAAAATCACGGATTTTAGTTTTTAATATACCCTTTTAAAAATATTTTTATTTTTTGCTACTTGCTTTATGGTAAACAGTTGAGGATCCAGTGAATGAAAATAGTTTTAATAAAATAGAATAGACAGCCAAAAGTCTAACTTATAAATATCGTATACCAGGGAGGATCAAAATGGCCGCCTAATGAAATGATTGAAATGTTTAAAAATTCAGTATCAAAAAACTACTTATCGTTTTGACTTAACATTATGTACGAAAAACAAGTGTAAAACAGAAATATGCTGGTGAAATTTTAGTGTGATCCTTATATGGCAAAACAAAATGGCAGCCTAATAAAATCCAGTTCTCGGAAAAAAAAAGAAAACTTTCATTCTATGGATAATAATAAATGGCATTGACTATGTAAATAATATTAATAATAATAACAATACATAAATTAAAAACTTTAAATAAATTACAGTTTATAGGATTTGTAGTAGTTAGTACTAAATAATTATATGCATATGTAAAATCAGTTAAGGCGAATTTACCGATTATTAAATGACGTTAATTTAGTTAAATATTTCGAAAATTAACGCATCTCAAAATTAATGTAATAAATATGAAACAAAATAAGGAAGACTAAAACCTAAAATGCTTCAGTAGCAAAAAATTACATTAAAATAATACAGATCATCTGAAAATTTAGAATAACAAAATAACGGTTAAAAATGATTGAAAAACTGATATTTTGTTTGTGAATTGTTGAATTAAAACACTGCCAAATCTTGTCTAAATTTATGTTCTTGGTCTCATCGTTTTTAAAAGCTGAAAACATTTGGGGCTTACTGAGGTACAAACGGTTTTATAGAAATCACAATTTTTTAAAAACATTTTATTTAAAAATCCGTAACATATCTTCTGTAACGTAGATAATACTTCTCCTGCTGTTATAATAAATATCTTAATACTTCTAGCGAATAATTATTTTTTTAATTTAATTAATTTAATCTTCTGTGGCTTAACTTCTTGGTCCTGCCTTAAATTTATTTTGTCCAGTATATTTATTACGTATATTTGTTAAATAAGTAGAAAAACAGACAACATTGTTTTTTTTCTATATGGACATACCTACCTGTCTGTAGCTCGGCAATTTGGGGGACGAGAAATTTGTGTGTTCAGAAGTTACAACTTCGTCGACAAGTATGTATTTCCTTATGTCTTATGACATTTTCCAAATCCGCCGCCTTGGCTTAACTGAAATAGTGGATATAAGATTCGGGCTCGATTCTTGCTTTAGTTTTTTTATGTACTATTGTCAACATTTTCCTAGTCTCCAATCTGAATCTGAAACAATTGGTCTGAATACTTCTTTCTATTGTGCTTTTCCCATATTAGCAAATAGCAAATACATCTATTGCGTACGTACACGATTTACGAAATATGCCAGTGAAAGGTAAACAAACAGTATTTAAATTATTTGTGCTTAGAATCTCGCTATATTGTACATTTTCCATATTGACACTGAAGAGATTTACCATCTTAAGATTTTCTTCTTAGATTAAAATGCATACCGACATAATACAGTCTCAGGTTCAATCTCAAGGTAATACAGATCTAGAGAAAAGCTTCAACAACGAAAGCAAATAGTCGCGATACATTTTCTAACGGTTGCAAGGTGCAACCCATTGCTTTGCGTAAAGTAAGTGATACCTGTCGCGGCAAAAATAAAACGATATTCTTACTAACGTGTGGATTTATTAGTTGCCAATTTTTAATAAATATAACATTTTTGATGGTGCAATAGTCTGTTTAATCTAAAGTGTGTTTCATATTGTGGTATATTTCTCAAACAGGGTAAGTGGTTTTGTTAATAAAACTATCCATATAGAAATTAAAGCTAGTTATCATTGTTAATATAACTTTAACTTACATATATTACTTTCTTTACTAGAATACTCAAAATCAATTCAGACTTGCTCAATACATCTTTCAAAAAAAATATAACGGTGTTTATGTTTTCAGTTAAGTTCCTATTTTTTGTCATCAAGGTTTCCAATTTTTGGATTGCCAATCCCTTCAAAGCATTTAATCCTAATTTCCTTTTTGGTTGATTGATAAATAAAAGTAAATAATTAGCAGGGGCCCATTTTATACAGATATATCTACTTTTTTTATCGGTAGGTATTAATGTACCAATCATTAAAGATACCTGCACTTTGAGTTTTAAAAAATGTTATTTTATGACCTCCCTGTAATTTTTGTTAATATCTTGAAAGCACTTTCGAATAAAGCATTTAATGTGTGCTAATAGGCACAGAAATCATTTTTATGCGAGAAACTCTTTGTGCTGCTCCACTTTTCGCAATTCTTTATTTTTGTGTTTTCATTTCTGAACCGACATTAGAAACTTTTAGATGGTTTGCAAACTGAGAGATCAATCTGGGACCGTGTTACAAGTTAACGTCATATCAAATTCACCAGTTGAATATTGACCAAATGCATTAAACTAGTTCAAACATTTCCCATATTTAAAAATTTTTATTTTTACAAATATTTTTACATAAATAATTTACATGTAAATGTGGCATTTACTTTTAAAATCCTAAAACCCTATTAACTCTTTAACATATTCCAATTAATGTTTCTATCTGAAAAGAGAAACGTAAGGCAACCAAAACTGTAATTTTTAAAATATAATACAAAATAAAATTAAAATTAACACCTAAAACCCTACATCTACACTTTCTTTGAAAAGATGACACATTTAACTTTTTTTTTCTAAACATAATAATATTTACTATTAATTCCACTATTCTACAAACTCCAACATGTTGTCAATATTTTCTTCTACTATCTTACGACCTGGAAAATTTACTCATACAATTTTTACTTTACATAAACTCTTTTTATTTATCAGTTACACACTAAATTGCTCATTCACAATTATCCTTTTCCTTCCCTTAAAACGTATACAGGGTGTCCCGAATTGCAGTGTCCAAACTTTAACAGCGCATTCTGCATTCAAAATAAGCCCTAATTTTCTATATAAACATATATCGGCAAATGCTTCGTTTTCGAAATACAGGGTGTTAAAGTTTTAAGAAAAAAATTGTTTTTTAGTCATAACTTTTTTATTACTTGAGATATTGTTATTAAATTTGGTAAACAGCCTTGGAGTAACAAAACAAAAACATTTTTTTATTTGAAATATTTTTTAATTTTTCATGAGTGGCGTCCGTACGGGATTTTTTATTGAATATTCTTGAAGAAAAAATGGTACTCTACTGCTTTTTCTGAAAACAAAATCCCAATTCCCAAAATCCCCACTCAGTTTGGAGCAAATTTGATCCCTTGTCTTTTTTTCGTGCGGTGTAAGGATTTCGAGTAAAAAACTAAAAACCATTTTTATGTATGGCATAGTTAAAATTTCCATTATTGTTAATTTCAGTAGCAAAACCTTTAAGGTGGGATTGTAACAGCAAGTTTTTAAAATTATTTGGTTTCCGATATTTATTTCATGCATTCCGGGTGAGTTCATAATTTCTGAACAACATAAACGGTTTCTAAAATAAAAGCTTGTCTGACAACTAAGGAGAGATGACGTCATCGACCCGTTGTAATGGAGATTTGCATTATGTTTGGGTTATCAGGGTGACATCGCAGAAGTTAGCAGGCAACCTATTAAAATCTAATGTCCTTGGTACTTACCATCATTCCTTCATTGTCGACTCTTGGTATGCCATGATTGCATTTTTGTTTTAATTAAACAATTGCTAGGTTCGTCTTTAAAGTATGACAGATGAGTTTATAATTCTAAAATCGTCGATTCATTTTGTAAAACGGTAATTAGAATTAATTCAGTTTTGAAGATGATACTTCATTTTACAGAAACTACTCTTTATTAACTAAGTTCGTAATTAATTTTACAAAAACTAGAATTCATAACTTTTATTAACTTGGATCGTGAAAAAAATGTATAGAGCACTTTAAATATCATTAAGGATTAATGTGGGCCTTAAAGTTCACAATAATTGCTCAAAATGAGCTCCTCTAACTTCGAAACATTTTCGGCATCTGCTCTTAACTGTGTCAGTGGCATGGCGTATAAAATTCGTATTGGCTCGTAAAGTTTCACAGGCTTGCTCTATCCTTAGAATCAGTTCTTCTCTTGTATGAACTGGTCTGGAATAAACTAAATTTTTCAAATAACCCCACACAAAGAAGTCGACAGGTGTGAGGTCAGGGGAACGTGGTGGCCGGGCTGTAGCTCCTAATCGTCCAATCCACCGTTCTGGATAATTATTATTTAACCACTCGCGATTTACAATTGCAAAATGCGCGGGAGCCCCGGCCATTTGAATCCAGAATTCGTTTCTAAGATTTAGAGGAATATTTTCTAGATATTGAAATAACTCATTTTGCAGAAAATCATTAAATAACTGTCCATCTAGGCGTGGTGGTGGAATATGGGGCCCGCAAAAAATTTCATTTATTACACCACACCAAACATTCTTGCTGAAATACTCTAGTTCGTACAACGCGTGGATTGTCATGGCTCCAGATTCGTAAATTATGGAAATTTACTGAGCCGCTTCGGGTAAATGTGGCTTCATCAGTCCATGAAATTTTTTTTGAGAAGTTCTTGTCTTCCTCTATTTGGCGAAAAAACCAATTGCAAAAACTGACACGTTTTTCGGCATCACCAGGTTGTAAGTTTTGACCTGGCTGCATCTGAAATGGCTTCCTGTGATCTTTCCTCAAAACGCGATGAACCTTATTTTTAGAAACAAAAACTGCGTTGCCTTTTTAATATATATATATATATATATATATATATATATATATATATATATATATATATATATATATATATATATATATATATATATATATATATATATTTTTTTTTTTTTTTTGAATAAATTACGAATTTTAAAGTTACATAGAATGATCAAAACCCATATATAAAAATTCATTTTTAATATTCACCGAACTTTATTTTGTGAGGAGCGTTCACTATACAGAGTGGTTCAAAAAAGTTGGGCGTGGTCCAACTTTGCATTTTTAAATGTAACACTGTATTTTTATTTCATTTTTGGATTCAGCTTGCAATACTGGGTATTGTATAACATACTATTATCGTAAATTTAATAGTTTTCGCCAAAATGATACTTCTAAAAATTTTTTAATAGCCTTGTATTGTTATCCATAATTTGAGTGAGATGTCAAAATTTTAAATAATACAAAAGAATTCAGAGCCAAATTTAGAC
Organism: Kuschelorhynchus macadamiae; assembly: GCA_030620095.1. Lineage (NCBI taxonomy): Eukaryota > Metazoa > Arthropoda > Insecta > Coleoptera > Curculionidae > Kuschelorhynchus > Kuschelorhynchus macadamiae. The sequence continues at coordinate 624,850 of JAUTXW010004592.1, read as the reverse complement.
CAATATTACGGTCCCCAACGTTAATAAAAACAATCGAAATAACCCACCTTTACAAAACGCTTTTAAAACGTCCCCGGACATGGTTTCGAAATCGAATGAAATGTTGCCTTACGTGTCGTCACTGTCTATCACGAAAAGACGTCTTAACATGAGCCTGTGATAATTAATAATAGTAGGCTAAATATGTGCGTAACTATTGTGGTTGTTCTTTTGTTTTTGTTTAGCTATCTCTGTCAAGTATCGAAGTTATCTACTTTCAAGAGTTGTTTATTTTCTACATTCATAATTAAAGATGACTAATAACCAACAGTTTTCCTTAAACGAACTAACTGATACGATTTTAATTATTGGAGAATGTCGTAGCCAAATTAAATCAGAAAAACGTCGTTATCAAATGAATTTTCCTGATAGAAGAGAACCAAGCCGTCAGGTATTTCCCAAAGTATTGCTTCATTTCAGAACAACCGGTAATAACGAGAAAGAAAAAACAGTTCATAATGAGTGAGGAACATAAAACCAATGTTATTTTGAGTATAGTGGACAATCCAAATGCAAGTACCTATTCAGTAGCAGATGATCTGAATATTTCGCAGAGCACAGTATCCCGAATTAATAGAAAACTTAAGTTTCATCCTTATCACCTCTGTCTGAGCCAAGAACTCCATGGGGATGATTTCCAAAACACGGTAAATTTTTGTAGAGATTTTCAAACGCGAGTGATTGAAAATACACCATTTTTGAGAAATATTTTATACACCGACGAATCCTCTTTTAAAAGTAATGGAGCTGTTGATAGAAACAACATCCACTATTACAGTAATAATATTCATAATAATAATAATAATAATCATAATAATAATAATAATAATAATAGTAATAATTTTATTTCCAAATGACATTGTTACAACGAATGGAATCCGTCACAATTACAAGAATATTACACTCAAATACAAACAAGTTCAAAAGAGTTATGTCACAATTAACTAACAATGTTAATATGAAAACAAATAGCAATATATCACATATTTTTCAACACTAGCCTTGATCCAAGCTTAAGTACATCAAATCCTTATTGGATGAGAGCTGTCAAGCAATCAAGGAGTTTGGTCTTTAAATGTGTGGGGCGGAATTTTAGGATCACCGGTTATTGGACCACATTTTTTTGACGGCACTTTAACGAGCGAAATTTACCTAAATTTTTTAAGAAACGATTTGACTACATACTTGGAAGAGGTCCCCTACAGGTTTGACAAGTTATGTGGTTCCATCACGATGGGGCACCTCCTCATTATTCCCACATTGTTCGCAGTTATTTGGATTAAACTTATCCAAACAAATGGATAGAAAGAAGAGAGAGTATAAACTGACCAGCAAGGTCACCTGATCTTGCTTTCCTTTGGGGATATATCAAAGAACAAGCTTATGTAATTCCACCAACTACCATCGAAGATATGAAAACCAGGATTTTTAGATGTGAAGAGAAATAATCAAAGACGTTTACAACTGTGTATCGAACAAAATGGAAACATGTTCGAGCATTTGAGAGTTTAACATTTTGTAATATCCCAAACTTTATCCACTGGTTTTATCACGTTTAATTGTTTTAATAGTTTTTGCGTTTTCTACCGTTAAATAATTGTTACTTCCTTGATTATTTGTTTAGTTATTAATAAATAAAAAATTAAAATCGAAATGTTGTTATTTGCAAATAGATATTAACTGGTGCAATTTTGATAACAATGCTTGTTACTGGTATTGGCTGCAGCTAGTAGTTGCGTCACAATCGTAGAGGGAAACTACAATTTTTTTTTCAAATATCATTTTGGCGAAAACTATTAAACTTGCGATGATAGTATGTTACACAAAAAAACATCCAGAATTGCAAGCTGAATTCAAAACTGAAATAAAAAATACAGAGTTACATTTAAAAATGCAAAGTTAGACACCCCCAACTTTTTTAAACCACTCTGTATAGTGAACGCTCGTCATAAAATAAAGTTCGCTGAATATTGAAAATATTGTATATAAAGTTTTTTTTCTATTCTCAGCTATCAGAGATATAAAGGGGGGTTCTCGCTTGCCAGACTTACCCTGTACATATACTGGACAAACATTATTTTGATACAAACACTTAAATAACTTTGAGAATTTTCGCCATTTTTTGGAATATTATTTTTATTTTAAATATGTGTGGTCGACAAAAATTAAGTATCTGTGTCAATGACTTCCATTATGTTTCAATGTTAGAACATTTACCCCAAATATATCACTTTTCAATTTGACTATTATCGATTTTGCGTCCTCAAAATATGATAACCAATCGTCTGGCGGGGGGGGGGGGGCTAATTTCGAGGTTGGGGGGTTAAGCTCCCCCTAGCCCCCCCCCTAGTTGCGCCACTGAACGCTTTCGTTCGACGTATATTGTGTCGACCTCAGGCGGTATTAGCCTTATAATACCTTTGATACCTTAATAACTATGAGTCGATGAATTTTATTTACAATTATTTTCTGGAGCTCTCCGATATTTTTGTTGGTCTATTGATATGCTACATTTTTCAAATGGCCCATAAAATGTATTGGCGTGATATCTGGGATATTGGGTGACCGACTAATTATTCCTCGAAGGCAAATCCACTTCACTTCTCCAACGGCATCAGATAGAGCGTCATCCTGTTGGCAAATAATATTATTATATGTTTGAATTGGCAACTGTTCTAAGAGGTCTTCGTTTTCATACTAAACATTAGGTGAGCTCCTCCCTTGATATTTTATAGTTTGATATTTATCGGGGTTAGCAGCTGTCCAGTAATTCGCATTTTTCCTGTTATATACCCCTGATGTTGTAAATGACGCTTCATCAGTCCACAGGATTTCATTGTATAAAATGTTGTTCTCAATCTTCAATCAGAATCATTTGTTCCACTGGTAGATATTGTACACGAAGGACATGCCATGGTTTTATACCAAATGCTTCAGAATTCTCTTTAGAATGGTCTGGCCCATACCTATGTGGTCTCCTTACATGTATTCGCCTCTCTTTTTATGCTTTTTTTTCTTCGACTTAATCGTGATAATTGTATCCACTGAAATCCATCTCTAAAAACTTCAATCTTATTTATGCTTTCGGAACAGTTTCTCCACTTTTGTAAAATAATTTTTCGATTTGAAGCTGGTCATCTAACAAATATTTATTCAACGTTGATAATTCGTCGAAAATAAAAAACTTTGTCATTATTTAAAACTCTGATTTTTTTAATTATCATAATGACATCTAATTACCGTTAAAGACTGAATGATAACGGTATCAATAACAATATTAGTGCCAATTTCAGGTTTTGGAAATATTCATTGATGTAATAGAATGAAATATTAACAGGGAAAAAATATCACTTTAGACCAAAAAATATCATCAATATCATTCATTGCGTTAGATTTTCTGTGATAATAGTGATGCTATTCAGATTTTTTTTCTATTAACATAACTTGCAGCAAAAAAAAACCGGATTTCTGAAACTTGTTTATATAATACAAAGAGAGAAATTTTTGCTACTTTATCTTTATAATGGTTCCACTTACACATTCGGATTTAGGTTACAGAATTCTTCTTGAGGTACAAAGAAAATAAATGATATACGGCTTTCTTACGTCTTCTTACTTAATCGTCCAAATATAAATAGGTACCCAATAATTTGTATATATGTATATATATATATATATATATATATATATATATATATATATATTATATATATCCATTAAGAATAATCTCCGGCCATAACTCGATAACCGCTGATTACACAATTAAGGGAAAAAATATTTATATGTAAAACGGCTAAGAGAAATTACTGGAAATTATACTCAAATCGAAAAATGGCCGCTAGGGGACGTAACAGGAATTTAACAATAAAAATGCTGATTTTCTCTTGAAAAATATAAACATTGTATTCTTCAGCCAATTATGCTACTTTTGGTTAACTATAATTTTTTTTTCTATTTTCAATAAAATTGGTGGGGGAAGATGAAACTTTTAATCTTTGAAACGTTTATATCTCTGTATTCGATAAACCGATTACTTTTAACTTGGTGTCAGAAAAAAGCGCTTTTTTTTGCTCTTCAGTAGTAACTCTACGGTAATGATTGTATTAATGGTCACTCTAGGCGGCATTTTTTCCTAATTCTTCAAATAATACGGATTTTCTCAAAAAAATCTATATATAACCTTTTTGTCATAATTTAATTTAAGGCTATATAAGGAATCAAAATATAAAATATAGGTCAATATTGAAATTAGAAAAGTTGATGATAGTCGCCCGAATCCGAAACGTCAGATTGAAAAACCAACCTTACCAATTTGTAGAGGAGAAAAAGTGAAAATGATGATGTAAAAATTATTTTCATCTGTCATTTCAACTAAGCCTACAATTATAGAAAAACCATAAAAGTAAGTTTTTGTTTTATTTTTAGTTTTTCTAAAATTGTAGGCTTATTTGAAATGACAGATGAAAATAATTTTCGCATTATTATACTCGATACCTTTTATAACTTTAAATTTAATTATGACAAAAAAGTCATATCATACCATTTGATTTTTTTTAAAACCCCGTATTATTTGAAGAATTACGAAAAAACGCCATCTAGTGACAACTAATAGAATCATTACAAAAAGTTGCATAATTGCCTGAAGAATACAATGCTTATATTTTCGACAAACCTTAAAAGAAAAACGGAATTTCGATTTTTGAGTTGCTGTTATGCCACCTAGCGGCCATTTTCCGAACTTGAAAATAATTTCCAGTCATTTCTATATATATTTATATATAGGTATATTTAAGATAAGTACTATTAACATGAAATTTTACAGTTGTATATGGTTACTTATGAGAAAGATTTTCGCTGTAAAAACAATCGACTGCCGTTTCCAGTTTAACCGGAAATGCTATCAACTTTAATATTTTAAATGGAACACCCTGTTTATTGATTTTTTTTTTAATTCAACACTAAATTCTAAACATAAAACGTGTATCATACCCTATGTCAATTCCTGATAGTTTTCGAGAAAGTGGCGAGTAAAACTTAATTAATTATTTCAATGAATAATTTCGTTTTTTGGAAAAACAAATGACGATAGTTCCAATTTAATACTGTAAATAGTGCTTGTTATGCAACTCATTGCGTCTAATGTGACAATTAGGATACTGCCGGTTTACCTGGAAACGTAGTGAAAAATCACTTTCAAACGATATTTTCTCGTTTTATTTTACCTATAAACCTACTCAACATCTAAATCTTTAAACAATTTTAAATACTTTTGTGTATCATACCCTATATCCATATCAAGTACTTTTCGAGATATTTCCAATTGAACTTATAACCATTATTAACGCTTAAGCTGATAAATGACAAATATTAAATTTCTGATCTAAGGCGGCTTTGAAACAATACATAAGTATGGCCATCGTTCTAATCACATGCAGATGGTTCGCTTTGAAAGTTTAACCGTAATTATAGGTAGTACGTTTTTCGAAATTTCCTTCTAAATTTTCATTATTGAAAATTAATTTTACTCGTGAAGAACAAATTGATACGATAATGATATACGGAGAACTAGAAAAAACGCAAGGAAGCCAGAGCATTATACCTACGTACAGCGATTTCCGAATCGCCGATATCCATCAGAGTCATACTTTCCTTGGTTGGAATAGTATTTAAAATCAGAAGGGAATCCGCCAGGCGAGAATTTCATAATTAGTGAAGAGGCTGAATTAATACACTGGCTTGTATAGCAATCGATCCTACTACACTGCGCAAAACAATTAACGCAACGCCTAAAATTTCGTCTAACTTTGAATGGAAATTTCTCGAGAATGGTTGATCCGATTTTGATGAAGTTTTTATCGAAATTTAGGTTATTTCCTCGTGAATATTCTTTTGATATTAAAATTCAATGTTACTTTGTTCTACGCAATAATACAGGGTGAAAAAGAAAGACAAGTTTTATTTACTAAAGTTTAAAACACCCTGTAGAATCAATCAGATGGATTCAAGAGATCTAACCAAAAGAATGTTGTAGCCCAGTATGTTTCCAACAAATCGTTTTTTTATTCGTTTCAATAGCACAATTTTTGCCTGAGTTACAGGATTTATTGAAAAGTACTGCATTTACTGTGTTTTAAATGAATTTACCAGTTCATGTTTGAATTGATTCTGTTGAAGACGTTTGTAATTTGTAGCTTGGTTGTGAAGATTTTTTTTTTGGATCACTAAAATTCAATATTAGTTTTGTTCAGTCAATAATACAGGGTGCAACGAAAAATAAATTATACTGTTTTTTAAATTACGAACGCATCGGTTACCGGATATTTGAACATGGCGCTATTCTACATTTTAGTTTAGTTATTCGAAAATTTCTTCGTGATATCAAGGCCCAGGATCGAACTAAAACGAACAAAAATAAACTTTATAACTATTGAACTAATATTTCGTATTTCCCCCTCTGTTTCTTATGACTGCTTCGCACCTTCTATTTATGCTTAACATCAAATTTCGTATGAGTACCTCATCCAGATCATTCCAAGTATCGATGAGTAGCTCACCCAGCTCTTCCACGTTATTTGGCTGTCTTTCATTAGCGCTTAATCTCCTGCCCAATAAGTCCCAAACATGTTCGATTGGGTTCAGGTCCGGACTACGTGCAGGCCATTGTATGACATCGATCCCAACATTATTAACGTAATTTTGCAGTACACGTGCTGTATGGGGACGAGCGTTGTCATGCATTAATAAAAACGTCGCTCCAACATTATGTGCAAATGGCCTCACGTGATTGTCCAGTATTTCGTTGATATATCGATCCGCATTCAAATTCCCATCCACAATAACTAACTCCGTACGACCAGGACCCCTGAAAGATACCCCTCCACAAACCATTACTGATCCCCCACCAAACATTACGGTATTAACAAAATTCCCCTGTACACAGCGTTCATTTGGTCTACGATACACACGGACCCGTCTATCGCAATTAAAAAGACAGAATCTCAATTCATCTGTCCACAGCACTCTCGACCAACCAGCTTCCGCCCAGTTCATACGTTCGTTAGCCCATTCTAGCCTGGCTCTCCGATGTGTTGCTGTTAACGCAGGACCTCGTGCAGGAACACGAACACAAATTTCCTCCCCTCAAACGATTCCGCACTGTTTGAGTGCTTACCTGAGGACCATTCGCGTGTTGAATTTCCTGCCTCAGAAACCTTGCCGTCACGAAACGTTGTCGTAAAGCAGACAACCGCAGATACCGGTCTTCACGCTCACTGGTAACACGCTGCTGTCGACCTTGTCCAATCCGTCTGGAATGATCATCGGTCTCCATGTGTCTCTGTATGACTCTATGTACAGTTGATTTATGAACATTCAATCGTTCCGCTATCCTGCTATAGCTCCAGCCTTCATCTCTAAGAGTTCTTACAATTACACACTCGTCGCGGGTCAAATTTCTAATTTGTCTTGGCATGACTGTACACAATAAGAAGAAAAATTTAAAACCGAATTAAACTGACGCCTAAATGTCAATCTGGTATAAGTTGTGTTCTCTTGTTACCGGGCAACGTCTTCAACAGAATCAATTCAAACATGAACTGGTAAATTCATTTAAAACACAGTAAATGCAGTACTTTTCAATAAGTCCTGTAACTCAGGCAAAAATTGTGCTATTGAAGCGAATAAAAAAACGATTTGTTGGAAACACACTGGGCTACAACATTCTTTTGGTTAGATCTCTTGAACCCATCTGATTTATTCTACAGGGTGTTTTAAACTTTGGTAAATAAAACATGTCTTTCTTTTTCACCCTGTATTATTGCCTAGAACAAAGTAACATTGAATTTTAATATCAAAAGAATATTCACGAGGAATTAACCTAAATTTCGATAAAAACTTCATCAAAATCGGATCAACCATTCTCGAGAAATTTCCATTCAAAGTTAGACGAAATTTTAGGCGTTGCGTTAATTGTTTTGCGCAGTGTATATCAATACGACAAATAAGCAGTGAAATTGGAATTGGCCGCGAAAGTGCACGAAAAATTTTACGTAAACATGACTTTAAATCATTAAATCGTTGAAATACCAAATCCATCACCACTTATATAAATCGGATAATCAGAGAAGACTGGAATTTTGCAACTGGTATTTTAAAATGCAACAAAGTCAGTCCAATTTCCGGACAGTAATTCTTTTTTCAGATGAATCCCGATTTACTAATATGGTAATGTTTAACCGCAATTACAATAGGTACTGGGCTATTCGAAGAAATATTTGGTGTTAACGTCTGGTTTGGAGTACGAGGAACTCGAAAAATAGATTCCATTTTTTTTATGAGCCCCTAGATGCAGAACATTATTTGCAATTCTTCCAAAATACAATAGAGGATTTTATAGACAATTGACATTTTACCCATTGTATATTACAATCAAGTATATTTTCAGCAAGATGGGGCACCTGCACACAATTCCAGAGTAGTGACTAACTATTTGAGAGAAAAATTCGGCGACAATTGGATAGGTAATACCAGAGTCACCAACAGGAGCAAAACCGACATTTGTGATTACCAAGAGAAGATCTGAAATCTTCGCCGGACTTGATACTCTATTTACCACGGAGCAGCATATAGCCGCCTGTGGCGAAACTCCATTGAATAAATAGACAACAGGAAAGAGCCCCATGCATTATTTTAAATTAGCATGTTTTTGACGGAACTACGTCATTTTTGGGACCTTATTTTTCTGATGTTTACCTTTTGGTTTGTTGACGTGTGTTGTCAAACCCTCGTCTTTGCAAATTTAAGTTTAAGTTTTAGCAGTTTATAAATATTACGCACATCGAATTAATATAAAAGTTGATTAAAAAGTTGTATTGTGTGTTATAAAACGTAACAAACACATTTTTGATGGTCTGTATTATCCTGAATACAAGAAATGGCCAGTTTTGTGGCGTGCGGTCGTACCTGTATAAAAAGTACGAGGAAGAAAGGAATTTCGTCTCAACGGTAAGTGCACTTGTATTTTTATAAGTAAAGAAATTAACTAGACACTTTTAGATCCGGTTTAAAGGCAAAAATAATTGTTTTTATAATGAAAATCATAATTCTTAAAGTGTCAAACAGTTAGGTTAGGAACCAAGTGTTATATAAAAAATACAGTAGCGTAACACTTCACGTAATATTTTGTTAGGTGAAAACATTAAAATTACCTTAGTATGTTTTAAAATGGAAGAAAAAAAGTTGGAGTTATGAGTTTCTAGGAACAATTTTATGGTACAAAATAAGTTTTAATTTTATTATTTAATAAATTATATTCTCTTTTTTTGGGTATGATACTGTGCTGAAGGGGAAACAGTTTGATTATATTTCTCAACAAATGTTATTTGTTTAACAGGCGAGTAAATATATTAATTTATTTATTTATTGCAGGTAACCAAAAACTAACCCTGAGTAGCCCAAATATTGGTGCTTCCATGAGCTATTCTTAGTGGAATTATAGAAGTCTAACCCAAAATTAATTTAAATCAATAAAAAAACTAACCTAATCTAACCTTACGGGCGTTTAAGATATCACAAAAATACTAACAATAGAAATAGAAATGTGGATTCTGTAAGCGTAAAGTAACTTAACCAACCAATTTATATTTCATTTTAGCAAACATAACATTTTAGAAAAAACTACTGAATTCCAGGATACCCTATATCCTGTATCATTGTACGGAAAATATAAGCATAAGGAAAAAATCAGTGTGATGTTTTTATTGTTATATTAATAAAAGCCGAGATAAAAGCCTATTTAATTACCAAAAATTCAATAAAGAGCATATCTCTTATGGTGTCCAAAATAAAAGCATTTATCATCTTATTCTCTTTAAACTGTGCAAAGAAAACATAGAATGAAAGCTTTCACGGCTTTGAACAATGAATAGAATGGAATGGAAGAGGCAGGGGCCCCTTAACTTCTTTCGCAATTGTTTAGTTAAGGCTAAAGAAGGATAGGTAGTCTTAGGTTAAGTCTGGTTAAGTTACTTACAGAATCCAATTTTTTATTTGTATTTGTGGAATATCTTAAACGATCTTAGATTAGATTAGTTTTGTATTGATTTAAATTACTTTTGAGTTAGACCTAAAAAATATATAATTACACTAAAAATAGCTCATCGATGCTCAAATATTTGGGCTACTTAGGGTTAGTTTTTGGTTACTGCAATAAATAAATACAAGAAAAATAATATATTTTTGCAGAAAACAAAATATTAAAAGTAATTATAGAAATTAAAAAAAATGTATGTACCTGTAGGTATTGGAATATTCTATTTTTTCTATAAAAAGTTTAAAAATGAAACAAAATCATTTATCTCCGAAAAAGGATTTCATATTTATTTGTTTGCCTTTACTGCCTGTTAAACAAATAACATTTGTTGTGAAATATAATCAAACTGTTTCCCCTTCAGCCCAGTATCAGACTCAAAAAAGGAGAATATAATGTTAGTATTAAAACTTATTTTGTTCCAAAAAATTATTCCTGGAAACCCATAACTCCAACTATTTTTTGTTTCTTTTTTAAACATACTTGAGATAATTTAAATTCTTTTACCTAGCAAATATTACATATTACGCTACGGTGTTTTTATAAACCACTTGGTTCCTAACCTAACGAATTAACCTTTAAAAATTATCATTTTAGTTCTAATAACAATTATTTTTGCCTTTAAATCGGATTTAAAAATGTCTAGTTAATTTCTTACTTACGAAAATACAAATTCATTTACCGGTGGAAGGAAATTCCTTTCTTCCTTGGACTTTTAATAAGGGTTTAAATAAAAAATTTAAAATGGCGTATATATATATATATATATATATATATATATATATATATATATATATATATATATACATATATATATATATATATATATATATATATATATATAAAAAAGTCATTTAAAGTTTTTTGTACGATGTGTAGTTTTTAGATAACTTAACGGTCAATAAATAATTTGAGAATTTCAAATTGAGACTTTTTTTACATATTCACCACTAATTTTCTCGAAAACTATGTCTACTAATACGGTATAAAAATAAATTACTTTTTCTGCAAAAAAAATATACACTGACATTTTATGCGAGTGTTATTCCACTTCGAAATAAGAATCATAACTGAATATTGTACTTTGGTTTAATAAGAGTTTATGCAAACTAAGAAGTACTAAATATAAATGAAGGCGTAGGAACTTTTGGTACCTATATAACCTGCATTTTACAGATGGTACTATTTTACAACTCAGAATATTTAAAGGTGGTACTTTTAAAACATTGAATACCTAATATTAACATTTTTCTAAAATATAATAAAGCATTTCTAACTTTCTGTATAATGGCAGTTCTATTTTAATTAATTAATTTACATTTCCAAAATTATTTTTCTATTTCTATGATATGTTTTGTTTTATTTGTATAGTTAATATTAATTTTACTGAATTTTCATCTAACCTAATGTGTGTGATATTTCGTATTTATCTAATGTTTGGTTTTGTATTAAATTTGAGGAGTAAATTTAAATGAAATAATAATACTTGTACTTGTTTTTATGTAAAACGTAATTTGGACTGTATTAATAAAATTATTTATATTTAATTATTTATGGCCTGGAAATACAAAAGGACAGTCGAAACGAAACAAACAAACAAAAATCCATGCATTTTGTAGCTTATGAAAGCATAATATAACTTTCAAATGATTTAGAAGTTTTTGAAAATATACTCTCCTATGGTTGCCCCGTTAAGTTATTAGCAAGCTTTAGATCAAATTAATGTAATTACTGAGCACTTGTCGAGACAGTTCATCATCCAGACTGCGTTCTCGCTATGTTAATTTATTTTGCCCAGGCGGCAAAATTGCCACAGTCCTTTATAACTTTGATAAGTGGTTCTATCAAAGCCATGCAGTGTTAATTTTAAAATCAATAACAAAAAACGTTGAACTTAAACCCCTAAATAAATATAAAGGTATTTGTTCGAAAGGTTTATTATGTAAGTAGTAAATTTTAATATCTATAGTGACCTATCAAAGACATTAATTTTAATGTTTCACCAATTTTTTGTTAAATTGGCACCTGAAATAATGTATCACACTAATTGGCTTGTTTAATTTAGTCCATACCTTAATTAAAATTATCTTTCAAAACTATAAGTTTTTAAATTACTTTCTAAATTTCAAAGTAGAAATCAAAGTGGATACGTCACCGAAAACCCGAAATATGGTGTTGTCATTTTGACGGGGCATCGTTTTGATTCTTGCTACCTTCCCGGTGTCGTCAAGGTCACGGCTAGGCTCTTTCCTGTACATTTATTTATTCAAAGCGAAACTCATAACTTTCTTTGGGATGACCGCTAAAGCCATGTAATTTGGCTAACCATAAGACACGTGTTTCTGACTTAAGGTCTTCATCAGTACAGTCAACTAGTTGAAAGACGAGTACAACTAGCGCCAAAAGGAATACACAAAACAATACCAGAGTCACCAACAGGAGCAAAACCTACATTTTTGATTACCAAGAGAACTTCCCAAATCTTCGCCCGACTTGATACTCTATTTACCACGGAGCAGCATATAGCCACTTTTGGGAAACTCACAACCCAAGAGTAGTAGATCAAAAGTAGAAAATATATAACGCGGTAAGAACTAGTATATAGTAGAAAATGGATTCTTTGGTATGACCGCTAAAGCAATGTAATTTGGCTAACCATGACTTAAGGTCTTCATCAGTACAGTCAAGTAGTTGAAACACGAGTACAACTAGCGCCAAAATGAATACAGTAAACAATACCAGAGTCACCGACAGGAGCAAATGTTGGTTTTGCTCCTGTTGGTGACTCTGGTATTATTTTGTGTATTCATTTTGGCGCTAGTTGTACTCGTCTTTCAACTAGTTGACTGTACTGATGAAGACCTTATGTCAGAAACACGTGTCTATGGTTAGCCAAATTACATTGCTTTAACGGTCATCCCACAGAATTCATTTTCTACTGTATACTAGTTCTTACCGCGTTATATATTTTCTACTTTTAGTTTACTATTCTTGGTTTATGAGTTTCCACAGGTGGTTATATGCTGCTCCGTGGCAAATAAAGTATCAAGTCCGGCGAGGATTTCGGATGTTCTCTTGGTAATCACAAATGTCTGTTTTGCTCCTGTTGGTGACTCTGGTATTGTTTTGTGTATTCATTTTATTCATTTTGGCGCTAGTTGTACTCGTCTTTCAATTAGTTGACTGTACTGATGAAGACCTTAAGTCAGAAACACGTGTCTTTGGTTAGCCAAAATACATTGCTTTAGCGGTCATCCCAAAGAATCTATTTTCTACTATATACTATTTCTTACCGCGTTATATATTTTCTACTTTTATATATATATATATATATATATATATATATATATATATATATATATATATATATATTTAGTTTCTTTTGTTATTTTTTGAATCTTTTTTTCAATATATGGTTTTCTTTTAATTCTTGGTTTAATGTCACTCATTAATGAAAATCAATACATACGTTTAATCATATATTAACTCTGTTCATAACGTTTCGGCCCTAGTTTCAAACTGGCCAAACAGAAAACATTTTAAAGTATTTTATTCAGTACTATAGAATCTACAGTTTACAGTGGAAATCGAGGAAACCAACAGAATCAACTTTTAGATCTAACGTTATAGGTTAAAAAGTCACAAATACGACAAAAAAATGCGACGGCATTAACTAATCATCAAATATCCAAAAAAACATACTATTAACTATTATCAAACCAGGATATTAAACACGGAACCTATTTAAAAAAAGGGAATTTTTCGAGATGGCTGAAATCTATAAAAACCATAAACGACAAAATGTAAATAACTTGCGTAAAATATTTATATCGTTTTAGAGTAGTAATATCCTGCAGTTGGTTTATATTTGTCCGATAAATTTTAATGCTGTGAATGTCCTATTATATTAAAATTTAATGTGTATGTCAAATTAGTAGATTTATGTGAATATTTTTATTTTACCTTCTATGGTAAGTTTTATACTCTAAATATATTTTATATTGTAATAATAAAGTGTACTAAAAAACTTCTAGATTTGAGAAAGGCCAAAACTAGTCATGTTTTGGTCGGTTCTTGATTCATATGTATATTGAAAAATGCCTCTACAAATTTCCTTTTTGGAAATCACTTAAATATAACTGAAATAAGTAAGTGCTTTTAGTTCTTAATAATCGCGTAATTTAATGTGTATTCAACATTTTTGTGTTACTGTTGTAGATGTTTTAAAGTAGCATTTATTACTAAAAAAACAAACCTATTAGAAAAAATCAAAATGTTTCTATCTGTTATGTATTATTAAAGACAGATAATACAACGAATAGACGATTTATCCAATGTTAAATAAAATATCCCCTAAACTGATCCCAAATTTGAATTGTATTCCAGATAGTTGGGGTCAATCGAGAGACTTCCGCGTAGCACAACGCTGGTGGTGTATTGATTAATTATTATATCACATGTTGGTTATATATTATTGCGTTTAGTTTTGGTATCTAAAGGCTTTTGTTTGGTCTGTAAATGCTTAAATATAGTGGTTCATTGAAACAAAATCTGGTGATTTTGCAGATCATTGACATGTACATAATACAATTAGATTATATCTTTGCTATTCTAATCAATCGAATCAGAATAGTAAATCTAAAATATTTGTCTCGAGGCTGCAGGTCGAGAAATAAGTAAAATATATATTAATAGTAAAATTTAAAAAAATGTTGGAATTAAAAAATGTACCTCATCCTATAAATATATAGATTCAAGCCAAAATGATTTTAGACTAAGACTCAGAAAAGTTTTGTTGTCAAAGGTATAGAATGTTATGTTTTTATTGACAAAGCAGACTTCTTAAAACTAAAACTTAAATATTTGAATATGTAAAAAAATATAAAAAAAAACTTTGATTTAATTCAGAATTCTGCGATACGTATTAATTTTGATAATTAATTTTTTTCAGCTTGTTTTATGGCGTTATTGTTTTCAAGGCGTGAAAAATATGAATAACTACAGTTGCCCATGAATGGGCTTGAGGCGAGAATAAATGAAAAAAAGTTTCGTTGAGAAACTGTTTTCATACAAGGTGATCAAGGAAAATACTGATTTATAAATATGTTGTTCTCTTTATTTTGCCTTTGTTTAATAAGTAAAGACCTAAAATTTCACAAGAAATTTTTATACTCCACAGTTAAAAATTCTCTGCGTAATATTTCTAACCCTATTTGTTATATAAAAATATAGTACTAAGTTAAAAAAATGTAAAATTGAATTTAAAAATGTGTCACAGAAAGACTAGATTTATTTTGAATCATAACTATGTTCTAAAACTTTTTTTAACAGCGTTATAAATAATTATTTTTTGAGCGTTGACATGTTTGACAATTATCATAATAACACTGCTAATAAATGAATATAAGAAAGCAACAATGAGGTACCCTTTTAGTACAGAAATCATTCGCGATACTTCAGTGGTCAAAATGCTTGGATTTAAAAATGGTATTTTGAGGCATAATTATTGCATTAAATCAAATCTGTAAATGAGGGTGAACAAAGTTTAAAAATTAATATCCAGCTTACAGGGGAATTTCAATATTTCAATATGTATTCTCTATTCTCTATTCCTTTATTCGAAAACTGATGCTGACTGATGTTTTTTTCCAATACGTATTTCATAGACATAAACCATTCGGTTTCAAAGAATTACGTCTTTTGGTAATCTCAGATATTGCCCAATTTGAGACTGTTGGACTTAAATTCTTGTTCCTATCCATGCATCAAATCACATATTTTAAACTGACAATTCTTATATCTGTTTCGTGAAATAGAATAAACAAAAAATATATTTAAACGTCTTGTTACTTTTCAAAACAATAGAATTATCATATCCGATTTTGTAAATGTATTTGCAATAACGGCATTACCTGCTTGGATTACAAATGACACTCATTTTTATTTATTAGGAAGAGGGATCACCTTGTACTGGATGCCTCAGATAAACGGGACTCTGGATTTGACTCTTTTATTGTTTAGCTAGAATTAAAATTCAACTTATTCCGGATTATCAGATTATATAAAAAACAATTTTTAGACAAAAAATGTGGTGGAAAAACTGAATTTTGGTTATATGAAGTATATATATTTAATATTTTAATTTCTCTGCGGTTTAACCGGAAAAGACACTGGAAGCAAAATTTTCGTGCATACAATTTTAGCACAGATCGATAGAACTCTTCTAAATTTCAAAAACATATAATATTATGTATTTATCTTTTACAGATTTTGAGATATTCGCGTTTGAATATTACCATTACTAGTCCAATACAGTAGGCCGTGGTAATATACAAATGCGAATATCTCGATAACTTTAAAAGATAAATCGTTTTTAGTTAAACCAGAAGAGAAATTTTCAAATTTCCAAATAAAAAGTTTATTTTTATTTGACTTTAAATTGTTTATTTTATGTCATAATCCGATAAACAGGCAGGACCGATAAGGTATCAAGCACCAAAAGGTAAACTAAATTCCATAGCTTGGTCCAAAAAAAAAATCGTGTTTATATCCAAAACCCTATATATTGGTTTATAAATTGTGAAAAAAGTCACAAAGGCTGCAAGACAACTTGTCAGGGTGGACAGGAAACCAAGAGGACAATCTGATCTAAACTCCAGCAACACAAACCCTCTACTTTAGAGAAGTTTGTTGGCAGGTGTTCATGAAACAATATCAAACAGAATACTAAAAAAGCCAAGGTAATTAAACGTATTTCCATTTCTATCGTTACAAGTGACCAAAATATACTTGTCCGGCATTAAAAAAATCATCAAAACTATGATTTAAACCGAGAAGCCATCCTGATCCTAGCCGACGCCACTGGCCGGCACAGTTGTTTTTAAATTACGCATTTTAAGGTTAAAGGATTGTTGATTTTTGCTGGCGTCACGCCGCGCTGTACATCGGGAAGTACGCATGAAAACAGATGCATTTGTTTTTAATTTCAGTATTGAGAGATATGGTCTGCGACAGTGATTGATAGAAAATTCAAAATGTCGAGCAAAATCTGGAAATATTTTGTTACGATGAAAATGATGAAAGCAAAGCAATATGCAAACAGTGCAATAAAAAATAGTTCGGGGCGTAGAAAAGAAGGCAACTACTACTATAAGTTTACTGTAGAAAGTAGTAAGCAGAGCGGACATAAAGTATTGAATTAGGTGTTGATATCAAGCTAATTTGCTAAAAAAATGTAATATGAACAATCGAAAATCTCAAAAAAGTGTGAAAGAGTCAACTGCTGGCTGAAATATTGCAATGCATTTACCTCATTCAACACCTTCGAGAGAGAAACTAGAAAAGCAACAAAAAGAGCCTAATATGCCTGTTCAAAAAATTGCCCAAAAATTGCTTGCTTAAACCATTCGATGAAATTACTAAACATGTCAGTTCATCAATGTGTGGAACCTCAGTGGTTATTCCAATAATATTTTCATTAAATACCTTACTTTTCGAACTAAAAGAACCAAAAAATAATTTAAAGAACAGGTTTTCAGATATAAAATTAAATGATAACTACTTTTGCCACCATTTTAGATCCAAGATACAAATGCAGTTTCTTTAGCAACAAAGATCACATAAAATCTAAATTTAACAGAATAATAAAATCAGAAATGTGGACAGACATTGCAGCAGCGTCTACTATTTCTATTAAGTCTACTGTAAGCTTGGATTCCGATGATGAGCCATTTAGTCGCCTTAAGGAAAAAAAACTCAATCTTCTATGTCTGTCTGGAATAAAGTAGCAAGAGTTGCTTCTACTTCTTATTCTTCAGAAGAGACTGCAATTATCAAAGATGTAAGTAAAATACCATTAATTGAAAGAAAAGACCGTCCCTACTATTTCTATTAAGTCTACTGTAAGCTTGGATTCCGATGATGAGCCATTTAGTCGCCTTAAGGAAAAAAAACTCAATCTTCTATGTCTGCCTGGAATAAAGTAGCAAGAGTTGCTTCTATTTCTTATTCTTCAAAAGAGACTGCAATTATCAAAGATGTAAGTAAAATACCATTAATTGAAAGAAAACACCGTCCCTATTCGTGGGGGGAATATAACAAGAAAGACGGGTAACGTCTTTGAGGAGTCTATTCCGTTGATTGATTTTAAATTTTAAGCAACAGTTTGATTTATGGTATTATAACAATTATTTTAATTTTTACACAGAATATTATTTATTTCTAGTCTTCATTTTTTCATTTATCAGTTTCTGAGTTCATTTTTTCAGTTTGATTTGGGTTTGATGTATTTAAAATAAAATATTATTGAAAGGAAAGCACTGGATCGTATATTTATACGTTGAATTAAAACCGTTCTTCTCCTTATTTCTTAGGTATTTTGAAAATGCCGGACATTCGGCCGAATAGTTTGGTATCCGACAAACCGAATACCCGGCTAAATTCGAGAAAAGTAGTTGGATATTAGGTTTCGGCCGGGTAGGCCGAGTATTCGTGGCGTACCTAGTTAAGACATCGATATTGTCTCAACCGCAAAGTATAATATAAAAAATGCTATTTAGGGGATTGGGGGGCAGAACCGGACGGTTAATTAAAAATTTGTATAAAAAATCTAACGTTTCATTTTAGCAAAAAACAACATATTATTATACCTCAATATTATGCTACTACATAAAACCCAATAAAATGGGGACACGTTCTAAGTAAATGAAGAAAAAAAAATTTGGTATAGTCTGCCCGGTCCGATTATACTCCTACCATGGGGGTAAAACCGGCCAAGAATTGGGGCAACACCAGACAAGTCAGTCGCGGATCTATAGCTATTTTCTGAAAAAAATTATACATGTTATGGAACAACTACACATTTGGCAACGTGTTTGTCGTAACTTTAGCCTCTTCCAAAGAAGTGTTTATGAAACAAATTGAAATAGAATTATAAATAATCGACTTTCAACTTATAATTGCTTAGGGAAAACCCGAAACCCGTATAAAAATGTTATTCCCTTTCAAAGTGAAATGTTAATGAATTTGCCAGTCTTGTATAAAAATTTATTTTATTCTGTACCATCCACACTCTTTAGTGCTACAAACTACAACTATTACTAAAGGCGCGATCTACTATCTAATAACACCTCAATATTCCAAGCAGAAGTCCATGCTATCGAATTGTGTGTTAGAATGTTGCAGGACCAACAAACAACACATAAAACGATAAAAAATATTCTCGGATTGTCAAGCGGCCCTTAAAGCACTTGAAGCGAGTCATTGTACATCCAAAACAGTCTGGAACTGCCAAAAGGCACTTGCTGGCCTGGGGAGCGACAATAAAATCGCTCTTATCTGGATACTAGGACATGCAGGTTTGGAGGGAAATGAGTCTGCGGACCTTCTAGCAAAGAAAGGAGCAGAGACGAGATTTGTGGGACCTGAACCAGCTTTAGGAGTATCCCACGAAACGGCCAAGCGCGCAATTTTGGACTTGGTTAAGGAAACAGCTAATCTCTATTAGCTTGGACTGCCAGGCCTGTCTCATGCAAAGGCATTTATCCCCCTTCCTATGAAGAAGAGGATAACAGAAAGTCTGTTAAATATGAACAGAATTAAGCTCAAAACAGCAGTAGGCCTATACACTGGCCATTGTGGTCTAAGACATCACATGCACAAGATGGGGCTTGAAAACGAATCCGAGTGCCGCCTATGTATGGAGGATGACGAGACAGCCAGACATGTGCTATGTGAATGCCCGGCAGCTGCCAGGATCAGGTTCTCTATTTTCGGTAGAGATATCCTGCTGCCCGAGGACTTGAAAAATACCTCCCCAAAGGCAATAATAAGACTCATTGAGGACTTAGAGTTGCTCGGGGAAGTGTAAACATAGGTGTGAGTCACAATAGACCACAGAGTCGCAGTGGAGGGTCGGTTTGATCCACTCACTTTTAACCTGACCTAACCTACTATCTACTACTCGCAAATAAATCAACAGCCAAATCTAATTAATTAATCTGTGTTTAATCCTTACTCCATCACCAATATTACTGTCACATCTTGTACGTTCAATAAAATAATCTAGGGTATTTAGTTTTCTTTTTTCAATGCTGAAACTTATTTCGTATTGTACTTAAATATGTATTATAGTTACAAGAACATAAAACACAGCAGCAGATAAACAATTATTAACAAACACATTGGCAAACGTACAGGGTTTTCCCGTATATTTTTCCACCCACCTTGGGAGTTTATTTGAATAGATACGGAAATGTCGTAAATACAAAAGTTGTTAGGTTTTTTATAAAGATTTGGAATATTATATCATTAGTGCGAAAATATTATTTGAAATGTCAAATTTTGACAAGTTGTCAGTTTTTTTAAATGAAACACCCTATATATTAAATCGTATTCTTGAAGATCTTTTTTTTCTAATTTCAAATAAAAATACTTTTAATATATTCTGTCAATTAGTTTTGGATATATAAGCGTTTAAACATTAAAGAAATGGTAAGGTAATTTGCGCTAAAACATAGTGAGCCATGGTCAAGAACAATGAACGACGCCTTTTTGACGTTTACCGGTAAGAAGTATCTATTTACGAGCATTTTTAATGTCTAATACGTTGGACGATGGGTTATTCGGAAGAAGACAAACTCGACATGATAAATTATCGATAGCTCCTAACGAATATCATAGACGGTTTCCAGATAGACCAACACCGACTCGTATCATAATATTAAACATCGTTAAACAATTGAATGAAAGAAAAACACTTAAGCGAAAAGTTAGAATAGTGGAAAGAAACAATACCATAAAAAATCAATAATATAAAGTAGGTAAATAATAATATTAGCTTAAAGAACTAAGTTTGGGTTTTCTATATAGCCTCCTTGGTTTATAACGCATTTCTGAATATTTCTTCTAAATTTTCTGTGTATGGATGCGTAGATAAAATGAGGTGATTGAGTATTTAAATCGTCGATTGTTTGGACTATATTTTGCTCTAAAGCTTGGATGGTTCTTGGTCTATTTTAGTATATCTTGTTTTTCAGATAACCCCACAAAAATATGTCCAATGGAAAGAGATCGGGACTGTTTGCTGGCCATCTTAATGGTCCATATCTTCTGATCCAAAATGGATACCTGTCATTTAAAAAATTGGTGACGGCTGGACATTATGAGGAGGGGCACCATCTTGTTGCCATATCAAATTAAGATATGAATTAATCGGTAGTTGTTCTAAATGCCTCTCGATTTCGTTTTCTAATAACTCCTGATACCTTTGTCCGGTTAAATTCCCATTTAAAAATATAGGTCCAATAACATGATTGTTAAGAAGGCCACACCAAACATGTAGGGATCACTTATGATATAATATTCTAAATCTTCATAAAAAACCCAACAACTTTTGTATGTACGATATTTCCGTATCTATTCAAATAAACTCTCTATGTGGGTGGAAAAATATACGGGAAAACCTTGTACAGCGTGTACGGCAAGACGCAAGATAATAATTATAAACAGGCCAACCAAGCGGCGTATAACAAGCATTCGAGCTCAAATCTTGTTTGTTTTTTTTAGCCAGAATGGTATTTAGTTCATTGTTTTACTGTGTATTGAGAACCCCCGTGTATGACAGGAATATACAATACTCCCCACGTGTATTATTGAAATTGCCTGACTTCGCGATAGAGTTGTTAAGAAATACTCGTCACAAGTATTTTGTCACAGGTACGAGCTAGGAACAGCTTATCACAGGTATTGGATCTCAAACATATCTGTTACCGTTCCTACACCTAGTATTTTTTACCAGCTTGCCGCGATCCCGCCAGACACATACATTTAGGTACGCAACAATACATCATCCATCGAACGAAAAAGTTCTTCGGACTTCGGCTTTTCTCGGCGGGCCGTCGGACGGCAGCGTGGAAAAAGCCCCTCCCATAACGTTTTATTTACAGTTGAATCGATCGGCTTCTGTGTGTCTTTCTTTAACACACTCATTTTTTAAACAACGAAATAAATTAAACTGAATTATAACAACTCCATTACTACTGTAGTACATTATCAAGTATATTTGCTGTGACTGAAACGCTTGTCACAGGTATTTTATTCTATTCTGCTCCTGCTCCCCTAAACTAGTATTTCTATATGACTAGTATTTTTCCTACAAAAGGAACGATTTCGTAATTAGAAATAAGAAATCTACGAATAAGATTATTCGCAAATCAGGCGAAAATATTAACATTTTTTATTTTGATAGTTTTAATAGGTGAATCTTAAAATACTTAGCACAAAAAAGATTAAAAATGGTTTTTACAAAGCCAGTTCTTATGACAAAAATACCAAGGTCGTTTTAAATATAAAGGAAATTTATAAATTTATAAGCTTGAAAACGAAATTTGTAAAAATATGAGCCAATTCGTTCATTTACTTTTTTCAAATTTGCACGGAATAGGTACTGTTTTGATGACATATACATATAATCATAATCAACGAGCCGCGGGCTGGGATACTCGAAACCGCCGTTTAGTCACGGTTTCAACGACTCGAGCCTCCAAGCCAGGAAAAGTATTTTGTCACAGGTATCTGTAGCAGGTATGGACTTGGAACAAGAATAGGACGTACAACAAAATACTGATTTTCGTCATCTCTACTTCGCGATCACCAGTATCACCTAACATTGCCACATGCATCTATCTCACTTGGGGCTGTACATCGCGACCGATAATGAATGCGAATGACCGAGATGCGAGGATGCGACGTGTGTACAAACCGAGCGATAGTGTTGAATTACAGGGGAAGACCACAGATCAACTGGCCCAGGTCATTTAATAAGTCATTACTCAATTATTATATTAAACATTTTACAATTAATTACTATACCGGCAGTTCAGGGAGGGGGGGGGCAAAGTCTCCTTAGCCTCCTCTAAATCCGCCACTGGGACAAGGCAATATATTAAAAAAGTACGCATTTCTTGCATTTAAAGTTATATAACTGAATTTGAGTCAAGCGGGTGCAGCCTTCATGGTCCCATTATTCGCATATAATGCATTGCACCCAGCCGTCATCTTTTTTGTTGCAAAATAAGATTCCCCACAATATATGCACATTTCCTCATCATTCTGTGTTTCTCCTTCGCTTTCAGAACTTAGATACACGATTTTCTCTTTTTGCTTCTTTTTCTTCTTCTGCTTTTTTTGTTTGTCTTTGCCCGTTAAATGGTGGGATGTCTGCCCCCTCTCTGCTGACGTTAATGTACCCACCTGTCCTTGGCTCCTTTGAGCGATAATTTTCGATTGAGTTGGTTGTATTTTATACTTATCTAGATAGATCATAAGATTAGTAAAAAAATTATTTACAGCTGTCTTATTAAGCCCCGTTACCCGTGCTGCAGAAGTAGGTTTATAGGAGAAAGTTATGTTTTAACTTATTTATACTAAAAATGCTCTACATCACACTATCGCTGTTCTCCGATATCCATTTGAGTATTTACTTTTTAAAGCTGCCCCTTTTATAATAACAAATCCACTTTTAAATTTTTTGTGTCTATCCTCCATTGTAGATTTCGGTACATCAAAATTTTGGGCTGCCTTTCTTAAACCCATTTCCTCTTATTCAAATTCAAAATGTCTTTTTATTGGTTACAAGATATATGATACAATTAACAATTGAAATGGTGGCGAGATCCAGCATGGCTGTTCATATCTAACCACCTTGATACCCAGGCACAGCGGTGCTGTGCCTGATACAGACCTCGATGGTGTGTAATGATATTATGGACATTTAAACCCTTGGACAACCCATCAAGAAGATACGTGGGTTTTTGGGACAACTCAATTTTAAACACTAAACATGCGAGACGTAGTTCATACCTTTCGGAAAGATTTAGCCATTCGGATCTCTCAAAATGATCTGATATGTGGTCAAACTTATGAAGTCCGTATGAAAATCTAATGAGTTTTAAATTCTTCGAAGGATGGTTTTATTTCTTTGCGTGAGAAAAGACCAATAGACTACATCGGCTAACCCAAATGTGACAGAATAAGGCTGTCACACAATCTTAATCTTACATTGGTCGAAAGAATATCCCTGTAAATATAAAGAAGTTTCAACTTAGCAATTGATTTTTGAATCAAAGAGGCAACGTGATCATCAAATCGCAGACTAGCATCTACTAAAAGCCCAAGGTTCTTGCAAACATTGGTAGCAGTTAGTTTAACATTATTCAGGTAGAGACAGAAATTAATATTATTCTCAATAGATTCTCTATCACGACCAAATATTAGAAGCTTTGTTTTATTATTGTTTAGAAGTAGACCATGTGCCAAAGAAACTTCAGAAATGATTTCCAAGTCATTATTAATGTGACCGCATACTGTTTGCAGATCTTCCTTTGCAAATGAGCAATAAAGTTGCACGTCGTCGGCATATTGATGAGAGAGACAATAATTCAGATGAGTCAACAGTGTACACAGAAAACCACAAGGGACCCAGAATGCTCCCTTGCGGTACACCCCTACTGACTGCCCGAAAGTTAGAGACTGCAGCACCCAAAACCACCCTCTGACTTCTTCCGTTTAAATAACTATTCATAAATGGAATTGCCTCGGGATCCAAGCCAAAATATCGCAGTTTCTTTAGTAATAAGCCATGACCCAGCGTATCGAATACCTTGCTATAATCCAAAAGAATTAAACAACTATTTTTCGAACTATCCTAAGCTCTTAGCAAGCCGTCCGACACATTCAACAGGGCAGTAACGGTACTGTGGTCGGAGCGAAATCCAGACTGCGTGGTAGGTATTACGTGGAAGCTAAATAAATGTGTTTTTAGTTGATTGTTAATAATTTTTTCCAGAACTTTTGACAAACAACAAAGTATACTTATTGGTCGGAAATCAGAAGTAGAATTCGATTTGCTGATTTTTTGAACAGGTATTACACTGGCATGCTTCCAGATAGTTGGAAACTTTTTTGTCAGAATACATTGATTCATTATGAAAGTAATGTGAGGTATAAGGCAGGGAATAAAAAGACTCCGCATCTTTATGTCAAAGCCATCCACCCCCTTGGCATTGCTCTTGATCCGTTAAATAATCTGCTCAACTTGTCGTTCAGTTACTTCGATGAAAGAAAATCTATTAAGCACGCCTACATGCAGCCTTTTTTGAAATGACTGCAATAAGACATTTCCATCAGCAATCGTGGTATCTGGGACACTATCTATAAAGAAATTATTGAAGACCTCAGCATTTCCTATATTATGAGCTGAGTAGCTCGGTTTAGAATTAGTATTTAAATACGAAAGCGTTTGCCAAAATCGCTTAAGGTCAGTCTGAAATTTATGGTTTAAAAAGGTGTTGACGTAATTTCTAAGTGTTTTATAGTAATCTTTTGCAGCTTCCGTTTTGGTTCTTTTATATTTACTAAAAGCCCTTCTCCTCAGTTTAATAAGCAATTTCAGATTGGGTGTCAACCAAGGGGCAGGTGCTTTAGTAAACCTGGATGTCTTATAAGGGGAATATGTGTATCACATAATGTATTAATTTTAGCATTTAAAAAACTAACCATATCATTAACGTCACTATACTGATAAATCAAATCCCATGTTATACTCTCTAGATCAAGTGCAAAAAGCTCATAATTAAATGAACTATAATCATGATATGTGCGAATTTTAACTTCACTTCGTTGTTTTACGATTTCTATGTTACAAGATACGAGGCAATGATCAGAAATATTGTTGTTAACTCCCAAAACATGTAAAAGACTTGACAACATTGTAAAAATTTATATACATCCTTCGTCTTCATCTGCTCGTCGGCCTGGTGACATGTAAATTTGAGCTCATAGAAATACAGTCCTTTTAGTCAGTAAATATTGTTTTATTTAGTAAAATCGGTAAGAGAAAATACCGGTGGCAAGGTGTCACCATTTGATGTTCCATCGAGCCGGATTTAGTAAGCTTTTCGGCAGTGTTTTGTCGAAAATTAGGGATGCCAAGGCCGGCGGGAAGCAATGCACACGTAAGTCTCTATCCATCATCCATTCATCCTTTTCCTACTTAGACACGGTGTATCGCGCGCACTCCTTTTAATATAGTTTTAGTTTGGGATCAGTCTCGCTGATTCATTAGAATAAATTTTACAGGAAAACGTGTTGATGGGTGATTTAGAATATATTGCCATTAGTCCAAATACTTTTAGATTTGCTTTAGTTGCCGTAAAACATTTTTCCATAGTATAATTTAGACATTTTAGAAAGTACTATTTGTCGGTGCGTAGTAGCTCAACATTGTTGCATTAGTCAGCTGTCTGTCAATTGCGTAACAAAAGCAGACCTTCGTAGCGTCACGTTCAGCTCACCTAGCGCGGTTGCCAGGTTGTCACTAATTTCTTTAGTTGTTTTGAATTCTAGATATCGCTGCACAGTTTTATTTAACTACATTCTGTCTTAAAATAAATCCGAAAATGGGGAGAAAAACGGCAGAGGCGGATAAAGCTGAAGAAATAAACAGATTTTTGAAAAAGCGAGATAAAGTCAAGCAACAGCTTAAAAACTTTGCCGCTTTTGTTTCCAAATTCGAAGACGAAACACAGCTGTCTGAATTAAAACTTCGAATGCAAAGAATCGAATCTCTCTTAAACGATTTTGAGGAAACAGAAATTGAAATCGAACTTCTAGATTCGTCTAGAGTAAATAGTAAGGACAGTAATGACTTTGAGCAACAATTTTATTCTTGTTTAGCAACGGCCAAAACACATATAGATAGTTTTGATATAGTAGACCAAAGCGTAAATGTAGGAATGAACTTGCCACAATCATTTTCAGGTTTTCAACAGCAAGGTAATGCTCCAGTAAGCAGTGCGAAACTTCCTAATATAGGTTTGCCAAAATTTAGCGGGGAATATGATAAATTTCCGCAATTTTTTGAAACCTTTGAAACTTTGATTCACAATAATGCTAGTCTAGAAAACATACAGAAATTATATTACTTGTTAGATTCTCTCGAAGGAGAAGCCCGCAGGGCATTGGAATGTTTAGAAATAACTAACGCAAATTATCAGGTAGCTTTAGATTTAATAAAAAGGCGGTTTTTTAATAAGCCTATCATTATCCAGTCACATCTGAAAGCTCTATTCGACGCTCCTTGGTTGAAAGAAGAATCTCATCAGTTACTACAGGGGTTGGCCGATAATATTGAGAAACACATAAGGGCGTTAAAAACACTTGGAGAACCTGTTGAAAAATGGGACAGATTAATCATATTTTTTATGAGTAGGAAACTAGACGTAGGAAGTAAAAAAGAATGGGAGGAAAAATCGATATCAGAGTTTAAAGGGAATCCTACTTTGTGTAATTTCACAGAATTTCTAGAAAATAAAGCCAGAGTTTTAGGAACAATAGGTTTTAATAGCAGAATAAGTCTTAAAGGTACAAACCGTAGTAGCAATATGCACGCGAAAGGGGCGTATGCGGTAACAGAGGATAATAATACGAAGTTGAAGTGTGAGTTTTGTAAGGGTACTCATTTCGTTTATTTTTGCGATAAAATTCTTTCCCTCTCGACTGAACAACGCATTGAAAATGTTAAAAAATTACGACTGTGTTTAAATTGTCTTAGATCTAGCCACCTTGTAAAGGATTGTAGATCAAGGGGTTGTAGAAAGGCAATGGTAGGCACAACACTATTTTACACTCAGAAAACAAACAGTCATTGGAGCGTAAGGTAGAACAAGAGCATTTGCATGCTTGCATAGATGTACCCACTTTGGGGAATGATTCGCAAGATGGAAAAATTATTGTGGCCACTTCCTGTAGTAATCCAAATAGGCCTAGTCAAATAATTTTATCTACTGCGGTAGTGGAAATTAGAAACTCGAATAATGAATTTATTCGTTGTAGGGCTCTTTTAGATAGCGGGTCACAGGTTAACTTCGTATCAGAAGACTTGTCAAAAGAATTAGGTTTAAAAATCGATAAAATAAACGTACCCATATCAGGAATTAATGAAATGCTTACCAATATAAATCGACAGGTAACCAGTACGGTAAAATCCGCTTACAATAATTATTCAGTGAACGTTTCCTTCTTAGTATTAAAAAACATAACGGCTAATATTCCATCATGTTCTTTTGATAAATCGCATCTCGATATACCTCCTCATTTAAAGCTAGCAGACCCTAACTTTTCGACTCCAGCACGCATTGATATTTTTTTAGGTGCAGGCATTTTTTACGATTTGTTATGCGCAGGTCAAATTAGATTAGGAAAGTGCAAACCAGTTCTTCAAAAAACCGTTTTTGGATGGGTATTGGCAGGTCCTCTGTACAGTAAACACGATCAAAATACTAATAGATTTCAATGTAACTTAAGTACTGTAAATATTCAAAATCAGTTGGAGCGATTTTGGTCTATTGAAGAATTTCCTACTAATAAAATATATTCCCGTGAAGAGTTAGAGTGTGAAAGGTACTTCGTTGAAACTTTATGCAGAGACGAGTCTGGTAGATTCTGTGTTAGCTTACCGGTAAAAGAAAACGTTAAAAATTTAGGTCAATCGTTGGAACAGGCACAAAATCGGCTATTTTCTCTAGAAAAGAAGTTTGCTACAAATCCGTCGCTTAAACAAAAATATGTTAGTTTTATCGAAGAGTACGGTAGTTTAGGTCACATGACTAAAATCCCCGATAGTGAAATAGAAACTTACCGCAACGTATTTTATCTACCTCACCACGCAGTGTTAAATGACGCTAGCACGACCACTAAGTTGCGCGTAGTATTCGACGCGAGCGCAAAATCGAGCACGGGTATTTCATTAAACGACGTTTTAAAAATCGGTCCTACTATCCAGGACGAACTATTTGAAATTTTGGTCAGATTCCGTCAGCATGAAGTTGTAGTCACTGCCGACATCGCTAAGATGTATAGGCAAATAAATGTACTCCCAGAACAACGTGATTTGCAGCGGATTGTCTGGAGAAAAGACCCTAGTGTAAACGTAGAGCATTTTAGACTTAATACTGTGAGCTACGGCACAGCTAGCGCTTCTTTTATAGCAACAAGGTGTCTGAAAGAAATTGCAAATAATATTCGCGAAAAATCTCCAGAATTAAGTAAAATTATATCAAAATGTTTCTATGTAGACGATTTAATAATGGTTGTTCCTTCTGTCTCTAAGGCAATAGAATTAGGACGCTCATTGTCAAAGGTTTTAGGAGAATATGGGTTTCCACTTAGAAAGTGGTGTTCTAATAAACCTAAGGTACTTAAAGAGTTGTCTGATGACAACGACAATACTTCTGGTTATTTTATTACTGACAACGACACGAAAAAGACTCTAGGTGTTTTTTGGTGCGCAAATAGGGATACCTTAGAATATGTCATAAAAACCAGGCAATGTAATTCTGTTACAAAAAGGTTAATTTTATCTATTATATCGCAAATATTTGACCCACTTGGTTTGGTCGGACCAGTCACTATCTTAGCAAAGTTATTATTGCAGAGATTATGGCGGCTGCAATTAGGTTGGGATGAAGCCATACCGTTAGAATCGTTGACGCTGTGGAACAAGTTTTATACAGAATTAGAAACTTTGAAATATATTAAAATTTCTAGACAATGTATTATAAATGATGTAATTTATATAGAATTGCACGGATTTTGTGACGCAAGTGAGAGCTCTTACGGAGCGTGCTTGTATTTGAAATCGGTAGATAGGCAGGGGAATTTCATGATTCAACTATTGTGTGCTAAATCACGCGTTGCGCCACTCAAATTTACTTCATTGCCAAAGCTTGAGCTTTGTGGTGCCTTGTTGTTAGCTCGACTCAGTCATAAGGTAACAAACGCGTTGGACGTAGTTATAAATCAAACTTTTTTATGGACTGATTCTACGATAGTTCTTTGCTGGTTAGCTGAGGAACCTAGCACATGGAAGGTTTACGTTGCTAATCGTATAGCAGAAATTCAAAGTTTAACCACTATAGAACAGTGGGATCATGTCAGTTCTTCAGATAACCCGGCTGACATCATATCTCGAGGTATAAGCCCTAATCACCTTAAAGAGTCCGAACTTTGGTGGTATGGGCCAACGTGGTTGAAACAGCCACAAGAATTATGGCCTAAAGGTCAATTTAGAAAATCTAAAGATTTACCGGAAAAACGGAGACAAAAAATTACACTTTTAACTATTGTACCAGATAAATCTGTTTTTTATCTAGAAGGTTCTTTATATATGTTAACCAAATTAATAGCTTGGTGTTTAAGATTTTGTAACAATGCAAGGCTTAAAACTCAAGATAGGGTTTTAAATAAAAATTTATCAAATTTTGAGATAAATAATGCATTACTTCTTTTAATAAAAATAGCCCAGGCACAAGAATTTACTTCAGAAATAATTTCGCTTAAAAACAAAGGGTATGTATCGAAACACAGTAAACTTAAATCTCTAGACCCCTTTTATGAAAATGGATTAATTTTAGTAGGAGGGCGGTTAAAAAATTCTTCTGAACCTTATAGTGTAAAACACCCTATCATACTACCACAAAAGCACCCCCTAACAAGACTTATAATTTGTGATCAGCATAAACGGTAGCTTCACGCTGGAACGCAAACGCTTTTAGCCTCACTAAGGCAGCGTTATTGGATTATAAGCGGTAGGAGAGAGGTGCGAAGTGTTTTATTAAAATGTCGTATTTGTTTTAAAATAAATCCGCCATCTTTAAGTCAGAAAATGGGTGACTTACCTAGGGACCGTACTATTGCACAAAGGCCGTTTTATGTATGCGGCATCGACTTTGCTGGTCCGTTTAATTTAAAAGATGGCAAATTACGCAATAGGTCTATTGTTAAAGGCTATATGTGTTTGTTCGTTTGCTTCTCCACCAAGGCGGTTCACATAGAATTAGCCGGAGATCTTAGCACTGATTCGTTCCTCAATTGCCTTAAGAGATTCGTTTCTAGGCGCGGGTTATGCAAAAAAATATATTCCGATAACGCAACCAATTTCGTTGGTGCAAATAACGAGTTGAAGAAAATTAGTGAAGCTTTTGCTAGAATTCAAAACGATCAATCTATTCTAAATTATTGTCTAAAAAATGAAATCGAATGGCAGTTCATTCCAGCGCGATCACCCCATCAAGGCGGTTTGTGGGAATCTGCAAAGTATCATGTATTTAGAATTATTGGAAATAGAAATCTCACCTTTGAGGATTTATCTACGATATTTGCTCAGGTTGAGGCGGTTTTGAATTCACGACCGTTAACACCGCTTTCCTCAGATCCCAATGACCTTCAAGCCTTGACCCCTGGTCATTTCCTCATTGGGGACGCCTTAAATGCATTGCCTCAGCGAGATGTGGCTGATGTACCTAGCAATCGGTTAAGCCAGTACAACCTACTGCAGCAAATTGTGCAACATGTATGGAAACGATGGTCTTCTGAGTACCTGAACGGGCTACAACAACGAAACAAGTGGCAGTATGCTTCCAAGAATCTCGAAGTCGGGAAGTTGGTTGTTTTAAAGTAAGAAGTCAGCAGTCCAATGAACTGGAAATTGGGCAGAGTCTTAGCTGTACAGGGTGGTCGAAATTGGTCTGTTTTAACAGAGAAAACCTATTTCCTGACTAGATAGAGCAAAACTGACTTAGGTGTCATGGGCTCGATTTCTGAGAAATGTTTAATGGCAAAAACCGCCTGCCGATATTTTCACTGCCAACTGAGATATAGGGCGTTTTTCAATTTTCGGCCATTTTGAAAATTGTCCATAACTTTTTTATTTTGCGGAATATTAACATTCTGCAAAGACATTCTAAAGGCACTTTTTTATGTGCAATCCAGTGGCATACTCAGATTTTTTCTATAGTTGTCCGTTTTATCATAAATAGGCAAAACTTTTTTTTTTCAAATGGAAATCATAGTTGGCTATAAATTATAAAAAATGCTCGCGTTTAGCCCTTTTCAGTGATATAAAGTTGTAGGTACTTATTTTCAAAAATAACGAAAATATTAGGTGTTTTTGGTTTACATCGAAGTAGGCTTTGATTTGTGATGACAATATCTCAATTATGTATTGTTAAGATTTATAGTTTGTTAGCAACTTAAACACAACTTTAAATAACACTAGCTAACGTTATTTTAATTATTTATTATTAATTTTTTTTATTTTTTTTTGTTTACATAGCAAAGTTGAACAAAATTAACAAACTAAACTACTATTTACAGCTACAAGTGAAAATAAAAAATAATTATGAAAATCTAGGTATTTAGTTAGATAGGTTTCTGATAAATATATTTAGAGAAGTTGTTCAAATTGAGCCCCTCCCTGTTGAATACAAACTAAGCATCTTTTGCGTACCGAGTTGCAACTATTTATTAGTTCAACTGGGCTAATAGATGCAAAAGCTTGCCTAGTGGCCTCTTGCAATTCTTCTTTTGTGTGAAAGGTTCTTCCTTTAAATATCAAGTCCTTCAATCTTCCCCACAAAAAAAAATCTAAGGGAGTTAAGTCACAGGACCTAGCAGGCCAAGGTATGGGGCCCCACGTACCAATCCAATTTTCTCGAAATTCGAAGTTTAAAAGATCAGTTGTGATCCTTGCATTGTGCGGGGGACAACCATCTTGTTGATAGTAGATATTTCTGGCATCAGCTAAAGGTATGTCTTCCAACAAAGGTACAATATATGTGCGCAAAATATTTACATAATCATCTGCAGTTAAATTTCCATCGTAAAAATAAGGTCCCACAAATCTTCCTCGGAATATCCCCACCCATATATTGAATCCACACCGACCTTGCCGGTCTTGTTGCACAACTACGTGTGGATTTTCAGTGGACCAGAGATATGAATTATATCTATTAAATATACCAGAAGTATCTACTCTGGATTCATCACTCCAAATAATATTTAATAGAAAATTCTCATTCTCCATGAATTTTTGCTCATACCACTGACAAAATCTCAATCTTCTAGCGGCGTCCCCTTCACGGAGTTGATGAACTCTTCTCGTTCTGTACGGTTTGAATTTATGTTTTTTGAGTATTTTTAAAACGGTGGTCTTTAGAACATTCGTTATATTAGCCAATGTTCGAGAGGAGGTGCCAGGATGATCTAATACCTCACCAATTATATTTAGATGCTGGATTTCCTTTTATTCCTTTAGTTCATAATGTCTTTTTCTTAACTTTTTAAAACTTCCGTTATTTACTAAATTACTTTTTAATGTTTGATAAATTCGGTTATCCGGTTTACGTCGCTCGGGAAATGTATTAAAATATAATTCACTAGCTGCTTCAGGAACTTCGTTAGATAATATGTAACATTTTAACATATCATAATTTTCATAATTCTCAAACATATTTTGTCAGCAACTTAACACAACTTTATAAAGATAACACCAAAACGCAATAATTACACCAGACTACAGTAATCTGACAGCAATATATTCAAAATATTGAACGCGCGTCATTATTCCAAGGCCTACTTCGATGTAAACCAAAAACACCTAATATTTTCGTTATTTTTGAAAATAAGTACCTACAACTTTATATCACTGAAAAGGGCTAAACGCGAGCATTTTTTATAATTTATAGCCAACTATAATTTCCATTTGAAAAAAAAAAGTTTTGCCTATTTATGATAAAACGGACAACTATAGAAAAAATCTGAGTACGCCACTGGATTGCACATAAAAAAGTGCCTTTAGAATGTCTTTGCAGAATGTTAATATTCCGCAAAATAAAAAAGTTATGGACAATTTTCAAAATGGCCGAAAATTGAAAAACGCCCTATATCTCAGTTGGCAGTGAAAATATCGGCAGGCGGTTTTTGCCATTAAACATTTCTCAGAAATCGAGCCCATGACACCTAAGTCAGTTTTGCTCTATCTAGTCAGGAAATAGGTTTTCTCTGTTAAAACAGACCAATTTCGACCACCCGGTACATCCAGGACCAGATGGAGCTATCCGTGTTGCCAGTGTTCGTACTGTGAATGGTGTTGTGAAACGTGCGATACAAAAGTTGTGCGTGCTCCCTACAGATGATTTTTACAAATCGGAAACTAAATGAAGCGTGAGTAATAAGTCAGTTGCGCTGTTTTCGTTATTATGTATCTACAGACTATGACTATTTATCCTCAAAATAATTGTTTTTTTTTGTATTGATGAGATAGTTGCTTATTATGATTATAAGTTGCTAATTTTCTTTGAAATCTACAGCTTTCAAGGCCGGCGGTTATGTTAACTCCCAAAACATGTAAAAGACTTGACAACATTGTAAAAATTTATATACATCCTTCGTCTTCATCTGCTCGTCGGCCTGGTGACATGTAAAATTTGAGCTCATAGAAATACAGTCCTTTTAGTCAGTAAATATTGTTTTATTTAGTAAAATCGGTAAGAGAAAATACCGGTGGCAAGGTGTCACCAATTGTCCATGTCAACAACATGGCAATCACCAACTAAACCCGGTGCAGATGTGATAATAAGGTCTATTAAAGTCCGGGAGGTATTAGTTAAATGCGTAATTTCAGTTATAACCTGTGTAAGACCAAATTTATTAAGAAAAAAGTTGGTAGCCGTTGCCGGTTTGGTCAACGAAATCAATATTAAAATCCCCGCCAAAGACCAAAAAATCAAACTGAGGCAACAATTCAACCAATACGTTTTCCAGATCATCCAAGCAATTATTTAAATTTAGCGAGGGTGGTCTATATAATGATCCCAGGCACAATTTTTTTCCTCCTATTTTCAGGCTTAACCAAATTTCCCAACCCAACCAACCAACCCATTTCGAGATGGAGGGAAATTTACAAGTTTAGGTTTTAGAAAACTTTTTGCATAAATAGCTACCCCTCCTCTTCGGATGTCGCGGTCATGTCTAAATAAATGATAATCAGGAATAGAAACAAAAGCATCAGGAAAATCGTAACGTAACCAGGTTTCCGACAAACCCACTACATCATATTGCTCGTCCGCAATATATTCAGAAAACTTATCAAATGTTGACAACAAAGAGCGCACATGAAAATGAGAAAAACTGAGTTTATTACTACAATTCATAACTATGTTATTCTATATACAATCAATATACAATTGCTTTTTGCATTTGCTGTGCATTCCACTCTTGCCTTGCTGTTTATCGTTTATAATTTCTCAATTTTTAATAGCTGCCGATAAGGTTTGTAACAATATATTTGTAATATAGAGCGGGTATATCGAACTTAAATGGGGCACGACCGGACATGTGTCAGCCTTTGCCCCATCCGATTATGCCCCAGGCGTCTTCTAAACAATACATTTATCATAAACTTGCTGTGACTAGACTTTAAATTAATATTTATACACGAAAAGGAAGCAATAATAACCTTATTCCTACGGTATGAGTTTAACTCCAAAATATCGTATTAATATTATTTGTAGGAGGACTAGAATAATGCAAAAATAAGATTATTAACCTGGAAAAATAACACTCTCGTGAAACTAAGTCGGCCACACTCTTAACGGCTGCAACGTAAAACGGCGATTGTGTGTTGAGTATAGTTTAACGTTTACTTATGAGATGGCAGCATATACAGCAAATATATAAAGGTGTCTGGTCGTGTCTCGCTATACCCCCCCCCCCCCCCCCAATCCCCTATATCCCAATTATGAAGGTATATTAATAAGTGATAGTTTCTAGGCAACCTAAGAGAACTGAGAATAGTTTTGAGCTTATTTAACAGTCTTCTCCTCTGAATTCGCCCATACATTTGACATTTTCTGTATCTCGAACGAATTCAAGGGAATGCCCGGGGAGGATCCCCCCCCCTCCGAGAAAAAAATACCTCCAGGGAATTTTGATAAAGCAGTATTAATCATTTAAATAGTCCTAAAATTGTGGATTATTTTTTTAAAATATATTTTCGATTTTTATTCTGTAAACTTAATACAAACTCAGCAAAACATACGTTTAAATACAAACACTTATAATTTTATCTGAACTTGATAGAAAATATATAATAGATTAGAAAGGCAGTTGAATTGTCTTTAATCTAATTTTCTATACGGTTTTACCTTCTTCCGTATCGATTTATTAACAGAAATCCCTTCTTATTTCTTGCTTAGGAATCTACTGTCCTACTCCAAATTTCGCCGTAATGATTTCAGTAGTTTCAGCTCTGCGTTGGTGGATCTTGTAAATCTTTTCTGTTTAAATGCTCGATGGATTATAGTTCGATAAAAATGATTAAGGGAAGCCACTGTAAGTTTGACGAGTTCTAGAAAAGAGATTAGTTAAGGAAGGAGAAACAAAAACTATAAAAACTACTTTTTGAGTCTATTTTTTTGCTACTAACAATAGTATCATCGCTAGAACTGTATTAAATTTCTTAAATCAAGCTGTTTGGACTATTTTAGTCCAATGAAACAAAAACATTTCCACATCACTGAAGACTTCAGGGTTTCAGTGAAACATAGGTTAACTGGCGCGATGAATGAAACACTACCGTGTTTGTAGATGAGCGCCTTTTCTGTCTTTGTAGTCTTTTATCAATATGTGTTTTGTCAGTATTTATATTATGTCAATTCTATGGCGGACTCTAAAGAATTGGTTGCTTTTGAAAATACAAAAGAATTTTCCAATAAGCAAAGAAAATGGAGACTTTGGTCTCCCACGAAAACATAATAATCATAAAACATCATAATTCTGTGCTAAAATAGGGATATTTATTTACAATTTATGGTATCAGTCGTCATTTCAATTTACACCTAAATGAACACGTTTATCAATAAACCTATTTAATTCTAATCATCTCTCTTAAGAACTGGCCTAGAAACCAAAACTAGCGAAGTATTTTTTTGATTAGCATTAGATGATCGAGAGAACAATTAGATGTCTAATTTTAAACCTTCTTAGCGAATCTAAGTGTTATACAGCCCTATTCACAAAAGAGGTTAACATACAGAACAGGTTTAACTTCGAACATATGCCAGGTTGCGCCATTAAATGAAACGAACTTCTTTTACCTAATTTCTTTTGCACCATTATAGTAAACCAGGCTTTCCTTCTTAAATAATTAATCCTTCCTTTTTGCAGAATTAAAGCTTTCATATCGTAAGTTCGAATTAACACCTACGCCCCTGTTGTTTAATTTTTTAAAGAATAAGAATGAAATTATGAAAAATAAAAATTTACTTTTTGTAGAAATGCATTCTACTTTCAAAACAAATTTGCTGTATCAGAGCACTGACAGGGAAATCTTTAAAAAAAATAACCTTTTGGTTTGTTTTTTACTCTAAGATTATCTCAACTGTAATTTTCTGCTACATTTTATTCAAACATGTCAAAAAAATGTATTTACCTATCGGGTTGTTGTATGCTACTAAACAGAGCAAACAGGACAAGCGAAGTTTTAGGTACTCTTCAAATTTGAATATTTTTAAAATAAGAAGAGATATTGAAATGGGGTTTTCAGCTGTGTCTTGCAAATTTTATTGCATATTACCGTTTAAAAGATATTAAACAAAATTCTGCAAATTTTCCAATATTTTATTTGTTCCGAAAATTTACAAAAACGATTTTTAAGTTCTAATTGAGAGATATGCTTAATCCTTGGGGAAATTTTTAAAAACGTTTTTCAAAATTTTAAGTTTTTTTTCAGATATGATATTTGTTGGAAGAATTATATTTTCCTTACTTATTAAAGCGTAACTTTTTATGAGCTATTTTCTTGCTAGAGAGCCCTTAAGTTTTAATATTTTTTATAGTATGCAGAGACTGTACTACGCAGGAAATATACAGGATATACAAAAAATATATTAAGAATAAAAAAATAATTTAAATTTTAGGTTTAAGGAGTATTGAATTTTTTTTTCAAAGATGTTTTTTACTTTCTCTCTAACTTTATTATTTTTAAATATTAAGATGTTGCCATTAGAGCAATTTAAGATTAAAAACGTTTAATCTTTTTTTACAATTTCATCAAGTTAATTTAGCAATTAGAACGTAAAAGTTAAGATAAGTTTTACTCTTAAAATCGGTAATATGCAATAACATTTTACGTAAAAAGGCGCTTATGTGTCCAGCAGTTTAGTTGAATTAATTTTGTTTTCGGAGTGCATTTTTTTGTTATAAATATGATTTAAAAAATGTTGCAGCCTGCATACGTAGTACGTGTATTATCGAGAATTTAGTTAGTTCTTTATATTAAAATAACAGCAAAAAATTATTCTGAATGATGCCCCATTTATAACATCTCCTTCTTGTTGAGTATAGTGATCAGTACAATACAAATATAGCTTTACTTCATGCTCTTTTTGTAACATTTTAGATTTTAGTAACTTGTGATAGACGTATCTGGTTAGGAACACAGCCAATCATTACTTTTTATTGTAAATAAAAATCATTTTTTCTTGGAAAACACAAAAAAAATACATAGTTTTAGGGTCTATGATACGGTGAACCTAATGCTCTATAATTACTAGTGTGTTGAAAAGTTGCTATTTTTGATTTGTTTTCTTAGCGGCGGTATGTCCTTTGTAAACACGTGTATCTCGGCTTTTCCTACTCTGCTGCAAACTAAGGAGGATGTAAAAACATAATGTTTATGAGTCTTAACTTGCCTGAAATACTGAAAGGTTTAACGAACTGTAAATATCCATCGTAGGTATATAATCTTCTTCAGTCAAGAACAGGTTAGTGTGTGGCGTGTGCAGTTTGCTTTTTGAACTAATATCCTGCATTTTGGAACCTGGCATTGCCGATATGAATGGTTATGTAAGTAAAAATAATATTGAGCAGTGGTATCTTGTTGCTAAGGTTTCTACTTCACTACAGCTTTTCATTTTTTTATATCTAATACCAAATATTCGCTTTATCTATTTAAATCTTTATAAACGGGCATTGCTCACGGCCGTCCCATAAATACACGAAACTAATTCACATCCTTCCCTAAATTTTTATTTCGCTACATATTTTATTCACTAATTTTTATAATTGATTATCAGTCATTAAAAACTTTTTAATAATGTTTTATAGAATGGTTATAATGTCTATAATATATAATGGCGAACCCCAGAGACTAGTGGCAAAAACTAAACTTACTGGATCATGGCTTAAATATTCGGTGTTGACTTAGATTAGTCAGGTTAAAGCTTAGGTTGATTGTGCAGATAAAATGAGATTAAGTCTTAAAATTTTTGTCTGCTTAAGTATAATCTCCACCTAAAATTAACAGCGGCGCACCTGGTCGTTTACAGGTATAAGATGACAAATGCAACCATTGAACAAATAGTTTTTCTAAATGTCACATTTACATAATATGACAATATTGAGAGCAAAACACAACTGTCGAACTTAAAGTTTTAATTGGAACTTGCACCGTTATTAATCGTTTTAACAATAATTTACGTTTTTCTTAGTAAGTTCTATTAAACTACTTGTATTATTATTAATAATAAGTACAGCCTGCATGTTATAACTTCGTATAACGTAAAATTCAAATATCTATTTAAGATTTACATATAACCTAACCTAACCTTTGTATTTTTGCAACGAGCACAGTGGCGTATTTAGGGGAGGGGGATAAAACGGGCAAATCCCCCCCTCTCCAGAGCTAGTAACCCAAGCAAAACATTATTTTATAAGACGTTAACTTTTTTTTTTAGTAACAAGGACGGGTGTTATGGTTAAGTTGTGATAACAAAAAAGAAGGATTTTTTTAGACGCCAAATGTTAATATTATAACATAATTATAATATAAAAATATTGTATATATTATAATATAAAAATATAAATATTCTCGTTAGAAATAATTCGTATTTTATTATTTCTCTCTACCTAATTAAAATTTAAAATAGATACTTTATATGTATGAAGAACTATTAACTGTTAAACAGAAAACATTTTTTACAGCATCCGATTTAAAAGCGGATATATTTTGTCGTTTACCTTATAAATTACTGAAATCTATTAAAAGCAAAAACCACATTTTATATTTGTATAAACATTTCCATATGAAAGAAAAATTTTAATTATTCCTTGTTATTCCTATTAATTGTTTTGCAGTTTATATTAATATTAAATAAAAAACTGAAATGTCTATCGATTATCGAATTAGGTATTTTTACCTTGACTACGTCTCACAACTTTAGAAATTTATCTCTATATCACTTGCATAAAATTTGAAATTAATCTAACGAGTAGATTTTTAGACCGTTTTTTATTAAGCCGCCATTTTCTTTTGCTATCTTATATCCATGCCAAAATGTTACCAGTTACTATATAACACTTCATTTTTGTGGAATATTTGAGGAAATTGGATATTGAGATTTTTTAGCAATAAATTTTTTAACGTTTCGCGCCATCTTGTTCCGGCATATTGGATTTTTACCAAAATATTACCAGGTCATCTGTATATGACTCTTAATTTTTGACTAAAATTTGAGGTCAATCTGATGAGTAGCTTTTAAGCTATGCGCCGAACTGACAGACAAA
Source organism: Kuschelorhynchus macadamiae (assembly GCA_030620095.1). NCBI lineage: Eukaryota > Metazoa > Arthropoda > Insecta > Coleoptera > Curculionidae > Kuschelorhynchus > Kuschelorhynchus macadamiae. The sequence continues at coordinate 584,262 of JAUTXW010004592.1, read as the reverse complement.
CAAACAGTAGACGGACCGATAGAATTAATAAAACATATTTTTTAGCACCTAGGAACGTTAAAATAGGAAAATGTGTAAGAACTCCATTAAGTAGTTTTTTCAGACAGAATTTTTTATCAAGCTGCTATTTTGTTCAGCCACCTTGGATTCCAGAATTTTACCAGTTCCATTCCTACATAATGCTTGATTTTTGTGAAAAATTTAAGATAAATAGGATGCGTAGTTTTTTAGTAATAATTTTTTTAACATTTTACTAGGTCACAATTTTGTTTTGCCATAATGGATTTTGACCAAAATATTACCAAGTCATCCCCATATGACGTTGACTTTTTGACCGAAATTTGAAGTCAATCGGATAAGCAGTTTTTGGCTAGACCGCGAACAGACAGATAGTTTCGCTATTACAATACTTCCTTTTTACGAGGGAAGTAAAACAAAAGTGAATGGTGAAATCGTTTAATTTGACCATTCTGAGAATGGCGATAAGTAAATAGAGAAACGCACAGTTCTGAAAATATTAATGAACATTATTTAAACATTTTTTTTATTAAATATTCTTAAATTAATATCACGAATACAATATTCCGATATTTCTAAAAAGCATCAAACATTTTTTTATAGACTTGTGACAAAGAGTGGATCAATTCTAATCTTGTATTCATACAAAAAATTGCTATAAATGTACTTACATGAGAAGGATGTCATTAAGTAAAACCAGTTTATTACATCAAAAAAGGCAGTTACTGGAGTATTTCATAGGATTTATTACAAAAGGATGATATTTTATTTACAGCTTAATCATTAATATATTAAAAAAATGTGTTTAAATAAATAAACAATAATAGTAAAAAATAAAATTTTTGAATTTCAGAGATATTGGCACAGGCACATCATGTCTAATGTATCAAGCTCAGTAATGTCTATTTTTTATTCAAAAATTATATATTTTTATATTTGTATATGAGGGATGTAAAAAAAATGTGAATCATGAAATCGTCTAATTTGATCATTCGGAGAATAGCCACAAGTAAATCGAGAAACGCACACTTCTGAAAATATTAATAAACCTAGAAACGTAAATTATTTTTTTATTAAACATTCGTACATAAGTTATTCGAACACAATATTCCGATATTTCTAAAAAGCAATATTTTTGTTACAAAAATTCTAGCTTCAGGACGTTTGTAATTCAGAAATGTGATAAGTACTTTGCAAAAGTAGTTAAAATAACTAGTATTTAGTATTTGATTTTATAAATTTACTTGCAGTATTAAGTACCTGTATTTTGCAAAAGTACTTCAAATATTCAGAATTTTACTTGCAAATGAAAATTTAAGTATATGTAACAAATACATGTTTTTATATTAGTTTTGAGTATTTCTGATAAATACTGAAAAAAATATATAAATACTTTTATATTCATTATTTATCAAATATTACAGTATGTATATTATATAGGTATATAATACTGAAGTACTTAAGCACATCTAAAAAGTTAAAGTATTTAAGTCGATTCTAAGTACTGCAATTCTATAACCAGTTTAATATTTTTTAAATAATAACTAAATATTGATCTTATTATGTATGTCAGAATTCATTTTTATTATAATAATTTGTTAAGAATTAAACTTTTGGTTTGAGTTCAGTAGACTCTGGTTTTCCATTTTATAGGATTAAAATTTTCTTTTCTAGTTCATTGACCAATGCAATGTCGTTTTTCAATGTAGTTTTTCACTTAGCGAGTTATTAAATACTTATTTCAAAATGCGTTCTTTTATTTCCACTTGCCCCTGGCCCCTATGCCGCTTACGAGTGCTTCTAGGAGAAAGTAAGGTTAGGAACCTAATGTACTTCCATTCAAATTCCAATATATTTTTCTTTCGAAAAAAACATTAACCCTCGTATTCACTGAAAAGGTTTAAGATTTAGACCAGGGGTGATTTTGCACTTATCATTTCGTTAGTTAACGAAAATTTTCTCCATTCGGAGAGCTGTTCGGCATGACAATCGGATTTTCCGATCCTGTTTCGTTAAAAACCAACCTATTACTAAAGCCGCCATTTTCCGAATCTGTCAGTTCTTGAGTTTTTGATAATATCTAATTTACTGCCTTGGAGTTTAATTTCGTAAGATAAAAAATAGTTCTGATTACTTGAAAGCTAAGCCATGATATATTAGCATATACATCATATCGTTAATAATCAACAGATGCCAAAATATTCAAGAAAATCATAAAAACATGGAACCTCCACATAGGCAGCGAAAATACAAAACTAGAAAAAAATCCTTTAAATTAAACAAGGTAATCTTATCTGTTTAAAAAACATTATCTATGTCATATTATTACGAAACCTGTATATTTTAGTTATTAATGAATCATTATTTTTAATTCAGTGAATTCTTTCCTGATTTGATCATTTTGTTAGAAGTAGGGGAAAACATAAAGCGCTATCCCCAAAATGTACTTCTTTTGAAGAAATACTTAATAAAGTTGTGAATATTCTGTTTAAATATTAATGAAATTATTTACTGTATGGTGCAAAATTCTATATTACGTATTTTATTTTTAAAAGAAAAGGGGGACTATGTTTATATCTATTCTAATCCAGCATCGCGGCTGTTATGCAACCACATAAACATTCATCTATCCGCCTTTGAAACGGGGCGCGCCTTCCACAGAAAAATAATATAATAATATAGGCGAAATGCGTTCCTCGGGAGAACAAAGCGTTTTAAACTTAGAGTAAGAATAAAAATCTTACTCTAGGTTGTAAATGCCCGTTGTTACTGGGGAATGGCCCTCCATATTTGAGGAGTACGGCAGTATTTTATTTCATTTTGGTCTGTCGTAACCTAACCTAACTTTTTTAATTCACAAATACACATTAAACAAGTCGAACAGCTGATGGGTCACTTGCGGAGACATAACAGTGGTTTAATAATGGTGTATTTAAGTATTGCAAAATTGAACATAAATTCAAGCAACTAGGAACCAATTTAAGAATAATATTTTTTATTCATGGAAAGACTAAAGAAGCAGTAAGGGCAGTTGAAACTAGATTATCATAATGGTGATACCTGAGACTATTGCAGGTAGGCATGATTTTGTATATTTTAGCAAATAGAATGTACTTGCTTAAATTATATTTCATTGTCTATGTCCAGGTCTATGTATAACTTGTAAATAAAAGTATTCCTTAACAGGTATTATTAAAGAAAATGTATAGCGTAAGTTATTATTTTCTTAGGTCTTATATATTTTCACTGTTGAGGGCGAAATGAAATAATTTTTGTTTTTCTTTAAAAGAACTATAGATGGAATTGTATAATGTTATAATTATTAGAGAAGGGAAATAATTAGTTATATTATATTACACAGTATGAGGTGTATGGCACATTTATTGATTATAGCAATATTTTTACAGCTTTTGCAGAATATGACACTAAAAAGAAGGAAATGATATAAGAAATGATGTCAAGTATTTGACACAGTATTTTCATTTACATTTCACATACTTAGTCGATATAAGGAAGAACAATCACCGAAGCACAATTACAAATTCCTCGATAAGCTGTTTTGTTGATTCAAATTTGAACTCGACCATTTTGATTGTAGAAGATATATACCTGTGTAAGTATTAATTGTGATTATTTGTTTTTTTTTATAAAGAAACTTACTAGCCTTAGACAGGTTAGGCTAGTATAATTCATAAGCTTATGTTTAGCAAAGTCTAATGCAAAACATACGTATGGGTTCGTTATTATAACAAATCATCAGTTCACAGTATCAAACAGAATTTAACACTTGAAATCTTGTTTGATTTGACTAATGGTTTTTGCACTGATATTCTGTCGGAAAACAGCAGCAAGATAATGCATAGCAACTCAACTGATGAATGGTACCCTTATTTTTTTATTATGTCATCCATTAAACTTTGTAAAACTATGTTTTATATGTTTGTCTAATTTCTTACAGTGTGACACAAATATGTTTGAAGTGTGTGTTTTTCCTTGGGTTTTGCTGATTGCAATTTTTAATGTATATTTTTAAATTAGGCTTTTGTTCAAATCTATGAATCGCTTTTGAAGTTTCACATCACAATAAAAATATTCTTTATTTTATTTAAAAAAATACCTATTATATGACTTAATAAGTTCATTATATTTAATGGAATTTATTTTAAAATTGTACAGGGTGCCTGGTTATATTTTAAACGGTACCCTAGAGGCCTTATTCTATGAGTTATCAAAAAACTTTAAATACAAATGTTTTTGGGTTTTTGAATGGAATCATCATTCATTAATCATTCTTGCCGATTATAAATATACTAGGTTTAAACTTTATCTCTAAAGATAACAGAGAAATTTTAGAAAAACCCTGCCATAAGAGGCAATGTGTAAGAGGGAGATAGAGAAAGCTCCAATATAGTGGAGTCAGTGGGAATACATTGATTCTTATGATAGGGTTTTTCTTAAATTTCATGATTATCTTTAGAGAGTCTTAAACCTAGTCTATTATTAATAATCAGCAAGAAGAGACCGTTTGAGGTGTATTTATTATACAGGGTGTGCCTTTTAAAATAACGATGCCAATTTGCTAAATTTCCGATTACCTTTGGTTTGTTTTTCTTGTAAATTGCCCAAACCTAAACAATTTTATATTTAAAGTTTTTTGATAACTCATAATAGTCTGTAGTATATAACCAGATATCCTGTACATAAAATCTGTATAAAATATATGAGATGTGTTAAAAAAAACTACATAGATATACATAAAGGAACAAAAGTGAACCAAACTTAATTTTAGGGAAAAATTATACATCATATACATTATATCTATATTACGAAGAAACCTTATTTTTTGTAAGTTAAGTTTACTGTGTTTACCTATTTGGACCAGAAGAGGTTATTTCAAATCCATTATTATGTAATTCCGGGATACCTTGTTAGCTACTGGAAGATACTAGGTTGCTAAAAGTACATTTTGTAAGGATATATTAAATATTTATACAGGATGTCCCAAAAATGTGGTATAAGGTGCAGCTGCTGTTTTTTTTATTATGGACTATTTTGTTTTATTAAAGAATAAAACGTCTGGTTTATATGTAATTTGGTAAACTGAAGTTTAATTCCTCAAAAAATACCATACATAGAACTAAAAAAGGAATTTGTAATTCGTTTTCTTTAAAATTTTATTTTTTTAACTTCAATTTACTTGGAACCTCTGTATGTTGCCTTTTTTAATCATATCAAACAAAATATAACTGACTAAACTCTATGAAAAGTCAAGAACTACAACATATATAAAATTTAGGGAATTTCCCTCAAGCTAGTTTTATAAGATTTATGTGTAGTCCTAGTAGCGTCCTCGCAATTCACCCATTCTTATAGGCTTTGTTCAGTATAATTTTTAGAATATCACTAGATTGTGACGTATAAATGATGAATGTTGGTTAGAAACTAAAGTTTAAAAGCCATATTTATAGGGATATTCTTCTTATTTTCTTAAGGCGAATATGCTCCTTAAAAAAAATTAAATTAAAAAATGCACAGTAAATTTTCTCCTTCCCAATCATATGGTAATTATCAGTATCTTTTAAATATATAGAGAGTGACAAAATATGTATTTTTATTAAATGAATACCCTGTCTATTTTTAACTCCTTAAATATTGCATTTAATTTTTAACTAAAATTGGAAATATACCTATTTTATCAATAATGAAGTATTTTAATAGCATATTATTTCATTTAAAATATCTTTCTTTTACAGCTTATTTTTCGAAAAACAATTTTTTTACAATACTTTTTCTTCTTTTTAGGTACCTATTTCAAGTCACAGTGTGAGTCCTTTGGACCCTTTGTAAAAGAAAATGGCGTGGACTTACGTATCACCAGAATTCAGCAGCAATGGAAACTAATTTCAGCTTGTAACAACTTGACCAATAAAAAAAATGTCCAATTGTAATATTTTTTTATTTAGTGACAAATATAGAATTGATTTTTACGATAAACTATTGCAATATTTAAAAAAAAAATTAAAGAAGTTCCAGTCAATTTCATAATACCTAATCAAAATGGAAAATTATTTCATTTATATCTTAAAGATTTATGACTACCCTTAAATCTAGTAAGTTCTAAGTAAAATCTAATTAGTTACGGGTAGCATTATGTATGAATATTTAAACATATTTCCAAAAGTTAAGGTATGAAAGTGGAAATATTTATTTTTCAGTTCTAACTGTTTCTTTTGGTAGTTATGTAAACTCTCCAAATGTCAATTTTTAGTTTTCAGATGATAAAATTACTCTATTAGGTATAGGATCAACTGTGCAGTAATTTTATTATGTTTAATGCAATGAAAAAAAATGCATAGTAAATTTCCTCCTTCCCAATCATATGGTAATTGTCACTATCTTTTAAATATATAGAGAGTGACAAAATATGTATTTTTATTAAATGAATACCCTGTCTATTTTTTACACCTATGAAAAGCTAAAGAATATCTTTCCAAAAAACTTCGTGCCAAATTTTCTGATATACCTACCTACGATATTTAAAAAACTAAAATTAATACCTGCCTACAAATGGCCATATTATTTTTGAATATATACATTCAGTAACAGTTACAAATAGAGTATTTCTTAAAAGGGCTTCTGCTTCTTTATACAGAGCATTCCATGTAAAAAATTACACTATGTAATATTTTTTAGTACAAGAAATAATAAAAATATTAGAGAGAGATCACTTTAAATGGCAATCCATTTCCCTCGTACAGATTGTCACTACAATTTACTGCATATTCAAATAATTTATTAGGCCGTCATTTAGTTTTGTCATACAAGATTCGGTCTAAAATTTTACAAGTCTGTTTCTGTTTCTCACTTGAGTTTTATGCAATTTTATTTCATTAGGCCGCCATTTTGTTTCACCATATTCGATTTTTACCAAAATGTTTCCATTCTATTGAAAACTTAAATTCAACTAGATAAGTAGTTTTTAAGCTATGCTGCGTACAGACAGACTGACAGAAGTGGAAAAACATGAGGCCCAAGCACCCTAAGATGCAAAGTTCTACAAAAATGTCAAAGGGTTAATTTTTCAGTTTTTTACTCTTGGAAACTGGTCTAAATGCTGGTGGTTGCCCTTCTTCAATAAAGGCTTGTATTTATTTTAAACTTTATAATTAAATGGTAAAAGTATTAACTTTTATTTGTTTATTTTTCTAATTATACTTTTCTAATGATTTAATAAATCCTATTAGGCATTTTAATAATTTTAACACAGAATAAGTGTGTAACTTATTTTATTTAGACCATATTACCATTTTATTAAAAATCGTCTTAAACAATACATATTAGAAAGTTATTATAAAAACATATTTTTATTACCAATTTATTAGATAAATATAGAAAACAAATGTATCAGAAATTAAAGTAGGAAGTTTCCTTTTGAAAAAATATTTAATTGAGAATAAATATAACAACATTTTGACTATTTATAGTACATCTAAAACTAGTCCACTCTAATAAAGATATTTATGCATTTATCACTACAGTACATTGAATTTGTAGTCATTAAAGAAAAAAAACCTTAAACTCTATCTCAAAATATGGCTTACTAAAGTATTCAACAATTGTCTGTTAAATTTATTAAATTTTAATTTAATGTTGATTCTTTAAGAAGGGTTTGCTTAGTGTCCTATTTATTTAAAGAGGTATTATGTATCTTAAAATAGTTATTTCCTATCTAGAAATACCTGACAGTGCTTTTAGAATATCATATTCTCTAATGTCTCTAAAATATCTCGATATACCTCCTACAAGTGCAAAAATATTGTATTACGCCTAATAATATATAACATAATAACATTAAAATCTGTTCTGGAAAAGCACAATATGATATCCACTAAAACGTTCACCTTTTTTCACTGCACTCACATGTAGCGATTAATTAAAGTCAAATTTAGGTCTCTAAAAACCACCACTTATTTGTTAACTTCTGTTTTATTAGAATATTAGTAGGTATTAGGTACAATAATTATTCGATCACCAATTGATACCAGCAATGCTGCTGTATCTTCCCTTTTAGAAGTATAACAAACACAAGTATTAAGGATCTCCAGACAGACCTTAGAAGCTGCAGATTTTTAATTCTTCATCACCTTTTAATTATTTCCAAAATATTAAAATATACTTAATTAAGCCAAACAAACTTGTCGTGTTTTGCCAACTTCAACCAAATAATTTTAAGGTTAACAGTAACTGTCAAATCGTAATGAAAAACTGACCTACTTGACATCAAAAAATACATGCAATTTTCCATTTAAGAAATGGATGCTACTTCCAACCTTTGTCAATTATGTCGCTAAATCACGTGATTTAGCGATTCGTTAACTAACGAAATGATAAGTGCAAAATCGCACCCCTGATCTAGTTACCTTGGTAGTTAAAACTCTTAGTTCGACTGTTATGTCTCGCTTATGTCACTGTCATTTTGTAATTGTGACATTTAGAAAAAGTATTTGTTCATTTGTTAAATATGTCATCTTAAACCTATAACTGTCAAGTTAGACCTAGTCTAAATTCAAACCTCTTTAGTGAATACGGGTGTTAATATTTAGACTTCTGTGTACTTGTAATGCAATATTGTAACTACCGTGTATGTCATGATCACATCAGTTCAGATAAAAATGTATCTCTTTTGCACAAAAATCAAGTATTATATGGGAATCAACTGGCAAAATTTTGCTACGAATCCAAGTTGGCGAAAAAAAATGTGGAATAATTAAAAATACAGCTTGAAAACTACTTAATGGACTGATTTCAAATTGTTTGTCATAAATCATTGTGGTATACATTTGAACTAGTTAAATAGTGGTACTAATTCAAGATGGCGGAACAAAATAGCGGCTAGAATATTTGTGATCGTGAAAAAATCATCTTCTCAAGTTTTACATATCTTCACGTTGTAGCGTCCCTAGATGCCAAGAAATATGTTTTATGAATTCCATCGGTCCGTCTGCGTCTGTCGGTTTGTCTGTTTGTCTGAGAGTTCACGGCAGAGCTTAAAAACTACTTACCAGAGTGACAAATTTTGGTCAAATATTAAGGGTCATATAGTGATGACCTGGTAATATTTTGATAAAAATCCGATATGCCGAAATAAGATTGCGGACTAGTGAAACGTTAAAAAAATTATTACTGAAAAAAATAATTATCCAAATTTAGCACCAAAATCAAGTGTTATCTAAGAACGAACTGGTAACATTTTGGTATGAATATAAGATAGCAAAACAAAATGGCGGCCTTTTAAAATATTTAACAAATCAGCCTGAAAATACTACTTATTAGATTAATTTCAAACTTTGTGTAAGTATTAAGTGTGATATAGAGATAAACTGGTAAACTTTGATACGAATCCAAGATAGCGGAACAAAACGGCGCGGCGGCCAAATAAAATTTTTAAAAAATCAAAAAAAAATCTTATTCAATTGACTTTTAAAAAAATAAAAAAAAGCGACGTTTCAATTTTCTCTGCGGGTGTAAATTATGTTGTTTTAAATAAAATTTAAAATGTAGTTTGTATTTAGTTTTTTTTAATCATGTACCTACTTAATATTTAACAAAAACTGTGTGCGTATTTTATTCTTAGAATAAATAAAACTTTTATACTCCAGGATTTTATTAGAATACATTATTGAAAATAGGTTTTACGAGTTTTAACTTATCTCTCCATTATTTTTGTTAAAGTAAATTATGTACTTCCTTACTATTTATAAATAGTAAACTAAAAGTACTTATTGGTATCAAAACTACTTAAGTACTATTACAAAGTGCTTTTAGTAGATTAAGATTTTGCAGTACAGTTTTTAAATAATAAGTAATACTTGAAAAAAATTTCAATTTGAAGTACCAGTACAAGCACTTTTTAAAAAAGTACTGAATATATTTTCCTAAGTAACGCTAATTTAAATATATTTAAGTAAAACACTAGTTACAGAAATACTTATGATTTTACTTTAGGTTGATTTTTGTACTGAGTACCTAAGCTCTTGTTTGTATTAATTTTATTATCATGATTTAAAAGTATTTTTATTTTGGAAAATACTTATTTATATTTTTAAGATGCGGGTGATTCAGAATCGCTTTAACTTCGCCTCATTGCAGTACTTTATTACCTGGCCTGGTGGCTATTACATTCATATGCATTATGCAGTTTTATAATCAATAATATGCAAGTCATTAAAAAATCTATAATTTAATGTAAAATCGGCGCTGATTAGCGGTAAGAAAAAATTAAATAATACTCTTAATTCAAGGTCTTGCTGCTCTCACTTTTAGTTGTTATGTAAAAAAGTATTGCTTGAAAATAAGACGTATTATAACACTTATAATAAACGATTCGCAATATATTTAGTATGTACTTTCGAGATATATAATTACATTCTCCCTTGACAGAAAATGGAAATGGTCTGTATCAGCATTATGAATAGGATCTCGTTAGCATGCTAGCTTTTTCTGCACTCCTAGTCTGATGTAGCTTTGTCATTCTGAAAAGCTGAAGGCGAGCGATGAAATTCCAAAAACAGATATGAGCAAAGTCTTGTGATTTAGCTAGGACAAAAATTCAAAATCCTCTGCTTCGTCATTTTTTCCAGGCTACTCCAAATTTTTCCGGATTGTTCGAAAACACCACAAAAAATATCGAACCCCTAATAAAAAATATGACGGAATTTTTAAAAAAATGTATTTAACGAACATAGAACGTCCCCGTATATGAACTGAATTTATTTATAGAGATAGAAAAACTTGTAATATTTTGCCTGAACCTTCAGGATTTTTTAACAGAATAAACAAATTAACATCGTAAATCTTGTTCAAATTGTGTCTTTTTTAACAGAATACCCTGAATATTATTTTTAAATGTAATCCTCGTAATCTCTTGATTTCGACAATATATTTATGTTGTATATTCGCTTTAAACAATACTTAATATTAAAGGAAAAGATTAATTAAACTTCATGCTCAGATAGTTTTATTTCACATATGCACAGCTATCAGCTTGCCATAGCCATATCTATTTGAAGTGACTTTAAAGGGGTTTCCCGATCGCAGAATACCCTACGATGTTCCCGATGAATTTCGGCAAAATTTGCTTCATTTGTAAAGTAAAACTGCGCTGTGCTAAGTTTTACTTAAGCTGAATATCCCATAATATAGTGACATTAAAATTAAAGTTTAGTTGTGATAATGGCAGCCAATCAATAATCATTAACGGCAGGGCACAGGTCACACCAGTTTTCTAGATGTCTACTTTTTCTTTGATATTAAATATTGATGAAAACGGTTAAAATAAATATATATCAGGTGTATATTATTGAAATCGGGATATCATGCGGATTCCAATAAAAAATATTATCCAGGGTGCTCCATTTACAAAAACACAAGTTGGCATTTTTTTGAAAGATTTGCGATGTTCATTTGTTTATTTTGGTAAAAAAAATCCTGGCGATTCAGACAAAACCCTACACATTTTACATTTAAAGTTACCTGTAAAAAACATCGGTAAATTCGCCTTTACCCATAAATTCTCTCGTAGAGAATATCACTACGTATATATAACATAGTCTATATATGCATATAATTATTTGATAATAACTTTATACAAATCTTATAAACTGTAATTCATTTCAATTTTATTTTGTTTTTAATTTATTTATTATTGTTATTATTATAATTATTATTTATTTTTCACAACTGTATTTATATAGTGTATAAAAATAAATTATCTTATTTTATATTTTCTTCTATAAAAAGATGCTTTTATTCCGAGAAATGGAATTTTACCGAATATTTTACTAGGCCTACTACTTTGTTTTACCATATAGGATTTGCACAAAAATTTTACCAGTCTATTTTTGTTTCACACTTTTTTTGTGTGCAAAATTTCAAGTTAATTGAAGAATTAGTTTTTTGATACCGAATGTTTAAATATTTCATTCTGCCGCCATTTTGTTCTGTCGTTATAACTTAAAATTTAGCGGTTTATTCTTGTATCACATTTTGTTTTTGGGCAAATTTTGAACTCCATCCGAAAAGCAGTTTCTTAATAATTGTTTTTTTTACATTTTATGACGGCCATCTGGATTTTCACCAAACTGTAAACATTTCATCCTCTTATAACCGTTGACTTTTCACCAAAATTTGAAATCAACCGAAAGTAGTTTTTTGAGCTATGCCTCGTACAAGCAGCACGACAGACTGACGGAAATAGAGGAACATGTTTTTCGTTGTGCAGGGACTCTAAAATCCGAATATCTGCAAACATCTCAAAGCGTGATTTTTTTACGATTACAATATTTTCGTCTTACGAGGAAAGTAATAAAAGCTATAGGCACAAAATATAAGAAGACGTCAAAGATATTCTCAAGTTGAATTTTATATGCAAAAAAAACAAATTTGACGCCTTTTGCCAATTTCTAAACATCTTAATACCTGTAGTTTCTGGAATAAAAGAATATTAAACAAAAAAACTTAGAGTTTTAATTTAGTTTTTAGAAAGCTGTTTCACCCCTTTAGAATAATCTGCTATAAAAGAAAAAATTGCTTTTAAACGCAAAAAAAACAATAATTGCCCTATTTTACAGCTGTTTAAAAAATCTGAGCGTTATGAAGCTAAAAAATGTTTGAATTTTTTTAGCTACCCTTGTATAGTCGAAAAACAATGTTTTACATAGAAAGAGATAAAAGAAATTCGACGTGTTTCACCGTTTTTCAAAATATTACCAAATTATAAAACCAAGTATCTACGCCAACAACTTCCACAGTTTTTTGATTATTAAAATATTCACCTCAAGTTTTTCTGTTTTTAATATGTACGGTTTTAAGGAAATGTTTTGTAATGTATGCCCTAGCAAGGGACAGTTCTTGCAGAGGGATGCTCAACAGTGAAAACTGAAGCCGAATATACTTTTTTTTTGAATACTCTGAATGTCGTAACACATTGAGTTCAAATCCGGAAAGTGGGCAGGCCACTATACTGGTGCATCTACCCCACGTCCGATCGTCCCGTGAAAAGTGCGATGGTGCACTGTCGTGCATGAACCACATATATTGCCGTGTTAAAATAGGGGCATCCCCCAAATATTCAAACAAATGGGTTTCTGAGAAAGTCCAAATATCTGTTGCCATGTTCTGGTAGATAATAGGGAGCTATGAAATAGATTCCCGTTAGAACTAACTAAGCATTTCTTTTAAATTGGTGTAGAACATTCATTAAATGTACAGCATGAGGGTTTTCGTTTTGCCAAACATGTGCGTTTGGCAAAACCAAGTGCATATCTGCATATTCCGAATTGCTGTAAAATACCATGCTTTTTTTAATAAGTTGTTTTCAACACTAAATTACAGTCACAGTTTGACAGATTATTCAGTTATTTTGGTTCTAAATAGTATCATAGCCTACTAAAAAAAATTACACAATACTTACATAGTTTAAACTTCGTTATTCCGGTCCCATTTAAAATCTATTTAAATGAAGTAGCTATTTTGAATTTGGTGGAAGTGAATCCAGAGACAAAGGACAGACGATTTCAATGCAGACCGGTATTACTCCAACATCAACTTGGTAAACATTAAAAGCAATTGATTTGCATCCATTTGATAAGCAAAAGATACAGGAATTATTACCTACGACAAATGGTTTTTTTATTTACCAATATTACCATATTGTCGTTAGTGCCATTAGATCTATTTTTCTTCAAAGAAGAACAATTTTGACTAAGGGGAATTAATTTATCTACAGTGGCGCAAAAAGCGAAAATATCGTAAAAACTAAACCTCCTGTAGGCAATTTCAACATTTTTGACAAATAAATTGGGCAATAAAATAAAATTAAAAGAAAAACAATACACCGGGTGGTTAAAAGTTTCGGACTATAACGTGCTGGGGTAATCCTTGTTCTACGCCACTGGCGTGACAATGTTATCTCAGATAATGAGTCCTAAAGTATGCATACGCCGATTAAAATTTCATTGCTATCTTGCTTATCTACGGCAATATCAAAGAAAATATAGTTTTGAACACCTATGACGCTAAAGCAATGAAAATTGGTCAACTATACACACGTGTTTCTGACTCAAGGTCTTCCTCAGTATAGTCAACTAGTGGAAAGAATGAGTACAACTAGCGTGAAAATTAATACACAAAACAACATCAATGTCACCAACAGGAGCAAAAGCGACATTTGTAGTTATTAAGAGAACATCTGAAATCTTCGCCGGACTTAATACTCTAATACCACGGGGCAGCATATAGCCACCTGTGGTGAAACTCATAATCTAAGAGTAGTTAAATCGATTTAACATTAACGTTCATAGGTTCGTCTCAGTAGGATAAATAGAACAATTGAGTGTTAATATTTTTCATTTATTTGTAGACGTTTCAACCATTTTATGGTCTCCATCAGTACTAAAAACTTTAATGTAAAAAATATAAAAGAGAGACACGAAATGATAATTTTCGGCTTACCTCATTTTAAAATAAACTTTCACAAAACTACACGAATAACACATAATATTGTAAATTATACATAGGACACACATGTAACTGAGATGGAACTATGGATGTTAATGCGAATACCAATAAATATTTATCGACAGAGGAATTCGTTTTTTCGGCAGATAGATGGTTTCTTTATATATGTTTATTTTGATTCGGTTCATAACGTACAACTTTGGTTTCTTCAAAGTTAAATTTATATTGTTTTTGGTTTTCACGGTTTGTGAGGGCGGTGGAATTTTTTTATCACATTTGTGGCCGATTAGGCTGTGTTGAAGATACTGAGATGTTTGTCCAATATATAATAGGTTTATTACAACAGTTTATTGTATTTTGATGATTGTGTAGGGTCGCGTCCAGAAAATTAATTTTTTTATTATTTTCTGTTTCGATTATAAACTTTAATTTAGGATGATTAAAGGATTTTACCATGTGCTTACATATATTCTTTGGAACGATAGTAATACAATCGTCTACCAATCGGTAGAAGAAAAGACTATAATGATTTTTGGTTAGCAGTACTCTCCAATTCTTCCAGTATCAATTGTTCTATGACACTTGATATAGATGAACCCATTGCTCAGACCTCAATTTATTTATATTATTTGTCACTATAAATAAAATAGATGGATTTTAAGGTTAATTAATAATTAGTTTGGAATATTTGGGTATAGAGATACTACTTCTAGTGATATAATTATATAATTTTCAGGTAAAATTATGTTTTTGATTCTTCTTCCGATGCGTAGACGATTGTATCCCTGCCGTTCCAAAGAATATATGGAAGGGCATTATAAAATCCTTTAATTCTTATCATTCAAAATTAAAGTTTACAATCTACACAGAAAATAATAATAAAATTAATTTTCTTGACATGACCCTACACAATCATCAAAATACAAAAACAACATTTTTGTATTTTTTATGCCCGCCTGTATGAAAAACTAAATTTTTGATAACACGAAACTTATTTATTTTTCAAGTAAAAACTTTCATTAAGAGGGATGTTTTTCATATCTTGCAAAATGAAATATTTTTATTCTTACGCAGAATAACATTTTTATATTTTTATGCCTCCTGTATAAAAGACTATTTTTTAACAATTTTGTTTTTCGAATTCTAGAGAGTCTTAAGTGTTGAAAAAATTCGAAATTTTTGAGATTGTGGTACATTAATAATATAATTAATGAGCAATTATAAGGGGAAGTAAACGTGTATTATCCTATATTTTTAACTGGACTGGTTGAAGTTATTTTTCAACGGACGGGACGGGTCGCTAGAGATTCATAAATATGTTTCTATTTGAAATATAGCATTATTATTATCGAAACTGCCTAAATATATGCTGTTGTAGGATAAGGGAAGCACACCACTGGTCAAAGTTACCACGAATACGATACCGAAAAAAGGGTATTTTAAAAGTATGCACGTCAGAAGACCAGCTTTTCGAACATCTTGGTTTTTTGGAAACTTAACTGGATGTCCAAATTAGTGGCAGCAAGACTCTCCCGCAATGTCAGGTTTAGACAATCAGGCTTTCGAAAAAGGCTAAACATGTCCCAAATTTACGTTGTTGTGTAAAAACACTTAAATACTAGAGTTAACGCTGAATTTTAAACTCTCTTTGTCTGAATAAACGGAGAGGCTGAACTTAGATTTTAGATTGTTTCAAACAACAGTCTCAAACCAAAAAAACATTATATTTACATTATTCATTTTTTGATGCCTCCAAAGTATTACTTTATTTGTATTTATAATCTTAAAATGTCTATGCATGTATTTTTTATACGATATTTTTAAACTAAAATACAGTTTTATCACATATACGTAAGAAAATTGTATACAGTTGCGAGTCGTGTTGAAATGGTAATTTTCAACTAATTTTAATAAATACTCTAATATCTTCGCAAACAGAAAACATTTCATCAATGGTTTTACCGGAATTATTTACAATATAATTACTGTAATATTACTGATATGAATTAACACTATAATTACTGTAATTTTACTGACATGAACTAACAATACTCAGAAATGGTTATTATTTTTCGCCCGCGAGCCTTACCGAAAGAAAATTTGAGAAACAATCTATAGATTCCTGATTTCCATTAAAAGCGTACCACCTTCATTTGAGTTTACCTTATTTTTCCTGTAATATTTAACAATTGTGCTATTATGAATAAGCAATTTTGATTAAATATAGCCAGTTTTCTGTTTTAAAAGTAATCAATATTAAGCATTTTTCTTACTTTCTTCTCTTTGATAAATGAAAGAAAAATGTAAATTCAGCTTTACTCAGAACTTTCCTCGCACAGAATTCCACTACGTACAAATAACCCAATTATTTACTAATGGATATAACTATTTGGTAATCACTTTATACAAATTCTATATAAACTATAATTTATTTCAATTTCCTTTTTAAGTTATTTCAAAAGAAGTACATAGACTCATAAAATTTGTTAGCTGTCTGTAGTGGAATTATGTACGACGGAAGTAGTGGACTAAGGAGAATTTAGCGATTGTTCTTAAAAACTTCTTTTAAATTTATTATTATTAATAATATTTTTTTTTTGTATACATGACTTATATTTATTCTGTACTCCATGAAAAGATCTTATTCCAGGAAATGAAATTCTACCTAGACATTTTATTAGGCCGTTATTTTGTTTTTGTCATATAAGACTTGCACCAAAGTTTTATAAATTTATCCCTGTTTTCTACTTGATTTTTGCGCAAAATTTCAAATCAAATAAATCACTATGTTTTTGGTAATGAATTTTTAAATATTTCATTAGGCTGCCATTTTGTTCCGTCAAAATCGTTTTGCACCAACATTTATCTGTTTACCATAGTACATTGGATCATAATTCTAATGTAATAACATATCAATTAATAGACGAAGCTTACCGATGATGCTAACCTCAATCAAAGAGTACACTGTACCATTTTTCCTGTGTAACAACAACTAAACATTTTATTTATCATGGTGCACTGGACCATAATAGTTCCTTATTGCATGTGTATCAGATTTTTATTTAACCAGGATTCTTAGTTCTTTCGAATGATGATCAATACAACTAGCCGAAGTTGGTGTTATTCTTCTATTTTTTAATATAGTTTGGTTTAAATTCAAAGAATTCATTATTTCCACAAATTCATTTCCCGTTTTATACTCCTTAGGTAACTCTATATTAAAGTCATCTGTGAGGAAAATAGCTTTATTTTCATTACATATCTTCGACATTAGTTGTTCCGATTTGTCGAGTAAAATTTGTAAATCCCCAGATGGAGGTCTGTATACTGAAACCACTATTATGCTAATGTCACCGAGTCTACATTCAATTGCTGCTCTTTTAAATGTTCCACGCATTGATAGTGTATTCAGTTTTGGTCTTGTTTTAGCTTTTACTTTTTGTCGGATATAAAACCTAACCTAAAATTCTTATTCCCTAGTTGTTATAGTTGACGGACTTTACAGCCAGGCTGGCCTTGCAATATGTAATTTCTTTCATCAAGTGAGTTTCCAAGTGACTGCACATTTTGATGTATGATGATCCTTGACAAGGTTTTTGACATTTTGAAATTTATTTTGTTTCTGTAGTTAATTAGTGTTTTTTGATATACAAAACATTTAACATCACGTGCGGAATGATAACTCTCTTCGCTTTATATTTTTATGCAGTTTGGACATTTTAACTCTGCTGAGTTGCGATCCTTTCCACTGTGAGTATTGGCCCCACATTTGTGGTAATATAATGTTTCTATGCAGTATTTAGCCACATGTCCAAATCTAGCGCAGCTAGGGCACATGACTAAATTTAAGTGTTCTTGAACATAATAAGGTCAAAATGTATTATCTGTTTTTTTTTAAACCATTTGGCAATAGCTATATGCTGTGCTTCTAAAATCCAGTTTTCTTTCTCTGGGTTTCGACATTGTTTTCTTCGATATTCAATCTAATAAGTTCTTCAATAAATTATTGATTTGAGTAGCCTTTCAAAAAGCCTGTGATTATAAACATTGGGTTTAAAATGTGCATCTCCTTTATGATTATAATACTTTTGTTTTGCAATACCGATTTTTAATTTTTGTTGAGATTCACTACAACTTTCAAGAATAATTTGCTCCGCTTTTAAATGTCTTATGTTTTTGAAACCTCCCTCTATATTTGTGGTTCCTATTTATTTTTTAAGTTGTTGCATTGTTTCTTTAGAGTCGGATATCTTATGTATTCTAACTATTGCTTCTAATTTCGTATGCGTTTTAAGTGTTTCCCAAGTGTCTATTGAATTTTCTTTGGATGTGTTTGTGTTTGCTCTTCTGTTTTGTACTATGGAAGCATATGTTTTCTGAAGTGAATCTTTGCTATATGATTTTTCCATGACATTTTCCTGATTTATAAAAATCTATTTTTGAAGGTCTTGTATTTGCAAATTGTGTTCCAAAGTCATTTTTTCTTGTTCAATTTTTTTAATTTAATATGTAATTAAAGTAAGGTTTTTGTATATCGAGGCAGTAGCTGCTCTAATTATGTCTTGGTTTTCATCATTTGAGATATTTTGTATTTTGTCTAATGATCCAAATATCTCTGACAGTATCTTATCCAAAGGGACCTGGTTTTCAGTTTCAGTTTTTTCAGGTGTACGCACTGTACTAGGGACCAATTTTTGAGTATCCTTTTGATGGGAGACATCAG
Organism: Kuschelorhynchus macadamiae; assembly: GCA_030620095.1. Taxonomy (NCBI): domain Eukaryota; kingdom Metazoa; phylum Arthropoda; class Insecta; order Coleoptera; family Curculionidae; genus Kuschelorhynchus; species Kuschelorhynchus macadamiae. The sequence goes on along the minus strand of JAUTXW010004592.1, from coordinate 565,004 downwards.
GGTTTAGCCAATACCTACTAAACAACGAGGCCTACCAGCTGAAATTAAAATAGGCCTGACGTCACGTCATGTAGGCCTGGAATCGCCTCCGTAAGAAATGCATTAAGGCATAGACCAATGCAGTTTTGCTTATGTCGTATCGTGATAACTGGCCATTAGACATTTGGCCGACAACCGGCACTTGCTAACCGAAAACAAAACAGTGTGAAACATGATGTCGTTCGTGAATTAGAATAAATAAAGTAGTTTTGTCTCCATTTTTGGTGAAATGTAAGTATATTTATTAGTTCTTGTACGTTTAAATTTACGTAAATATGCCAAAAGTTCAGGTGTTTAGTTTCCCGAAAGACTAGAATGATTTGCAAAAAAAAAATGGCAACGAGCAATTCCGCGGTATGATTTAGTGCCCAATAAAAACACTAAAGTGTGTGAGCTACATTTTTCTAAAGGTAGTATAATTTGGGATATTTCAGAACAGGATCCGAGAACAGGTAAAATTATTTCAGTACATTTACCCAATGAAAAGAAAATTCTGTACTAACGGTTTTCCCAAATTGCCCCAATTATTTCTCAAAAACTTTCTTGGCCGCAAAAGTAAAGATGAAAAAAATAAGAATCCTGATGAACTACACCTTTTGCAAGCCATAGAGCAAAGTAAAGAAGAGTTTAATTTACATAGAGAGGCTACATCTTTTCAAAGTTTTGAAGAGTTTTTAAAAGTATTTCTAAATTTTAATTTAAGGAAAGCGTGGTTTTCGGTAAAGGTACAGATAATATTTAAACTTGAGTATACTCCTGGTCCCCTAATAACTTGGGCAATTGTTATAAGTAGCGATTTCAAATTAGAAACATTTTTATATGGTTAATCTGTTTGTGTTTCAATAATAAATTTAAAATCACCATTTTTATCTATCTAATTGACACAATTGACAATATGATGATGTCAATACCCATAAATCTTGATAGCGACATTCCTGATCCTAGTGAAACTCGTGATTTACACCATAACGAGTCAAGTCAACTCCCCAGTACTAGTGAAACTCCCACAGAAACTCCCAATTCAGATGAAGTTGAGTCTATATAAAAAAATGTTTAAATTTGTAACTGATATTCTTTTAAACCTGAAACGAACTCAAAATCTAAAATTTCTCTCAGAACAGTTAACTTTGTTAAGTAGTTTAAAAGAAAGGTATCGATATTCACCAAGCACCATTGTGTTGTTTTCAATTTTGTTTACAATAAGCCCTCATTGCTATAAACATTTGCGAAGTCATGCTCCTATTATCTTACCTCATCCTAACAAAGTAAAATCTATTTGTAATAGACTTTTAACAGATCCTCATATCGATGAAAGAAATTTTTTTTAACCCATGCTCGTAACATTTTTCAATATTTAACAGATAAAGAAAAATATGTTACATTAATTTTTGATGAAATTCACATCGAACCCTATTTGGATTACAAGGCAGGCAATACCATAGGAACATCAGTAAATAATAAAGATACCTTAGCATCATCTGCAGTAGCATTTATGATCACTAGTCCTTGCTCAACCCTTACATACGTCATTCATATATCTCCTGTAGCTAAACTTAATTCAGAAATATTATATACTTTTATCAAGACCATTATAGAAAATCTAGAAGAAACTGGGTACATAGTATTTTGTACAGTTAGTGACAATAATGCAGTAAACAGTAAAGCAATGAGTAATTTTTCACGCCCTAATCAACTCAGTATAGTATTCCCACATCCTATTGACCCAGTAAGACCCTTATTTTACCTTTTTGACGCTGTTCATTTACTGAAATGTATCTTTAACAACTGGCTTAATTCAAAACCTGATCAAACATTTTCGAATCCCGATTTTGGGACAGGCCAAAAAAAATGTGCTTCCTTTTCTGTGATCAAAAACCTATACGAACTAGAACAAGACAAACTATTGAACCATGGTTATTCACTTAGTTTAAAGGCTCTATTTCCATCATCTCTTGAAAGACAAAATGTTAAATTAGCTCTTAAAATCTTTAATTCCTTTATTATAAAGGTTCAAAAAGCTTTTGTTAAAAATTTGTCACATTCACAAGATACCGTAAACTTTATTAGTATTAGATTGACATGGTGGAAAATTGTGAACGTAAAAACTCCCCTTAAGGGAAAACATTTGTTAGATAAATATCAGAAACCTTTTACCAAACAAATACTAACAGCCCCCAATGATGATCCTAAATTTTGTTTTTTACTAAACATGCAAAATTGGCTAGATACTTGGAGTCCAACTAATTTTACAAATACACTGAGTCGACAAACCCACAGTGCATTAAACCATACCATTCTTGGGCTTCTTGAAGTTACTGGATACTGTTTAACTGAGCTTGATATGCATTATATATTACTGGGCAAATTTCAAACAGACCCATTGGAAGGGCGTTTTGGAAAATAGAGGCAATTAGCTGGTGGCTATTACCATATCTCAGTTCGACAGCTATATGAATCAGAAAAAAGACTTAGCATTCAGTCTATGTTATCTCTAAGATCTAGACATTATGGGGACATTAATATAAATCAGTTCTTCGAACCTCCTGAATATGAAACACAGTCATTAGACACCAATTTAAATTATGAACATGTTAATAATTTATTATCAAAAATCATAGTTACACAGTCTGATACCGAAGCTATACAGTCAGAACTCCCAGTAATAACTTATTTAAGCGGATATTCCTGCTATATTATTTAAAAAAAAATAGTTGTACTTTTTGCAAAGAAAACTTAACTCTCAATGAACCTTGTGTTGTAGAGGATTCTTATAATTTAATTAATTCCTTAAGTAGAGGTGCTCTACTTAAAGAACAGGTAGTATATGTAGTTTCAACCGCATATATTATTTAAAAAGCTAATTGATGAATTTGAAGATACATTTTTGGATATTTACAACAAAAAATCTTTTCTGTGTGAGTTGTTTTTAAGTTATTTTAATAAAAATACACTTTTAACTCCTTTTGAAAGTTGTAAAAGCCACCTAAAAATTAATTTTTTAAAAATCTTTTTTAGTAACATTTCAAATACATTTCTTAATAATTATTGCTCTAAACATAATCATAATTTATTAAATAAAAACCAAAAAAAGGAAACTACAGACTTTTAATAAATAATAGGTTATGAAATTAAAACCTAGTACAAGTTTCGCGTTTTTGTTTTGCTAGGAAGTATCATCAATACAATCTTTTTCAGAATTTAGCAAATAACAACCTATTATACTCTTGATCATATAGACTCACAACAGCATAGGCATATACTTACTTATACTTACCCACTTGCCCACTTACCCAAGCTTGAAACCATACCCGATTTTGACAAGTTAAAATAATAAGCTATTGCATTTTTGATCATAAGGACTCGCCACAGGCGTATATTACTTACCCAAACTTGAAACCGTACACGATTTTGACAATATAAGATAATAACCTATTATATTCTTGATCATATGGACACCACAGGCCTATACTACTTACCTGGACTTGAAACCTTACCCGATTTTGACAAATAACTCCCCTTTGACAATTTAATAATCGGCTAAAATAGCACAATTAGTAAGCAAAAAATCATACCGACATCTATTTGAAACTTTGCGGTAGATCCAGGCAAACGTTGTCGGGTAAGAACACGGAGGGGTTTAGTGGGTAGTGGCTTTACTCTATAGTTTTTATTTATGCTATTTATACAAATGACCTCTGTTAAGGTTAAGTTTTTCAAAGCTCCGAGTTAGAATACTTATATAGCTGGTGCGATCGTTAATTTTTAATTTATTTTCGGAAATCATCAAAGCTGAGTTATGTTGAAATAGTACAGAAAAATTTGAACATACTGTACCCTCTTGTGGTGACTCTAACGAAATGAATATCTGGATTTATAATAGTTTGATCAAATTTAATTAATTCATTGGTTATACGCGATCTAATTCTTAAATTTTTAATCGTTTGATGATGCCCTGTCTTTCTATCACTAGTCTTTTGTTTAAAACGGCAACACTTTGTAAATGACCAGGGACTACAAAAAAGTCGGCAGATATATTCATTTCTATTTTCTCTGACACAACAACGATTTGGCTGGCCGTAGCACTACTGTAGCCTTTGACAACAATACTCGTATTATCTGTATTAGTGTTAAGGTTTAACCTGTAACTAGCACTTATTTTTATCGTGTTACAACCACTACAAAAATTGGTATACGCTAAAAAAGTTATGTCATTAATTTTCCGTAAGAAAAAGCCGTAACATATTAATGTTATCACAGAAAATGTTCTTTGAGGTTAAGTCACTATTCTCATTCAATTTTCATTTAGTTTTAAATAGACAATTTAAAGGAATTTAACTGTTCAATTACAGTAGGATATGTAATAGGTTTAAAGTTTTCAAGGATTTTAATATCTTTATGAATTACTCCATTCACTGTTTTTTATTTATTTACTGCGTGAATAATATTTCAAAGGCACCTTGTAATTAGTTTATAATTACATTTAATGTACTGAAGATTACTCAGTGCATTTTTTTGTCATGTTAAAGTTATGTGAAGTAGCTTTGATTAAATTTTCTTCTTATTGATATTAAGGATTTAATAGATATATTGTATTTGTAAAACAACAATGATAAATACCAAATAGAAGTCATTTATTACTGTTATCATTATTATTCTATGTGTAGTTTAAATTTTCCACATAGGCGCTACGCAGAAGGCCAAAAAGAAAAGGGCGACTACTCCTTGGGTCCGTTCGGTTAGTGATCGTTAGCCAAATTAATTTACCTTAATAAAGGATCCAAAAACAAATACTTTCTTCATTATTATCACCAGTTATTCGGATGAGTTTCAGTTCAGAAAACATTAAGTCCTCAATAATGCCGATAATGGGGACCATGATTTAAACTCGATATTCTGGGTACATCCTACGAAGTTCCAGATGTTTGCAACGCTTACCCCGTTCGTTACCCGGGAAGTTGGTTTCTACTGGGTCTGAAAATTCGATGAGAAATATCGATTTTGTCCGTATTAGTATCAGGGATGTCCGTGAACTGGCTACGATATACTAAGATGTTAATAATGCCGTCTTGGCAGATCTTAAGAAGGCAAAGTGAGCTTCTTGGACAAATCCATCATGTCAATATTCTTAAAAAATACGCTGGTAGTAGTAAGAGACTGGGCGTCGCGCGTCGTCAGAGAGATCTGAGACCAAGTTTATCGACAGCTTTGCTTGCGTTCTTGAAGATAAACGCCCCTAAACCTGATCAGGGGCTAGCTGTAACATTGAGTCCGCATTATTGAAAACTTTATAGATAAAGCTCAACAATATCCTTGAGAGACAGATAGGTGAGATCGCTGAGCAGCGTGGATGTACGCTTGTGTGTATATATATTATTTTTCGTACGCTTACGTCTTGTTTTCGTGACTCGTTCTGTCTTCACTTCAGAACGAAGAAATACAGAACCCAGGGAACTGCAAGGATATTGACAACAGCCACGGAAAGCTGCTGTACTTGAAACGGAGAGTAGATTTGACATTTCAGTTATTCGATATTGGTCCAAAAAAGAGGAGCCAAAAAATTAGCGACCCACAACCTGCGTGTTACTAAATCTTTACTCACATCCTCTACTCTAGAGGGGATTTCCCAACCTGTGGGGCGCGCCTTCCTAGGGGTAAGAGTAGAGATCTTAGGGGGGGGGGCCAAATGCATTCGGATATTCTAAAAATAAATCAATTTGAAGTCTTAAATCTACTCATCAATTCATTCGAATTACTGCAATACAAAAGGTCTGACTTTTTTTTTTGAGTCAGTTGGTCTCATCCCAACAAGTATCTGGGGGACGTCCCTAGTAACAATGAAAAGGAATTAAAAGGAGGCATAAATATATTTTTTATAATTCGGGGAGGCTCGTTTGCGATTCAGTTTGACAATGTTTCTATTGGTCACTCACAGTGAATTTAACATATTTTTGTAAACAATTAAATATAAGATATGTCTAAACGAATATTCGAAAATTTAGGCAATCTCTTAAATACAAACAGATTAACGAAAAATGATCCTAGTTTGTCATATTAATGTTTTCCCTAAACTCCTTACCATGCAACTGAAATATACGATCTTAAATCTAGGTTGTGGGGAAACAATATTTATACACTAATACAATAATTAACTTCTAGCTGAATATGAATATTGTATTGAATCGCATTGCTTGTCCCTCAGATAGTTTTAAGCAAAAAAGTACGGCTGATCAACTTCAAAAAACTCAAGCGTTTCAAGAAAAATTGCTTTTTCATTAAATGAAATATAAATGAATATTCATGATATACCTAGAAATTAAATTTCGTTTTCTCTGAGACAAAGCTCGTCGAGATCTTTCGAAAAGGTCCTATCGAATATGGCTATAGAAATAATATTAAGCCAGATGTGTGACAAAAAAGATTTTTGAACCGGGAATAAGGAAAAAACCCGAACAATCTTTATGGAGAATGATTTTCAGTCAATTTTTCTGAAAAAACGTTATCAAAAGCTTAAATGGTCACAACTTAATCTTGCGACTGGTTTTTGATATAAATGTTGTCAACATTGAAAATAGCGTTTTTCATATATTGTATGCAACACTTTTATTTTTTTTGGTATTAAATACTTAATATCTAGTAAGTTGTTTAGAACATTTTTAAATATAAACTAACGGACGTATTAGTAAAAATAAACACATACAGGGTGCAGATTCCTAGATGCGGTCATTTTTGTTTTATTTTTGACCGCACCTAAAACAGAAAAATTTAATTTTTACTTAAAGCTCTATTATGCTGAAATAATCAGATTTTTCTGATTTTGTGATGTGTTTATTAAAATTAAATAGAAATTTAAGGATTGCATTGAAAACGTTCGTAAATAGCTGACACTAGAGTGGCCATAAACTTCAACAAAAGTTTTGTAACGTATTGCATTTCTGAAAATTCCTGAACAGTCTTGGCGCGCCCCTTTGACAAAAAAACATTACCAAGTAATGTAAAACAAGTTCATGATGACGTGTTTTTGGCCGTTGCTTGTTTTGCTTACGTGTTATGGTCTGGAGACCCTTTTTTTTGGCCGTCATTTGAGTATCAATACGGCTTTAGAAAAGGCAAAAGTATTACCTCTGCAATCCGGCAATTTTTTGGACAGCTATATAAGTATTTGGATCGGAACATAATATGCTTCGGACTTTTCATGGATCTAAGCAAGCCGTTTGACTGATCGAACGTGTTTTGTTGGTGTCGAAAATGGATCGCTGTGGTCTAAGAGGAAAAGTAGGTGATTGGTTAAACTCATATCTTAGTAACAGAGATCAAATAGTCGACATTGATGGAGCAATATCGGCCAAGTTGAACGTCAATCTAGGGTTCCCCCCCAGGGATCCTTTCTAGAACCCCTGGTATGTTTAATTTTTGTAAACTATTTACCTGGTGTCACAACGATCTCACAATGTATGCAGATGACAGTATATATATTTGCTTTGATACTTCAATCGACAGTGCTGTTGGAAAGTTACGTTGTTGGGTGCATTTGAGAGTTGGTTTATTTAAAATAAAAATTAATTTTAAATAGTAAAAAGTTTTTATAAACTTTACTCCTAGTTGTGTAGCTCAAGTGTCCGACACAAAACTGTTAAGGCTCCATAATGACAATTCTCTAAATTGGATTTTTCACATCTCGGAACTATGTAAAACAGTTTCATCAATCTGTTTTGCTGTTTATCTTCTTAGAAATATTGTTAATCTAAACACTGTAACGTGTTAAGGCCGTTTTACATGCTGCAATTCTTCTTTGCAATATGCAATAGTCTTGAACAAAGGCATGCGCAGTTTGATAAAAGTTACAAATGTCTTGCCACTGCGCATGCTTTTGTTCAAGACTATTGCAACTTGCGAGAAAGAATTGCAGCATGTAAAACGGCCTTTATTATTTGGCCCAATTTGTATCTCGTATAAAGTTTGGTATATTGTTTTGACGAGCATACTCGCATATCGACAGAGTATTTAAGTTACAAAAAAAAGCTTTGAAGAATATTGCTGCTGTTAAATCTAGGCACTCATGTAAAAAACTTTTGAAAAAATATAACTCCCTTACTCTTCCGGCTATCTACATTCTCGAGATGGTCATCTATGTAAGACACAATATGGACGATTTCGTGCTACTCTGTGAAATTCATAACTATAGTACACGATATAGAGAAAAGGGCACTAGATTGTTCAATAAATTGCCTATTGCATTTAAAAAGAAAATTACCGAGATCTTTATTTAAACACCTTCAGTCGGAAAATTTTAATTAACATTTAAATTGCAATAATATTTCATAAAATTAATTAGAATAAAATGTGTGTACTATGCCACTGGTAGTGGCCACTAGCTGACGTTTTACATACCATGTAATTTTGGTCTTATGAAAGTATATTTATTTATTTACTTGTTTGCCCTAGGTCTTCTTTGATTCTTATTTGCTCTTCGCCCCCCAAGAGCTGGCTACGTCACTGTGCATACGTTACTCGAATAAGATTTCACTAATGGTTCAATAATATACTAGCATATTTTCTTATGCTTTAGAACTAGGAAACTTATTGAATGTGGGTTAGTCAAAATATACTGACGTGAGCTATCCTTTCAAAATATTTTTTAAAAAATGTATGATAGATTCGGGTACATTTTGTTTTAGAATAAACCAAAATGCTCAAAATATTTTTTCTTGATACTTTAGTAGTTTAGTTCACAAACTCAAAATGGTGTTAATTCTTGTTACTGTTAGCAAAGAAATGAGTGCGGGCTCACTGGATTCGGAATAATGTTTAGAAAATGTGCAAAAGTTTCAAACCCGCACATAAACAATTTGGAAAGTTATTAACAAATTAAGATGATAAAAAAAAGGAGTTTAGCTTTTTTGCAAATAACTCGGAAATTATTAACATTTAAGAAATTTTAAAAACAGAGTGTGTGTGTGTGAGTGAAGTGTAACCTAAAATAATTCAGTTGTATATTGTCTTTTCAAACATTTTTATTGGGCGTCTTTATTTCCATCATATTAGATTCCGACCAATATTTTACCAGTTTCTACTTATGCCACACATTATTTTTTGGGCATAATTTAAAATAAATTCAAGAAGTAGTTTTTACATTTACGCACACCGCCATTTTGTACGTCTGCAAAATTGATTTTATTAGGCCGCCGTTTTCTTTTGCCATCTTATATTCATACCAAAATGTTTATTTATTCCTATGTAACACTTAATTTTTGGGCAAAATTTGAAGTGAATTAGTTTTTATAGTAATAATTTTTTAACGTTTCCCTAGGCTGCCATCTTATTCCGGCATATTGAATTTTTACCAAAATATTACCTAGTAATCCTTATATGACCCTTAATTTTTGACTAAAATTTGAAGTCAATCTGAGAAGCAGTTTTTAAACTATGCCGCGAACTGACAGACCGACGGAATTGATAAAACATATTTTTTGATATCTACTGACTAGGGTTCCCAACTTGAGCATTGGCCATTCCGGGACAAATATTATGGTAGATAACTTCCAACAAAAGAATGGAAAAAACAGCATGGCAGGTGATTTCTTTTTCTACTAGCGCGGTCAAAACGTCAGTTTTCCCGTTAGTTTTCCAATCACAAAACAAATTTTATGTTCAGAAATTGTCACATTTTTACACGCCGTGCGGACAAGCTACTTTTCCACATGGATAAACATAAAAGTTAAATAGTTTTACGTTTCCCCTATTTGAGGCATCGAATGCCACGGAATAATAAATCGACTTTCTCAAATTTTCGAGTAAGATTTCCAGGAATTTTGAAGCTAAAACGCCTTCCACGATACTCGCCGCTTTTGTTCTTCCACATGAGATCTTTGAGAATTTTTGAATCAGTGATTAACTTGGGTAACAACTTATTCTGATAATCCTGGGCATTGTAGCTTATTTGATGCCGAGTGGTATGCGCGTTTACGTTTTATAGGAAAATTTCTCGAAGTCGAAGTAGCTAAGTTTAGGAAATTCCGGGATTTTTTATGTCTTGGCAAGGGCAACATTTTTGCCGGGACAAACATTCTGATACCTGGTTGATCCCGGCGAAACCGGGACGTTTGGGAACCCTACTACTGACGCTAAAAGGTGAAGAGGTGAGAGGGTGATTTTTTTCACGAATACAAACATTTTATATGGCCGCCATTTGAATTAGTTCGTCTCTACACCACAATTAGTCACTGCACACAATTTGAAAGCAGTCTATTAAGTAGCTTTTTCAGACCGAATTTTTAATTTTTATTAAGTCATTTTGTTCCGCCGTATTGGATTCCTACCAAAATTTTTGCCGGTTATTTCTTATATAATATATGATTTTTGTGCAAAATTTGAGATAAACTGGAAAGGCAGTTTTTGTAGTAATAATTATTTTAACATTTCACTAGGCCGCAGTTTTGTCATAAGTGATTATTACCAAAATGTTACCAGGTCAAAACAAAATTTGAAGGCAATCGGGTAAGTAGTTTTTTAGTTATGCCAACAATTTCAAAAGTTAGTAACAAATTAAGATATAAAAAAGAAGAGTTTAGTTTTTCTGCAAATTACTCGGAAACTTTTAACATTTAAGAAATTAAAAAAAAAAGATTCTTAAAGGGGAAGCCATTTCCAACTAACAATTTTTTCGTTTATATGTCAAGTCGGATAACTGTTACACAAAAGCCACTGAAATTATTTCGCTTCGTGAAGATTTTATAACAACTATACTATATAAGATTATGACATTGCGATGTTTTTAGTTGTTATAATCTATTAATTATTCCTTATTGAAGCTGACAAAAAAATTATTTTTTTTAGTTCAATTCAATAATAACTAATAGTCTAGTTTTAATAAAGTCTCCACGAAACGAAATAATTTTAGTAGATTTTGTGTAACAATTACCCCACTTATAAACGAAAACTCTAAAAAAATGTGTTAATTAGCAATCGGCTTTATGAAAAATCAGTAAAAAAAATTTCAGGGCAATATGGTCCCTTCAAGTGTCTAGATGATACTATAATTTTTTTAAAATTTTAAATTAATATTTAGTAGTATATTTTTTTTACTTGTTACGGCTGGTTTTGCAGCGTCGTATCGGCTTAGCGCTCAGCGCGCGGAGACTCCATCGGAAAATTCTTTTTCTCTTCAAGAATCTGTTTTTAAAATTTCTTGCGAGTTATTTGCAAAAAAAAACTAAACTTCTTTTTTTATCTTAATTTGTTAATAACTTTTCAAATTGTTTGTGTGCGAATTTGAAACTTTTCCACATTTTTTTAGACGTTATTCTGATTCCAGTGAGCCCTCACTCATATTTTTGCTAACAGTAGCAAAAATTAACACCATTTTGAGTTTGTGAATTAGATTATAGTGTGTTTCATACCTTTAACTTTAGAAACTATTACCCTGATTTTTTAATTCATATTTATTTTGAGTTTAAATTATTCTTAATTTACGTAAACTTATGTGTTGAAATATGTATTTATTTTAAGAAAATATTATTTAGGCATAGGTAGAATAACAGGAGGAAATCTTATCTTACTGCTAGAATTGAAACATATTTTAAAGAATTATTATCTATAACCAGATGAAGTCTGTATGTATTATATTCGTTTAGGTCGTTCGGCATTTTATGAGACCAATATTTTACTAATTAGGTTTATAGTGCTACAAATTTGCACTAATATATTTTTTTCAAAATTAAATTGATTCATGGCCATTCTAACGTCAGCAATTTACAACCATTTTTTATGGAATTCTTTAAATTCCATTTAATTATAATAAACATGATACAAAATCAGCAAAATCTGACTGTTTTAGTTTAAAAGAGCTTTCAGGAAAATTGAATTTTAGTATTTTAGGTGGGCCTAAATATAAAACAAACATGACTGCAATCTGAAATATAGCTACATAGCAACTGGCTTAACTGAACGCATATTAAATATCTAATTCATCTAAAAATCTTGTTGGAAAAAGTAAAATTCATAATATCTTCCTTAATATTATTTCAATTTTTCGAAATTGATCTTTAAAAACGTGTAAGAAATAAAGAAAATCTTATTCAGTCAAATATTTTCACTCAGCCAAGTTGTGCAGTAAAAATATGAAAGTTGTATAATTAAAAATATAAGTAAAAACATTAACTAGAGAAATATAGTTAAGCTACATCAAACGATACTAAAGTTATGTTGGAAAAATTGTTTCCTACATACCAGATTTATGATGGAATATCTAAGTTGATGAATAGTTTAGAAGAAAATTTTACATGACAAACTAACACTATTTTTGATTGATCTATTTGTAGCCAATAGATTGCCCACATTTTCCGGTATACCCTGTATAGGTACATAAGACAAATCGGTTGGACCCTTGGACTTTGATTTGATATTTACTTACCTCGTAAGAGAAGTTTAAGTATTGTAATTGTGAAAAAATCATCCTCCCAGGTTTTTACAGATCTTCACGTTTTAGGTTCCCTAGATGCTAAAAAACATGTTTTCTCAGTTGTGTCTATCTGTCGGTTTCTCTGAGGGTGTGTCTGTGCGCGGCATAGACCAAAAACTACTATCCAATTGATTTTAAATTTTGGTCAAAAAACAAGGGAACTGTTAAAAAATTATTACCAGAAAACTACTTATTCAATTCATCTGAAAAAGTATTACGTAGAAATGATCTGGTAAAATTTTTGTACGAATCCAAGATGGCGAAACAAAATGAAAGCTTGGTGAAATGTTAAAAAGTTATTACTAAAACCTACTATTTCATTTCTAGATGCCCAAAAATATGTTTTATCAATTCCATCGGTCTATCACTAAAAAACTGATTATCCAAATTATCTCAAATTTGATATAAAAATCAAGTGTTACATAGAAATGAACATTTTGGTATGAATCCAAAATGACAACCTAATAAAAAACCAGCATGAAAAAAAACATTTCTTAGATTAATTTCAAATTTTGTTCAAGCATTAAGTGTGATATGGATTATGGCACGAATTCAAAACAGCGGAACAAACTGGAGACCAAATAAAAAGTTTAAAAAATCTATGTAAAAAAAATTCTTCAATTCAAATTGTCCGAAATTTCACAAAAATTAGATATGATATAGAAATAAACGCGTAGTTCATTTCAATTCAACATGGTATTATTTTCAAAGAGCAAAAATCTTCTGTTTCAGCTAGAAGAGTTAATATAGATATTAACAAACAAAGATTGTGATATGCAGTCTGTTTGGTCTCAAGTCGAATATATTTATAACCTTAACGCAAATCCTATTCATTTCCACTTAACAAATATAAATTATTGCATCTTAGGAAGATTTTTCAAAACTTATTTTTGCCACGCGTTTCATTAATATGGCAATATGATAATTTGATTGACTAATGAAGTATGATGTGAATTAAAATGTAATGTTTATATTTGTGAATGAAATATTGTCCAACTGATGAACTCATATGATTACATCTAAATATTAAGTACCTCAATTAAAATGTAATGATAATTTTGATTTTTTTACAGATGTCAAAGAGTGCAGCTGTTTGCGTAAAAGATGTAGTAAAAAGTTACGGCGATAAGAAAATTTTAGACGAATTGTGTATGACTGTAGACAGGGGAACAATGTAAGTAACAATTGATTTTATTGTTCTAGATTTATTTGCAAATTGTATTACTTTAAAAATTGCAAATTAACTTTTGTCTAACTATTAAACATTACTTTTTTTATTAGACAAGTTACTATATAGTGTAAAATGAAACAATCATATATACTAAACATCACCGTAAAGGTACTATTATAAACTAGTATAGACATAATAGGATAATATTATATTATGTCAATGAAACTAGTCTACCAATTAAAACAAAACCTTTAAATAAACGGATGCATTCAAACTTCTAAGTTTTTGTCAATTTTCAAACATCTAGGTATGATTTTCCTTTTCTTTACATTTTGATTTTAATTTTGGTCATGTTTAAAATGCAGCCCTTTAAATATTTGCTTCTGATATTATCGAAAGGTAGTACTGAGTGACGTATTTAGTGGGGTGGCGTGGGGTCCAAACGATCTCCCTTTCCCCCTTATCCAAACAGGTCTTATTGAAATTAAAAAAATATACTTGCTTTATATTTTAATGCAATATTACTATTTGGCAGCTCCTTTTTATTTATATATATTTAGTATTGATATTTACTGATTGATAATTTCGATCACACCATAAAGAGTTGCTGTAAACGCATAGAATAAAATGTATGGCTAACATATATACCGAATATTGTTAAATTATCCCTAATCAAAAGTTAAAATTCACACAGGTTGGCAGCTGTGAAAACGAATCAAGAAATGTTTTGCGTCTTACGAGAGAAGATAATTTATCTTAAAACGACCTAGTACCGCTATTTGAAAAGTTCAAAATGGAATATATAGGGCGATAACACGATTCAACGACACTGGTTATGCAAACTATAGGGCACGAAGAACAAGACCAAAACTTACAAGCCGTGCCACGATAGGTATTTAAATTTGCAAGCTAGACACAACCGAACCAGTTGCTACCTTCCCAATTAAAAAACAGCTTAAGAGCTGCTACAGAAGTAGTACTATCAACCCAGAGCGGAAGAAACCTACTACATATTATATATATAACATGCTAGGCAATTAAAGCAGAAAAAAATTGTCTTGTTTACACTGCCAAGAGTGGATGCACTGCATGTTCACAGATAAAACAAAAGGAAATCTATATCGTTCAGATGGCAAGATTTAGAAACGGCTATAAGAAAGATGTGAGGAAAAAAATACGAATAATACGAAAATAATTCATGTTACATTACACAAGAAAAGTACTCAAACACGTCGTAATATAAAACAGTAATAATTTACATTCCAACATACATAAATGGAATCATTACACATAATGAAACACGATTACAAAATACCAATAGACAACTAATACTACTTACTGGTGAGTTTGAAAACGGTGCTTCTTTTAGCAAGCAGAGAATTTTCTAAATTACATTGGCATGGTACAGAGAAACGAAGGCATCCCTGCAATCTGTTTTACAGCTGAGATGAGTATGTGTATACGCTCAGTGTCCTCTTTGCAGGCCAAACAGAATATGAGCCACGACGATTGTCTCCAGGATGCTTGATGAAACACAAGATGATAAATTTCCAATAGTCTTCATCTTCTGATTTTGACAGTACCCTGTTTATATTTGATATAGGAATATTTTTAAAATTAAACAAAAACCTTAACTATTAAATTAATATTGATGTAACTTGTCATGTCATGTCATAGTCATGGAAATAAAACTAAAAAGTAGGAATTAGGTCAAATTACATCTAAAATCAATACGTTCAATGTTAAACATTTTTTATCAGAAATGTTTAAATTTTGACCTCCGTTTTTAAAAGATTTTTTTGCTTAAAGTGACCCGTACCTTCCCTTATTAAAATATTTGCTGTCATTTTCCTTTCACCCTGTAAACACGTGAAATATCACTTATACAAAAAATCAGTTTTTTTTATATTCGTTTGTTTAGGCCGAAAGGGAATAATCGATATGACATTGATGTTATTCTTAATGGCTATTTGCTGAATTAATATTGTAATTTTCGTAAAATCCGAAACGTAGGAAAAAGTACAGAAAATGATATTTAAGATAACAAAGTTTAATAGAGGTTTTTTAGACTAAATGCAACCGTCGTCAATTGTTTGAATCTGTTAAAGCTGAAGAAATGTAAGACTCGGTTGAATAACTATCAGCCATATCACTCTCTACACGTTTTTATAATTTTAAAACTCTCTGGATTTTCAAGGCTTACTTAATGATAAAATCATTTTTGGTTTGTTCTTTAACTTTTAATTAATTTGTCTTTGTTTTCTGTTTGATTTATACTTTTATCAAAGAGTAATTGGCCAACAAAGCTAAAAAAGTATATATAAATTATAGGCGCGCAAACCTTTCATGGTTCAAAATTACTTACTTGCTAATGCATAAAATAATATGTTCTTTTATTAGATATAATCAGAGTTCTGCCAAAATCAGGAGATAGAGGCTCTTCGAAATTTATCACTTTGTGCTTCATCAAGCTTTCTGAGAACGTCATGATTTGCCCTTTTTCAGTTCCATGTATCACATGCAATTCTCGTCTGGAGACACTCGTCCTGATTCATAGTCTGTTTGGCCTGCAGAAAGAGCAGTGAGAGTTCTCGCTCATCTGATAATTATTTAAAGAGATATTGTAAAAAAAGTAAAAACCCATTTCACCCCTTCTCACCCTCTAAGGAGTGAAATGTCGAAAAATCCAAAAAATTAGTTTATAAGTAGTTACTTTTGAAAACCGTTGATGAAAGACTCCTCTTAAAATCCCATTTAGTTGAAGAGAAATAATTTCTCTTCAACTAACAATTATTGTAAAAAAAAGTATAAACAAATTTCACCCCTTTAAAAGTTTTTAATTTCGAAAAATGCAGAAATTGATTTTTAGATAATTCTTTTTGAAAGCCATTGACAAATGAAATATTTTACAGTCATTTAGTTAAATATATATTTTAAAAAAGTAAAACCGCACTTCACTTGTTTTCGCCCCCTTAAGGGTTGGATTTATATTTATTTTTGAATGCCACTGAACAAAATAATGGTATTGAAAAATTATTTATTTAAATAAATATAGCAAAAAAAGTAAAAAGAATTCAGAAATTTATGTTTAGATAATAATTTTTGAAAGCCACTAAGGAAAGGATTGTTTTAAAAACTCAATTTGTTGAAGCGATATTTTACAAAAAATAAAAACACATTTCACCTTTTGACCCTTCTAAGGACGAGTTTCAACAAACCTTTCTTATCTCCCACTTACATCGAAAAAAGAAGATCCACATCAGTTTTTAACAGTTTCAGAGATACGGTGATCAGTCAGTCAGTGAGTAGCTTTCGCTGCTCACTTTCTTGAGTTTGAGTCCTTTAATAATTTAAAAGATTTTTGGTAGTGAAATAATTTTTAATTATTTTTTATGGTAATGTTTCGAGCTTTTTTCGAGGCTTTTTTCAAACTACAAACACTTAAAACGAGTTACAATTGCTTTTTAGTTAATGTTTTCAAATTAACAAATGCGGGTATATAGAATTACTGGTTAGCTATTGCAATAATAATAATTATTATTATTATTATATTTCTTACATTTGATATATTGAAATTAAAGTCTTTTTTTATTTTTTATTATCTTTATATTAACTTGTAATACAATCGTCTAAATTGGTATCTATCCTTTTTATCGTTAACATCATTATGGCTATCATTTCTTGGATTTCTCCCTTTTTATCACATTCGACTTTTAAAATTTTTGTGTTGTGGAAATCAATTTTTTTTTGGGTTTCATGTTTTGTGAGAGTAGTTTTTTTTGTCATATTTATGACCTTTTAAACTTCTCTTCAGTTGTCTCTCACTCTAAATCCATTATCTAAATATTTCAAAAATATTATATTACACCTCGGTAATAAAATCAATATTATATTAAACGTTCTAGAGATTTTAAAGAAAGAATACATTAGCACTCGTCAAAAATATTATTAAAAAGAAATGGAGTACAATAAAAAAATATATTGTTTTCCCCCTCAATGAATTTCAAGAAGTAGTAGAACTTACACTTAACTGGAACTATTTTTTGTTTAATACCAGAATTTACAAGCAAATAGAGGGCTGGGCAATGAGTGCAAGCATTTCTATTGTGATTGCGAAACTACTCCTTGAGGATCTAGAAGAAACATTCATACCAAAATTCTTTCTTTCTTTCTTTTTCAATATGGAGTCGGCTGCCACTTTTTTGCTTTCAGCGCCATTCTCCAACCCAATAGGTAGGATGTCCGGATGGCGAGCTCTGAGCTCTCGAAACACATCGAATCTTGCAAATAACTTTTTAATTTTTAAAATTCTTCCACTAGATGCCCCTTGAGAATACTACTGGTCTCACGAGATGACTTTTTCTTTCAAGCTATCCCCTTACCCCTCCCACTCCCGCTACATAGCGGCCTTTACGCTAATATTCTATGTAGAACTGCGGCAGACGAACGGGATAGAATGCAGGAACAACTAGGCCTCACACGTTCACAGCGTCTGCTCCCTTTCTAGCAGGGTTGTTAGTTTCCACTCTGAGCGGTCGAGTCTCCCGCTTCCTCCCGAAATAAAGCAGCAAAACCGGACACGTGGAACCACTTATGTTAATAACACAGAGATCTGCTCTCGACGAGACGAACCGGAAGACTCGTCATACCAAAATTATATTTTAACCTACCATTTTTACAGCTCTATATATATATATATATATATATATATATATATATATATATATATATATATATATATATTAGTATTTATTTTTGTTTTCTTTGACCAATTCTACTATATATATTTTTCGGTGCTATTTTCTTGGTTTTTGGTCACTTTTTAAAGGAAAAATGTTTTTATTTTTTAATCATATTTATTTTGACTGGCGTTTCAACCTAGATTCGGTCTTTTTCAAAGTCTAAAATAGAAGAGAACAATTTTGTTTTTCGTAAAATTACATAGATTTTTTTAAATAACTTACCAGGAACGAAAATAAATCCAACCATCATATGGGACATGAACATACATATAACCTAAATTACATTACTTTTTATTTTAGCATACAAACAGAACAGACACACAGGACACAGGTGTTATTGTCACAGAATAAAATAAACTGACCCATATTAGTATTAATTTGTATTCAGATAGCAACTGTGGGTTTTATAAAATCGGTTTTTAAAAATCCGTAAAAATAAAATTTTTATGGATTTCTACCATTTCTAGGAATTTCCGTTTTTGTGATAAAAAAGATGTAAACAACTTAAGCAAAATATATTACAATTTAGATTAGGTTTTTAAAAATCCGTAAAAATAAAATTTTTATGGATTTCTACCATTTCTAGGAATTTCCGTTTTTGTGATAAAAAAGATGTAAACAACTTAAGCAAAATATATATATATATATATATATATATATATATATATATATCGATTTTTTAAAACCCACAGTTGCTATCTGAATACAAATTAATACTAATATGGGTCAGTTTATTTTATTCTGTGACAATAACACCTGTGTCCTGTGTGTCTGTTCTGTTTGTATGCTAAAATAAAAAGTAATGTAATTTAGGTTATATGTATGTTCATGTCCCATATGATGGTTGGATTTATTTTCGTTCCTGGTAAGTTATTTAAAAAAAATCTATGTAATTTTACGAAAAACGATACTGTTTTCCTCTATTTTAGACTTTGAAAAAGAGCGAATCTAGGTTGAAACGTCAGTCAAAATAAATATGATCAAAAAATAAAAACATTTTTCCTTTAAAAAGTGACCAAAAACCAAGAAAATAGCACCGAAAAATATATATAGTAGAACTAGGTCAAAGAAAACAAAAATAAATACTAAGTTATATACAGCATGGGTGAAAATATGCTAAGTTATCAGATAATCGAAAATTCATTTGGAAGAGATACTGTAAATTACGTGAAACGATATGAAAATGTATCAAGAAAAGTTGCCAATCAGAAAAATAGGAAAATTTTTTCACCGAGGTGCAAGTCTGAAAAAATAGCTCCAGCATTCAGCAAAATGGCTCACATTCAATTTACAAATGTCAACCTAGAACGAAAGTATAGTCAACATATTTTACCAAAATTTATTTTAACTATTTTAAGCCTTCTTATTACAGAATCGGTAACAGGAGTAAAAACACTTGAAAATGACATAAAGAATATAGAAAGAAAAATTTTAGAAAAAATACCACTTGTTACTTTCAATCAAATTAAACTTCAAAATGACCAAAAAATAAAACGCTATTTTAATGCAATAAAAACAAAAAATAAAAATAAAATTAATAAACTAATTCAAAAACAAAAGCCTATTTCTCAAGCTGCTCCTACAGAGTGGGTCGAAAACTTATCTGAAACTCTCATTCCCGAATATGCCCAGGAAGTGTTAAGTCTAGGACCAAATTTCGCAGCATCTATAAAATATGAGAAGTCTCTTCCAATAGCTAATATTTTATGTAATATTGAAAACGGAATCAGCCATTTGCAAACTGAAAGGAAGGAAGAACTGAGAGCCAAATCTTGCAACATTATAACTAATTTTAAAAACAAATTAAAAAACAATAATAACAAAAATGATTCCTTCCCAAAAAAAAATCAAAAATACACAACTTTTTTTAAAAGAAAATCCTCATATAATAGTATTAAAAGTTGACAAAACTAATAAAACCGTAATTATGAACTTAACAGAATACAATACCAAAATGTACGATTTGCTAAATGACAAAAAAACCTACCAACAAATAAAAAGTGATCCAACGAATCAATATCAAAAAAAAAAATAACGATCTTATTAATGCATGGGAAATGAAATCTTACATTTCACCAAATACAGCCAAAAAAATAAAAATCAGAAATGCGGTTTCTCCAAAAATTTACGGCCTACCAAAACTCCACAAAATTAATAATCCGTTACGCCCAATAGTGTCATGTATACAATCACCGTTTAACCCCTTTATCAAAATTCCTAAAACAAATACTTAACAATGTAGCTTATAAAAATAAATTTTACATAAAAGATTCAAGAGATTTTAAAGAAAAAATAAAAAATGTACAAATTCCAAAAAATTACATGTTAGTTTCGCTAGATGTAGTATCTCTCTATACAAGCATCCCCATTTCTTTAGCTCTTAACGTTGTTAAAAAGAAGTGGGACGAAATTAAAAAGTTTACCGATATTCCAAAAGACGAATTTCTCAAAGCATTAGAACTTACACTTGATTCCACTTACTTTCAATATGACAATAAATTTTTCAAACAAATAGAAGGGTGTGCTATGGGTGCTTCAATATCAAGTGTCATTGCTCAGTTAGTCGTGGAAGATTTGGAAGAAACTGTATTAAAAAACGTGGAATTTGAATATCCATTTTTTTATAGGTACGTGGATGATTGTATCATGGCAATACCGAGTGATAAAATAAATAATATTTTGAACCAATTTAATAAGTATCACAAACATTTACAATTTACATATAAACTGGAACAAAATCAAAAAATTAATTTTCTGGATATCACCCTTCATCATATAAACGAAAATATAAAAACCAAGTGGTATACTAAAAATACATGGTCTTCAAGATATTTGAATTTTAACTCTATTCATCCTATTTCACAAAAAAAATCCGTAATTATTGGATTAGCCGATCTAGCCATACACCTCTCCGATGCGGAATATAGAGAATCATGTATCAAAAAAGCTAAAAATGCATTAAAACTAAACAATTACCCAACTTTTTTAATCAGCAAAATATTTAAAAACAGAATTCACTAATTTTACAATTCCACATACTGTCCAAAAAATAAACAAAAAAACTCAACCACCTTCTTATCCTTGCCTTTTGTTGATGGTTTATCTCAAAAATTTCAAAACATATTTAAACCCTAAAATATCGCCGTCTGTCACAAAGGTTTTAATTTATTAGAAAATAATTTTACTAAACTGAAATCGAAAACCCCTACAAATAAAAAAGCAATGTCATATACCAAATCCCATGTAATAATTGTGATGGTGTTTATATAGGACAAACTAGCCAATATTTAGAAAACCGAATAAATGGCCATAAATATGATAAAAAAAATTGCACTGCCCTAGCAAATCACAAAAACTCAAAAAATCATACTTTTGACTTTAAAAACACTAAAATTTTAAAAACTGAGCCTCTTTTAAAAAACGGGAATTCCTAGAAATGATAGAAATCCATAAAAACAAAAAACTCAATGATAAAAAAGATGTAAACAACTTAAGCAAAATATATATATATATATATATATATATATATATATATATATATATATATATATATATATATATATATATATATATATATATATATATATATATATATATATATCGATTTTATAAAACCCACAGGATGAATACAAATTAATACTAATATGGGTAAGTTTATTTTATTCTGTGACAATAACACCTGTATCCTGTGTGTCTGTTCTGTTTGTATGCTAAAATAAAAAGTAATGTAATTTAGGTTATATGTATGTTCATGTCCCATATAATGGTTGGATTTATTTTCGTTCCTGGTAAGTTATTTAAAAAAAATCTATGTAATTTTACGAAAAACAAAATTGTTCTCTTCTATTGACTTTGAAAAGATATATATATATATATATATATATATATATATATATATATATATATATATATACATTTTAACATTGCGATTTATACCTCGTGAGTAAAATAATATACACATACAGAATTTATCCAAGCTTATAAATTTTATCCTCGACAGTGGCAAATAAATATACAAATAAAAATTTAAAGGATTCATCTTATAAGAGCACAGCAGCACTATATATATGGACAATATAATAGATGTGTCATTATTACAGTGTTTATGCTAACTTTTCAGTTATGCCAGTTTCACTTTTTAACAGTTCGTGAAAATGAGTGAAAATGTTTTGGGATATCAAATGGGAGGCGAAAGTTTAAACTCGGGATATAGCTTGGAATTGAAAAAATATACATGTCAAAAATTATAGCGTGAAAAAAAGTGAAATTTTTGGTCAGCTTATTAAATATTTTGTTTTTGTTTATTTTAGTATATTTAAATACACATGAATGTTTTTATTTCTGTATTAAGTTAGTGTGATATGTTGCGAAATTCGTAACATAGGAAAAATTTGTAACAAGCTATTTTTTGCATATACCTTAAGGTAAGGAATTTAAATAATGTGTCATAGTTCTTTATTTATTTGACCGCCGCGCCGTGTGGCCAGTTATAAGGGGTCAAAAGTGCCGAAAACAGTTTTTTTGCAACTATCCTGAAATCCGAAAGCTTTGGAAAAAAATCTGCTGAAAAAATTTGCTTCAAAGGGGAAATTAAGTGTCTTTTTCTAGGAGAAGTCGTTTACGAAATATAAAGAGTTGTTTATAATTCTGCACCCTTCCAACATGACGTATATTCTTCTGTGTTTAATGTAACAGGAATGATAGCAAAAGTAATTAAGAACATAATTATTTACCTCATATAATGCAATACATTTTAAATACAAATTACATTATTGTCTACTGTGTTCCCAATATTATAAATATTTAACTATTGTTATTGTGTAACTATACCTTGAACTTTTCATTCGGTCTACTGACACTGTAACAAACACAAACCTTCAGATCAGCGTCGTCGTTATGCTACTTTTGCTGATACTCTATTTGATGCTTCATTGATAGTACCAATGAGTCAACAACTGCTGACCAATAGAAACAATCAAAATAGGAAGCAACCAAAAGATGACAGTGGTGTTCTGATAATCAAAAATCGAAACAGCCATAGAGCAGTCAAGTAAGAGCACTTCAGGACAAAATATTGTAATTTCAAAAATCTGGCAAACAAGAAGTTAAATCAAAAATGTATTCTTGTCATAGTCATTTTATTTCTGTAAGCAATAACTGGTTGTAATATGATGTTTGCCTTATTTCGAATTGGCAAATTAAATATCTTCAAATAGTTTGAAGAAAAGCAATGACAAATCATGCCGACATATTTGTGCCAACAGTGCTCTTAATAAAATGTTTGAAAATGATCTACGTTTCCTTGTGGCAGTTTATAAAGCACTAGGGTTTCCAAGCATTATATAAATAGCAGGACCTCCTGTTTTTGGAGCATGCGGTCTAGTATTCTGTTAAGATCCACTGTAGTACGTCATATGTCCAGAATTTTGCTAAAAAAGAAATTAAGGATGTAATAGAACCATAAACTTTCCTAATTCAATGTTTGGATATTGAAAATTCGGAGTCAGAAAATAAAATATTTAATTATATAAAAACATAAATAAATTATGTGAAAAGTTAATCAATTGAATAATAATTTATTATTATTAATTGTAACTTAACATCAACCGTATCTCGGACTCTACTTCGCAAACGGTTGCTCCTAAAAACAAATATATTAAACTGGTCTTTATAGCTACAAATTAGTAGATAGGTATCTAATACGGTTTTCACAACCGTTTGCTTTGGTGGCTATCAAATCGATGAGGAACTCTTAACATTATTTAGAGCCCTAATGCTAAAATGTATGCAAAAAATTTAGCCTGTTACACATTTTTTCCACGTGCCAATTTTTATATTTATTTTTCATGGGCTATTTTAGCATTTGCCGTTAAAAACCGTGCGGTTTGAGTGTGGTAAATGTTTGAAAGCAAACTTTTGTAGCAGGCCCTTCTAGGACAGGGAAGGACTGTCCGCTTAAAGTTGTTCATCTTAATCCCGAAAACAAGTTTCACCTTGTTTTAAGTTAGATTCTTCAAAATATTACAGGCTAAAATCCATCAATATTTTAATACTTACTTTAACTTACAGTTAAATTTTATTAGTTTACATATCTGCCACTTGTGATAAAGAGGCATCTTATGCCATTTAAGGAGGACAACATTTTATTACAAGGTGGACATATAATGGAGAATAATATGTGTCCTATAAATTGAACAACTATATAAAGTTGCCATCGAAGCCAGACACAAAGAAAACCGAAAATATCGAGAAAGTCACACTCCAAAAATATCTCGAACAAATAAAGATTTTATATATATATATGCTGGGCATTTCCTCTGATCAAATGATCAGCAGAATTTGGTATCTACAAAACAAAACTAAATCGAGTGTGAATATTCAAAGGATAGGTAGATTGCCTCTGTTAAAACCACCAGAAGAATCATAGCGGGTTATATAAATCAGTTTTCTTCACGTTGTATTTTCATTATTGAAATTAGTATTATATTATTATTTTTAAAATCCTAGTTACTAAAATGGCGTTTTTACTATAAAAGTGAAATATAGAGAGTAAAAACTCTTCCAGTTTTTAATTTCCACCACCAGAGAAAATATATGCACACAATTTTTTATTCTAATTTTGACAATTGATAAATGTTGGGCGGGTGCATCAACCAAATTTTGGAATGGGGTAACTACAAAAATTATTTTTAGGCAAATAAAAGGCTTAATAATTTTTGCAGGAAGTTTTTTCTTTTTAATATACATTGATAGGCTTTTTGTTTTCATTGCGACTTAACATTATTGGATCTATATATATCACCGAACATCTGTATATTTAAAATACTAAGCCAGATTTTTTTAGCAAGTTTGTGAGAGAGTTGTACTGCGCCAATTTACATAACTTTTTTTTTAATGATCTTGCGGTTACCGAGACCTTTCAACACTATTTTTTGTAATGTTTAATTGCGTATTTTTTCTATAAACCGAATATGTTTTTCTTCAACAATATTTCTGAACGATGTGGTGAATGCGCCCAATATTCTTATAATTCCACTGGAAACTCATCGCGTCATCTAACAAAAAAGGCAGAACAAGGTCTGCTGAGCCAGCTAGAATTGGTGAAACAACAAAATAAGAAACTAAATGGTTTTCGTTAACGGTCCTCTTGTTGTTATGTTAGAGTGATGTATTATTTGGGGTTAGGATCCAATAAAATCAGGACACTAAAATGCCAGAAAATAAAAACATATTTATGGGTAAAAACATCAGTTAAAAATATACAATTAAAACATCTTAAGAGTTAAAATAAAAAAAAAAACAAGATTTACAGAAATGACCCGATAAAAATAAGGTCAGTTTTATCAAAATGCAATCAACTTATAGGAGAGTCGCAACATAAGTTATTAATACGAAATTAATTGTTATACTTACAATTAAGTTTGACTTTTGGTATGAAATAAATTATTAAAACTAGGAAAAACATAGGTATTAATTATATAGTTTCACACAAAAATTCCAATCGTGTGTAAAACTATATATTTAATACCTGTTTCTCCTAGTTTTAATCATTTATTTGACAGCAAAAGTCAAACTTAATTGTAGGTATAACAATTAATTTCATATTAATAACTTGTGTTGCGACTCTCCTATAAGTTGATTGCACTTTGATAAAACTGACCTTTTTTTATCAGGTTCTTTCTGTACCAATTTCTGTAAATCTTGTATTTTTTTTAATTTGGCTCTTAAAAATGTTTTAATTGTTTAGTTTAAACTGATTTTTCAACCCATAAATATGTTTTTCTTGTTTTTTTGGCATTTAGTATCCTGAGGATGCAACAATAAAGTTGCGAAACGTCGGCAATTTAAAAAAGATTTTTATTTTTTTTACTGGATCCTAACCCCAAATAATACAACACTCTAACAAAATGAGAAACGTTGTTTGTAAATATACACAGAAATGTTGGTGTTCGCAGTATAGGATAGGTAAAACTGGGACGGATTTCCCTACTGCGTTTGAGGATACGCCAGTGACGGTCTCTTCTCGTAGTCACAGTCCGAAACCCGTACTGTACTTTTTGCAGAGAAATTGTTCAGATTAAACATGCAATTAACACTATAATATAATCACCGTTCCTGACAGTTGTCTTAATATTGGTAAATGTGTAAGAAACTTAGATATGTCTGTTCTAATACATTTCAACACTATACTTGTTTTTAGTTATGGACTGCTAGGTGCTTCTGGATGTGGAAAAACGACATTACTTAGTTGCATTGTGGGGAGGAAAAGCATACAATCTGGAGAAATATGGGTATTAGGAGGAACACCAGGGGAAAAGGGCAGTGGGGTTCCAGGTCCCAGAGTCGGATACATGCCTCAGGTTAGGTAATTAACAAAGTTACAAAAGGAATTGTAGTTTTATTATGTATACGTTTTTGTTTTCTTGTGTGCTCTCCATCTATAAAACAGTTTTACGTCATATTATAGCTATTTCAGTTCCGCAGCCTTTATAATATTCATTATCTCGAGACCGAGACTTACTTATTCTCGATCTCGGTCTTGATGATCTCGAAAATAAAAAATTATCTAAAGAGGGTGTAACAAAATAGTTTCTCACCATTGGGATCTCGGAATCAGTAAGAGATACGTCCTCGCTTAAATGGACATAAAGTAGCACAATTAGGTATCTAGCCAACCTCACTTTAGAAATTATATACATTTCTTGTTATATAGCGCTTGTTATATTTCGCAATTTTAATTTGAACATTTTTTTGTAATGTCAATAACAATAAACACATACATTTTAAGTAGATTTAATACACCTTGTTTTATTTTAATTTTAATTTTTAAGTTACGGTGATTATTTCTTTCCAAATTTACAAAAAAAATTATAATTGAATATAAAACATAATGCAGAAAAATTGTGGCCAATTGAAGACCTATGAAAAAAATCGGTAAATTTCCTTTACCCTGAACTTTCCTCGCTATGAATCTTTCATTTTATTAGAATAGAGTGAATAGTGATCTGTGATCCAATTTAGTTCAGCACATTGCCATTTAGTAACACACACACATATATACGTATATATATATATATATATATATATATATATATATATATATATATATATATATATATATATATATATATATATATATATATATATATATATATATATATATATATATATATATATATACTATCCTTTTAAACTGTTTATTGGACCAGTTTCTACCTATGCCACACTTGATTTTTGGGCATAATAAATTCAATAAATAGTTTTTACATTGTCACACTGCTATTTTGTTACGTCATGATGAATTTGTGCCTTTTTTCCCTATATCATATTTAATTTTTTCTGCAGTCAATTGATTAAGATTATTTTCACGTTGATTAAAAAAACATTTTTTGGTCGTCATTTTGTTCCGCCATCTTGAATTTGTACCACAATTTACTTGCACAAAATTTAAAATTAATCTAATGAGTAGTTTTTTCAGGCCGATTTATTTAATATTTTATTAGGGTGCCATTTTGTTTTGCTATTTTATATCTATACCAAAATGTTACTGGTTCATTCTTATGTAAATAGGTAAATTTTGTTAACGTTTCACTAGGCCGCCACCTTTGGTTTTTAACAAAACATGACCAGGCCATCTCCATATGGCCCTTAATTTTTGACTAAAATTTGAAGTCAATCTAATGCGCATTTGGCATCTATTTTTAAACTATGCCGCGAACTGACAGACGGACAAACCAGAAAATGGACCGACAAAATTGATAAAAACCAATTTTGGGTAGCTAAGGACGCTAAAACCTGAACATATGTAAAATCTGAGAGGGTGATATTCTTCACTATTACAAATATTTTATTTGGCCGCCATTATCTTCGGCCATCTTGAATTAGTACCTCAGTTTTACTAGTTTTGAATTTTTAAATATTTTGTTAAGCCGTCATTTTGTTCCGCCATCTTGGATTCGTACCAGTTGATTCCTAAATAATACTTGTTTTTTGTGCAAAATTTGAGATAAATTGGAAAAGCAGTTTTTTAGTAATATTTTTTTAACATTTCATTGGGCCGCCATTTTGTTTTGCTCTATTACATTTTTACCAGGTCATCCCTAAATAACCCTTAATTTTTGACCAAACTTTGAAGTCAATGGGGTAAGTAATTTTTTAGCTATACCGCGAACAGACAGACCTGAAGTTCGACAGATCGACAGACAGACAGACCGACGGAACTGAGGAAACATCTAAGGGCCCTGAAACCTACAGATCTAAAAAAATCTTGTAGGGTGATTTTTTCACGACTACAAAAATGTGAACTTTTTTTTATTACTCAAAAATGGCGTGTGGGCCTTTAGCTCCTTTTTTGTCTACTCCAAATCTAACTCTAAAATCTTTCATTCGAAAAATTTGAGTCGACAGGGTCAATGGTTCTAATAATTGTTCACATTATTTTTATAAGTCTTACCATACAGATTTCTCTGAAATGTACCAGTTTCGGTTAACGGAAATTAGTATATGTCATTAAATAGATTATTAAAAACTAAGATGGAAACATGCAAACATATTGCTCTAGCTCAAACCATTTAGATTTTATTAAAAACTTAAAATTTTCATTGCGAAAAACTCGAAAACTGCTGAAAATTAGTGTAGGACATTTATAACGTAAATTATATCCACATTTGACCAGAGTATTAAAATATGTAATTGAACAGAGCCAAAATTTAATTGGCCACATTATTTAATATACCTTGTACATTATTCTTTTATTTATGAATAAAAGTCTACAAAATTTCCTGCAATTTATTTAAAAAATGATCATTGGCTTTAATATAAGAAAACTAAGGGAATGGTCTAATTCTAATCAGTAACCCTGTATTTTCACTCAACTTGGCCACCCATATACGTTCAAGTTGTTTAAAAATTAAAAAGATTACAAAAATATAGTAAATATTTTGAAATAATGTAATTAATGGTTTCGCGAATCACTATTTAAAAGTTATTTTAGAAAACCAAGATGAAACACACAGCCTTGCATTTTTAGAAAATAGTTAGGTATGTATGTAATATCTAAATTAGTATTGACTTTCCCGTAATTATAAATAATACGGGAAAGCTCTATTCTCTTTAATGGCAAACTATTAGATACCCTTTATTTTGGAAAATGCTCAAGTTTAAGGGTACATAGATTCAAAAAACATATACCTGTATAAGAACAGCTAAGATACAGATCATAAGCATGGAGTGGTAGGCTGTACATAAAAAGAACAGATGATGATTAAAACTATCTAAGATTATTATTGTTAGTTATCAGCGTTTTATACAGTAACAAATAAGTAAATCTGTAAATAAATATAAGTGATAATACTGTAAATAAAAATTCTACTGCAATTGCCAACAATGAATATGATGAAAGTCAATAAAAATCTAGTAACAATTAAGTTATTTAGCTTAATTTTTAAAAAAATCACCTTTTGTTGCATATTAATACATTTTTTATTCCGGGCATCCTGATTAAATGTATATCGTAATATTTGTATACCTGTATATAAAATGCTTACTGAATATTAATTATGATAGTAAATACTTCAATAGACTATAATTTTGTTTTATTGATGTGCTTCTCTGACTTCTATCACAAATTGAGAAGAGCATTGGGTTAAACTTGGCAGTTTTTTTTTAATTTCACATGCCGATGAATTATGCAAACATTTATTTGTCATATTAAAATTGTACACACATAAATATACATTTCTAAAAATAATAATATTTTTATTTCTTTTAGGATATAGCTTTAGTAGGAGAATTTTCTGTAAAAGACGCAGTCTTTTACTTTGGACGTATTCTGAATATGGATGATAAACTTATAGGTGAAAGATTTACCAAACTCTCAAAGTTATTGGAGCTTCCACCCGATGACAGGTTCGTTAAAATAAATTGAATATGTAATGACTTACGAAGAAATAATTTTGAACGTAGCAATAGGTATCATGAGAAATTTAAAATAACAGTACTGGTATTAGGCGGAGCACGGGCGCTGGCGACATCAAAACGGGGATTCTAGAATATACAGACGAAACAGGTATGAAAAGTTGGTTTTTAGGTAGACAACCAAAATGGCTATAATGAAAATTACCATTACCTGTTAAGAGTCGGAATATAGATTTTTTGACATGAACTTTCAGGGGTCATAAGATACATAAAGAAATCAGCCAAGTAGGCCACTTTAAGAATATACCTACAATATTAAGGTATGAAAAGAACAGTATTTGTGTAACTTCTCAAAAAATTTTCGATTTATTAAAAGCCCATTGCTGGGAGCCTAGAAATCGAGATTTTTAGTGCGAAGTTGCTCGCGTCATTCTGCCATTTTTATTTATTTTAATATGTATGCTATGAAAATTGATCGAGACCATTCGGGAGTAGTTTAGGCATTTAAGAAATACATAGGTCGAATTGGAAACGTTCCTTTTTTTCTGAAGTCGGTTAACAAGATGTTTAATTCATGTGAGACTACAGCTTAGCCTTAACTCGTCATTTAGTTTTGAAATTACATTTTTGTTAGGGTTGTATTGTTGATTAAATCTTCTAGTAAAAATTATTTCCTTTACTTTAAACTCAAACCGTTTTTACTTTGCTCTGCTAAATTGCACAAACTTCCTTGCATAAGAGCGCAGATTTTGTAGCTGTATTTAAAAACACGTCCGACACTAAAGTTCTCAGTTTTCTCAGCTCCTAATTGTCGGAATATAATAAGTGAACAACTTTATCAAAAGTTACACAATTGTGTTTTCTCTGCTGATTTATGCTTTTAAATAATAGGGATTTCCCTCTTTCTTATCCATAAACTGGAGTTGATCATAAGTAACAAGCTCACTTGTGCCACACTTAAAGTTAAAAAATGTCAATAGCAATTTAAAAAAGAGAGCAAATTATTGATTACTACGCAAAGAAAAATGTTATATGAGATATAAACGTCCAAAGTCGAGCAACTTTGTCGTAATTAGCAAAAAGTAAACGAAATAATTTTTTCCGACTTCAAAAAAGAAGGTTGCCAATCCGACCCCATGTACACCGATTACTCCGGGACAGTTCGACCAATTGGGATACATTTTTCAGGAAGTTTTTATGATAGTGCCGAAGTGGTCCCTCAGCAAGCATATTGAAAAATAAATTAAAAAAGCAGAATGGCACGAGCAACTAGCACGATTCTAACTCGGTTATCTCACTAAGAATTTCGATTTGTCTGCTCCTTATAATGGAAATTTAATAATTGCCCAATTAATAATTCGAAAATTGTCTTAAAAGTTACATAATTGCTTTTCATCTCATATCGCTCATATTCTGTGTTCTTAAAATGGCTCTATTTAGATGCATACACAAGCATCTGGCTACCTGTATTTTCACATGCAGGCATCTCGATTTCTCAGCTCCTGGTAATGGAATTTTAAAAACTCGAAAATTTTCTGCCAAGTTACACAATTACCTTTCATTTCATATCGCATTTAATGTATGTTCTTAAAATGTCGCAAATGGGATGATTTTTTATCTTATATCTGACTGGTGGGGTGTTTTAGTTCTTCAGTACGGCCGACCTCCGTCAAACCTACTAAAAATAGTTATATGGATCCTAAGCAAATTATCTTTCATGGATGGCTATATTTGAAATATTGCGTCGATACTTTTTCATAGTAATATCCACACATAAACATAACGACAATGTATCTTTTGTCTCATATGCATTTCTGTGCATAGCGATAAATTACAGTTGTGAAATATCTTGCATCGATTTCAAACAAACCCTGTAGTATTTACGGAGGATTTCACGAAAATTTGGAAACAGGCCATTTTTTTAAATTGCAGCTTTTTGAGAGCTCTTTTTTTAAAATAGCACAAGTTTACATTGCTAGACCCGTCACAAGTTAAAGAAAGAAAAAAATATTTCTTTGTCAATATTACCAAAATATTACAGATTACAGATAGAACAATTATGTCAATGTAAAAAATGAAGGCTAAGACATTATGTACAAAAATTATTATTTTTTTCTTAAATATGAGTTACTGAGGTATCTCTCTATCTATATTTACTGACAAGTTAAAAATTTTAAAATAACAAACTCATACGGGTACCAAATCTGTAATAATTCCTCCAAAAATTATTTCTTGACGTTTAAAAATCAGTTTGAAAGGAGAAGTCGGTAGCTACAATATGTGATCATCACCTAGTAGGCTATTTGGCCAATTTACGCGAAATAATTCAAGAAAAAACAATACATTATAAATGTTTATGTAGAAATTGGAAAACATACAAACATAAAAAATATAATATAAAATGCAAGTATATATACATGGAGTAACAAAAAAAAGATATATTTTTATAGTTATATAAATTGTTGTACAATTGAAACGCAACCACTATTGTTTGATCATTTCCAAGTTATCATGACTAATGAATTAAATAAGCTACCGGAATGCGGTTTTTTGCATTGGTTACTTTATTTCTTCCAGAAAAAAGTTATTTCACTTATATAATATTTTTAAAATTGTACAAGGTGTGCCACAAAACTGTGTTTTTTACTAAAACTTTTTTAAGCCTTATATTTATGACACACCAAGTTAGTTGATATGATATAAGAAAGAAAGCAATTTCCCAAAATTTGGATGTCGGTGCTATTTTAAGAAATACCATTTTTTTTTTGAAAAACATGCATGATATATCCTTCTCCAGGTCTGACAGTTTTTCACAAGGGCAAAATTACAATTTATTTTTAATCGTCGTCAGCCAAGCTTCAGCATCTTGCCAAATGCACCCTGTTACTTAAAAATTGTGTAATTACTCAGATATACTTTTACTTTTCGTCTTCACTTTTGTAAAATAGTAAAACTGTTCTCATTTTAGTATAATTAAGGATATAATGATATAATTTGAAACGGAGGTAATTTTTTTTCTGTAAACATATGCATTTTTATTTCAAAATACTAAAAAAAAGAAAATTGATTTAACAGTCAAAGACAAATTAAACGATATCAAGTAAAATAAAAAATATACAGGAGGACTGAAAAACATAACAAGGCTTAATTATGTTACTGTTTTCAAATATGACAACATGGTGGTCGAGCGTTATTTTATATAAGAATAAGCTAAAATTAAAAGTAAAAAGTAGAACAACGGTCTATTGCACAGTGGAGTCAATGGAAATACATTGGTTTTTCTCATATTTCTCGGAAGTCTTTAGAGATTAATCAGCAAAGGTGTTCCATTTAAAAAAAGTGTATTTTGGGTCTGCTACACATTTTTGAGACATCCTGTATACATAATTATTGATTTTCTACCATACAGCGCTGCTTGTGCGGGCCACAAAATCGCAGATCTTAGGTTCTTTCTTTTTTAAGCGGCCGCCACAGCGGCAGAAGCGCTTGGCCAGGCCTTTTCAACAAAAAAATGACCCAGACTCGATCGCTCATATCAACTCGAGTCAAAGCATCAGAACAATAGTTGGTTCTTCATGATCACCTAAACAGGCCCCAACTTGGTGTTTTCTATCGAAATTATTCTCTACTCTCCTCTCTTAGAACAGCAGCCCTAGCCGGTTTGAAATATGAAACCGAAGGATTCCGCCTGGCTTGTCAAGATGGAATAATTAACAATCTTCAAAATACAAGAGTTCTAACCACACTACACCACAACTTGTTACGTTCTGGACCCGCGTTTTCGCTAACCAAGTTAGCATCATCAGCATGATATAAACCAAAGTGACTTATCCTAAACGAGACTATTTATAGGTAAATAAAAATAAAACACTTGGTTGCACCCGACTGAACCGTTGTCAAGTAAGCAATAGAGGGGACTATAGGGAATAGGCTCTCTATCTTTATTTAGTGCTTTCTTACCACATTAATCTATTATTAGATAAATTTTTAATTAACTTAAGATCATTTATTCCTATTTGGTGATTGTTTTCCAAAGCATGTTGGGCAACGCTTGACTTTTCTGTTCTTCCGTATCTTGAATGTGCCATGTGTTCTTTAAAACGAATGCTTATGGAGCGTTTAGTTTGCCCAACATATTTTACATCGCATTCATTACAGCTAGTTTCATAGATGCCACTCCTCTCCTTCAAGTCGATTTTGTCTTTAGGGTCTCCAAGGAGATTTTTCAAACTGTTCTCCGTTTTGTAGGCTACTCTAGAACCTACGTTTTCAAATACTTTTTCTAGACCTCTCGTATATCTGGAATCATATGGGATTACTATGAACTTATTGGGAGCCTCGGGTGCTTGAAGAGTAGTGGCATCTTTTAACATTTTCTTATGTTTTTGTCTATTTACTAATTTATGTACAAAATTATCATTATATCCATTACCTTTAGTATATTTTTAATCCGATTCATTTCATTGTTAAAACGTTTTTTACTTATTGGAAAATTGACTATCCTGTGAGTTAAGAAATGAAATGCTGCCATTTTGTGTAGACGGCAATGAAATGAGTCGGATGTTATATACCTATCAGTATTAGTAAAATTGACTAGCCTGTGAGATAAGAAATGAAATGCTGCCATTTGGTGTTGACGGTAATGAAATGAGTCGGATGTTATATACCTATCAGTATTAGTAAATCTCCTATAAATATCAAATTCTAATTTATAGTTATTTCTAATAACTAACGTGTCGAGAAAAGGTAATTGACCATTGTTCTCCTTTTCGTACGTAAAATTAATGGAAGGATATTTATTGTTTAATGTTTCTAAGAAATTTTCTGTTTTAGTATCAAAAATAGCAAATATATCGTCTACGTATTTATACCAGATCCTTGGGAAATATTTGAGTTCTTTTTTAAATTGGGTTTCTAATCTACCCATAAACAAATTTGCAGAGAACGGAGATACGCAAGTTATTTATAATATTTATTGTTGAACTTGAAAAAAATTGATTCGTAAATAATTTTGTGAGAAGCAAATATTCATCAATAATTTCTTTCTTCAAATTGGGAAGGCAATACAATTTAGGTAACTGTAAGTTAATATGTGATAGTTTGAATTTTATTTTATCGCACACAAAGTTTTTACACTGTTTTAAGGTACTTTTTACTTCTGATATCATTTTTGATAACGGGTTTTTTTTTAATTAAATCGTAAGGACCAATTTGAATCAAATTGTCTACTCTTTCAAAATAATCCTTTTTGTCTAGTATAACAACCTTATTTCCTTTGTCTAGAAAAAGTATTTAAAAACGTAGGTTTTAGAGTAGCCTACAAAACGGAGAACAGTTTGAAAAATCTCAATGGAAACCCTAAAGACAAAGTCGACTAGAAGATGAGGAATGGCATCTATAAAATTATATCTAATGACTGCTATTTAAAATATGTTGGGCAAACTAAACGCTCCATAAACATTCGTTTTAAAGAACACATGGCACAACAAGTTGTGGTGTAGTGTGGTTAGAACTCTTGTATTTTGATCTTCCACCAAAGGTTTCAGTGTTAGGAATTAACACTCCTGTATATCGTAGTCAGTTCTTTAATATACTTGATTTAGTGTAGGGCCGGTCGGGAGAATCCCGAGACTCATATGTACCTTCTCTCATCATGCCCTGTTCATGCCCGATCGAATTATATTTAGCGGCATAATGCCGCTCTTATGGTGCTATATTATCATGTGAAACATCATTATGATATCGACGAAATGACGGTGCTCCCTTATGTCCCAACAATAACGTGTTGAATAAATATCAAGAGAAAAAGGCCAAATATGCGGAGCTGGCCATCGAGATACAGCAGATGTGGCGACTGAATCGACATCCAGAAGGCAGTCCTGCTGCTGCGATAAAATAATAATAATAATAACAATAATAATAAAAATAATAATAATAATAATCTACATATACGTATAATAGAATAATACAAATAATCTAAGAAGAAATTGCCACAGAACTACAGCAAAACCAAGAACAACAAAACTAAAACATAAACCAACCAGATCAAAGCACCGAAGCAGCAAAAGATGAACAACAAAATATGATAACAAATCCTATAGAACAAAACCCAAGAGTGATTCAACAGCACTACCAACAACAACAAGACAGACATCACCATATCCAAGAGGAAATAAACAACGACATAATAACAAACCTCATAAAATGGAAGGGAATTGAACCAAGGAATAGAACACTCCTTACCATACTAAAATACAACAAACACACTAATTACATTTTAAGCACGGTCAACAATTTACTTACAGGCCACCTCAAAGATATGGATACGCTAGAGGACACCCATCTGTCAATTTATGCTGCAGCCACAACAGTGCTAACACAAAACAAACAGCAATTAATAGAACGACAAACACCAAGAACAAACAACATTATGCCAAGATGGAGGGTTAGACTGGAGAGAAAAATTGCTATGCTTAGAAAAAACATAGGTAGACTGACGCAATACAAAAAAGGCAACCACACCCAGAAAATAATAAAACACATAACATCCATAACAAAATACACCGAAGAAACACCTAATGAACTTCTAGACACACTTAAACAGAAATTAGCAGTTTACAGTACACGTTTAAAAAGGTATAAGGAACCAAACGAAAGGAAGATACAAAACATGCAATTCAACAGAAGTGAGAAAACATTCTATAAAAACGTAGAAAGAAACCAAGAAGTAGAGATTATACCACCGAGCGTCGACAAGATAAAAAACTACTAGGAAAATATCTGGTCACAAACAAAAGAACACAACGAAGAAGCTACATGGATCAAGACAGAACAACACGGACATAGAAATATACCACATCAAATAAATCATATAATCACAATACAAGAACTAACAAATTTGATACATAAAACACATAACTGGAAAGCACCTGGAATAGACCACATACAAAACTTTTGGTACAAGAAATTTACTTCTCTACATGAACGTCTAACAGAACAAATAAATGATGTAATTCTTAAACCAGACAAAATTTTAAAATTTTTAACACAAGGAAAAACATACATCATGTCAAAAAATAAAGAAACACAAAACCCAGTAAACTATGTGGCCCATAACATGCTTACCAACACTATACAAGATCATAACAGCCATAATAACTAATAAAATAAATCATCATCTTACACAACATAACATTATACCAGAAGAACAAAAAGGATGCTGTAAACGAAGCGAAGGATGTAAAGAACAAATTATAATAGACTAGGTAATTATGAAACAAGTAGAGAAACAACAAAGAAATTTGGTAACATGTTATATAGACTACAAAAAAGCCTTCGACTCCGTACCACACACATGGCTACTTAAGATACTGGAAATATATAAAATAGACCAATACATCCAGTACTTCGTACAAGCAATCATGCGAATGTGGAAGATAAGGTACATTTAACAACTAATAAAACACACGTAGAAACATCTGAGATTAAAATAAACACAGGCATATTCCAAGGTGATTCTCTTAGTGCCCTCTGGTTCTGTCTATGTCTCAATCCACTATCCAACATACTTAACAGTACAAGATATGGTTATCAAATTAAACATCAAAACACAGTGCAACATACATTAAACCATCTACTATACATGGATGACACAATTGCAAGCACTCCTAAAAATAACAGTAGAATTTACAAAAGATACAGGAATGGAATTTGGCATGATCAAATGTAAACCAAACTACATAGAAAGAGGAAAATATAAAGCGGAACAAACAACAGAAACACTAAACAATGAAACACTTAAAAACATGGAACCAGAAGAAACATATAAATATCTAGGATTTGAACAGAATACAAGCATAAAATACAAACATATAAAAAAACAACAACTCAAAAGAAAATACAAACACAGGATCACTAAGATAATTAAATCGAAACTAAATGCTAAAAATATGATC
Source organism: Kuschelorhynchus macadamiae (assembly GCA_030620095.1). Lineage (NCBI taxonomy): Eukaryota > Metazoa > Arthropoda > Insecta > Coleoptera > Curculionidae > Kuschelorhynchus > Kuschelorhynchus macadamiae. The sequence goes on along the minus strand of JAUTXW010004592.1, from coordinate 526,724 downwards.
AAAGCCATAAACACCTATGCCATTCCTGTCCTCACATATTCATTTGGAGTAATAAAATGGTCAGACACCTATATTGAAGATCTCAACAGGCTTAACAGGACCAACCTCACAGAACATCGTAAACATCATCCAAATGTATGTACAGAGAGAATTACTATACAGTAGAACAATAGAGAGCTATTAGACCTACACATAATACATGATAAACAAGTAAAGACCATGCGAAATTACTTTCAACATAAAAACACCCAACCACCGCAAGCAATAGTCCAAGCAGACAAACAATACACTCCATTAAACCTGAATCAAAACAATGTACCAGTAGAAATACAAACCACACACTCAACAAACCAGAAAAAAGAACAATGGTCAAGAAAAGCTATACACGGCAAACACTACAACACAATGCAAGACCCAAATAAAGACAAACAATATACATACAAATGACTACAAACAGAATAACTATTTCCCGAGACAGAAGGATTCTTACTAGCGATCCAAGATGGTGTTATAGCCACACGAAATTATAGGAAATACATTATAAAAGAACAAATGGACACAGATACATGCAGGAGATGTTACCAAAATAGCGAAACTATAGAACACATAACTGGGGGCTGTAAAATATTGGCAGGCACTGAATATACCGAGAGACATAACAACGCTGCAAAAATCATCCACCAAGAACTCGCAATTAAACATAACCTTATACAAAAGCAAACACCATACTACACATACATACCTGAAAACATACTAGAAAACGATCATTTTAAACTATACTGGGACATAACATTTCCCACAGACAAAACAGTTGTAAGCAATAGGCCTGACATTACTCTCATAAACAAAAGAGAAAACAAAACATTCATAATAGACATAGCAATACCAAATGACAGAAATATCACGCAGAAAGAACAAGAAAAAATAACATAATACACTCCATTAGCTGTAAAAATAAAAGAACTCTGGAAGCAAGAAACGGTCCAAATAATACCGGTCGTAATGTCAGTCACAGACATAACAACAAAACATTTCAGAAAACCCATTAAAGCTCTGGACCTGAATCCGCACGTACGTGATATCATCCAAAAAGCAGTAATAGTGGAGACAACCAGTATTGTCAGAAAATTTCTACAATAGAACGGACATACTGACTTGGCACAACCCGTCACACGCAAAACAGCGAGAAAACTTTGAATAATAATAAAAAAAATAAACCCAAGGTATAATCTGCCTGTTGTAAAAGGGACTAAAAGATATTGGTGTGGTTCTTTCCTCAAAAGGACTCGGGGGTTACCAGGTAAGTAAGTAAATAGGCGTATGAACCTTCGTGTGGGGAAACGTCTGACTCCATGTAGGAGCGGTTTTTCGACAGCATCTGACAAGAGATATAAAATGTCAACCCCATTTTATGAAATGTACGATTTAGGCAATAAACGGGTGATCGGCATTGTACCAATGTCTGATTAAACTACAGTCTCCATCAACTAGCGGCGTGATGTCGTGTAGGGCTACTTCAACGAAGCAAGTCATTATGCCTCAGACCACAAAAGCTGGAAAGCTAAGGAAACGCAAGAAATGGACTGTTGACGTGAATTCTTTCATTAGGCGTTTCTTATTGAAAATATCGAAATTTGAGACTGACATATTTTTTACCCTTTACAGGGTCTTTTCGAAAGGTTTCCTCACATACATCATATCATGGAGTAAGGAATTGCAAACCAAAGAAGGGTAATTGTCAAGAACAACTTGATTACTGATCAAATTTTGCAACAAATCCGGGATGAAGTTCAATTACAGATCCAGAGGCAAGAGGACATAAACATGAACAACCGCATCCCAATCGTGAACAACACAACCCCGGAAATGGCGAGCATGATCGAATACGATCATCAGAACATCGAGCGGATTCGAGCGCAATGCATATAACGTGCTAACCAGGTCAAAATCACGCCACTGATGAGACTCGGAATCAGTTGAGGAGGGCGTTATCGGAATTTGAGGGTAGCAATACAACGCATAGGCACAGGCTGCAAAAACTTCGAAGTAACAGGAACACCAATATGGTTATTCCTGACGTCAATCTGGTGCTTATGGAGATAGACCGCCTTGATTGGCAACGAATGAGGTTGTCGGGACACATAAGCGTCTCAGCACAATCCACTAGGTCGAGTTTTGTCGGCCCTAAGAAACTTTTATTAAAAAAAATGGTTGTATACATATTAGAATAAGCATAATTAATATAATATAAACATAATAATAATCATTTAAAAATATTTTAATGGTATACCAGGTTATATAAACATATATTTTTGTTTTAGGCATGTTTAAAGTTCACCTCCATACTTACTGTCTATCTCTTATAATTGACAATTTTAGGATCACATTTTTATCTAATAATCTATGGACATACCAAAGGAGAACGAATTTATTATCAATATATCTACATTGATCTTACACCTTTATAATTTTGTGGTGTTCATAGTAGGAGAAATTTTTAGGTTTCTATTTCTCGCGCATCTTCTGATAAGTGACGAATAGAAACTAATAAATTACATCAACTCCATTTAATAGTACTTTGTACACTAATACTGTTATATAATGCTAGCATAAAACTTCACATATAACATAGCTTTTCATAATAAGTGATCACATTCAAGTTAAACAACTACATATATAGCGACCTATGTAAACTAGTAATTAGCCTAGCTTGGAGCTAAGAGCCAAAACTGAGATTGAAATATTACAAACTGTTTTATTTGGAACTCTTTGTTGTACCAAATGCAATAATATTTTTCGACTACGAATAAATGGAGATTATTACTATTAGCTAGTACTGTAAATTGAAAAGTGCAAATATTATTTTTATATACAACAATCGCATGCTTTTTTAAATTGTTTTTTATTTTTCTATTAAGGTTTTTGAAGAATTGCAGTGGTGGCCAACAAAGAAGGGTTTCCTTTGCAGCAGCAATGGTGCACATGCCAGAATTACTAATTTTGGATGAACCAACAGTTGGAGTAGATCCTGTATTGAGGGATAAGTAAGAAAATTTTAAGATACCTGTAAAGAATGATTTTATTAAAATAATGCAGTCATTACACGTACACATATATTTTAGAAAAAAAAAGCATGCAAACAAGAGAACATCTGTACAAATGGTGGCTAGGAATCCGAATAAAATTTTATAAATTCTTTAAAAATTAAAAGTGTGTTCAGTGTATTACTTTTAAAAATGGTTTACCGCTTTTCTGCAATTTTTGTCGTTACCTTTTTTTTACTTGAACTGCTCTATATTATTATACATCTTTGGTTTTATAAGCAAATTTTTCAGATCTTGGCGGGAAAAAGGCAACGGACCCCTTATATCTGAACTATACCACTGGAAAGTTCGCTTTTAGAACACCTCTGATTCAAACGCAAAATTCTAGGAGGCATTATAAGTTTCTAAGTAACACAATCTTTTTATATGCACAAATGGGAAGTTCTTGAAACGGCATAATGTTCTTATAGGTATATCACGGGGTCTGTTCTCGGTCTGTTCCTATTTGACATCGATTGGGTACTAAAAATTGTCATTTCCATTTTTTGTTAACGACACAAAAATTAATCGCATCCCACTAACTGACCAGTCAAATTTTTTGAAAAAACTCTTGATGAACTGGAATTAAGTGCCAATTGACATTAAACACTTTTTTCTTCACATTGGCAAAAATAATCCACACTTATTCTCCTGAATAATCCCTTAGTAAAAGAACAAACAGCATGTGAAATTTTTTCTTTATTAAGAATATTAGATTGTGGGAAAAAGGCTCCAACGTAGAGTAACAAAATCCCCGCAAAAAATAAGAATGTACTTTATTCTGAATGATTATTAAGATTTGCATCAAAAACTCTCAAATAAAGAACGTAGAGATCTAACTGAACTTCTTTGCTGCTAACGTCAACCTAAACTCAGGAGGTCATTCAAGAAAGCTGTGTAAAGAGACGCCTTCAAAAACAAGCTAGATAAAATCTAGCTTTCATAAGCCTGGATTTTGCACATTAGTTTGAATCGAAATTATTTAGTAAATATTTTAGACATGGATGAAGCAAAATGGGTTTGAGAAATGAGAAGAGATCTGGTGCAAGAAGCTGATTGCCAAATTAAAACTTTAGTAAGTCTCGTTGATAGCAAAGTTTTTGCGACTCTTTAATTCTGCAAACCTTTCTCATAGTTAACTCTTTAATAATAAACTATTTGTAAGTATGTATGTAAACATAAATTTTAAATATTCTAGCTTAAAACTTCTAGCTACTTTCTAGTTGATAAACAGATTTTAACCAACCATCAATTGAAATATGATTTTACTTGTCGGCAGAGTTCCGGCTACAAGAGAAATAGCACATAAAGACACAACGGGCACATTATCAGAATCCACCCAGACAATAGTCAACAGATAATAGTCATGAATAACTATAAAATAGATAAATGCTCGATATGGGAATGCCATCAAGGACTAGTAGATATCTTGCAAGCAAGTATAGATTCTGTTTGTTGGGTTAAAGGACACTCGAAGGGTACAATCAACAAAGAAGCTGGAAAATTGGCCAGGTGTCGACCAGTATAAATAATGTTGGACTTGATGGTACAAATAATTTAAGGAAACACACCACACTGGATCAACATCTATAAAATAGACACATGGTCGATATGGGAATACCATCAAGGACTAGTAGATATCTTGCAAACAAATATAGATTCTGTTTGTTGGATTAAAGCACACTCGAAGGGTGAAGTCCACAAAGATGCTAGAAAATTGGCCAGGATGTTGACCAGTATAAATAATTTTGGACTTGGTACAAATAATTAAAGGAAACCCCCATACTGGATTTAAAAAGTTATAGAATGAAACTAACAGATGCTATGACGATCCTAAGACATTTCAGCAAGGAATCTGCAGTAACCTATCGGGCAATTTTGAGAAGTAACTTGTAATCTGAATAAAAATTCTGACTAAACATTCTCCGCTAAGGAAATATCCTTTTTGCAGAGGCTGCGAACAGACATTTACTCTGAGAGTGCCTTGTTACTTCGTCAGTGTCTAGAATCAATTCTAGGAGAGCAGCTCTCTCCAAGAATCGTCAGCTTAAGGGTACCATAAGTCACATCACTACCTATTTGTAAGAATAAGTGGGGCCTAGATGTTGTAGCTGTAATAAGGCAACGTCCCTTATTACAGAATAAAAAATGGCAAATTATTTGATTTGTGTTTGCAAAGGTTATGTTTGCTTCTATAATTAATAGATATGGAGATCGAAAACCATTAGGAACTTTATTTCTGATAAATTTTATTGTTTTAAATTAAGCGATAGGACAAGAATATGAAAAGGTTGTCTTAGCCAGTGCTGGAAATTTGATTTTTTACCAACCGGAACGGCCAACTTCTATATGGACTTTACCGTTCTACCATACCAAAAGTAGCATCGGGAACCCAAAAATTAATAAGTTACGAACCGGTACAATTAATTTGTTCATTTCTAGCCCAGGTTTTATTTTTATTGTATATAATGTACCTACGGGTTATTTTAATTATTTTAGGATTTGGAACTACCTTGTAGAAATAGTCCATACCGAGAAGACTGCTGTGATAATTACTACACACTATATAGAAGAAGCTAAGCAAGCTAATAAGGTAAAACTCCTTGAAGTCAGAAAAAAATTGAACATTATTAATTTTGTTAGTATATAAGTAGATTTATAACACTATTATTAATAAACGGTTTATTATTCACTAAAAACAATGATACATTTACGTTTTTCAAACAAAATTACAGAAGTGTATTAAAATATACCGACTGCCACAATTTAGTGGCTCAGCTTTATAATTTTTTTGTTTATAATATATTGACATGAACTTTTTGTGAGTTTAGAAATGACAAAAATTTGAATGTAGTATAAATTCGGATTTTTTGCTATTAATTTTTGATTTTTAAATGACACACCTTATATCTTATTTTTATTACGTTTTTAGATTTGACTTTACATTTTAAACACATTTTATGCTACATGTTGTATAAATACATTCAACTGTTATCGTAAAAATTGTCATTTTGAATCTTTCAGAGCTTTTTAGCTGCCAAATTTTTAAGCATAGATTAAGAATCCACCAGACATATAAAGAGTCTAGACGGCACTCTGCTGACTCATGTATAGCATTTCAGTTTATATTTTGAGCTAAAACTAAAAATAAACAAATACCAATTGCACAGTAAAAAAAATTAGCATCAACTTCAACAATCATAGTCTCTAACAGCTAAATAGAGAGCATAAACACTTTCTTAAAACAAGTTCAGCTTGTTTCAAATGTTCGACAGAGGTTCAGAGGGGTCGATTCTAAGTACCCTTTTCTTCATAAATCATAATATATACAACATTCAAAAATCTTTATAGAATATTAAGGTACAAGCTTACGCAGACGACACTCGAATATATTTTCATTTTAGATTTAAATAAACTAAACAGCTTTCATTCGGCTACAATTTTAAGCTTAATTCTTCTAAATCGTTAATCATGCTCTTTGTCAGTTAGAGTAGAAGAGAATTTTTACACAATAAAATCAATATAGTGTTGGATGGTGACAAATTACCCATAGTTAAATCTGCAAAAAACTTAGGCATAATTTTAGATATAGAGTTAAGATTTAAAGAGCCTGTAAAGAAATTAAACAGAAATCGTATGTATCACTTAAAATAATGTCGTATAGTTATCACCACATTCATATTTTTTCTTTACGTAAGTAGGAAAAGAATTTTTGTTGGGATGACTGCTAAAAGAAGGTTCAGTAGAATAGCATTTGGCTAGACTGCGGCTTGTCTTTTTTGTGATTTTAAAAAATAAATAAATTTATTATGTGTTGGAAGTTCCTTTCTAACGCATTATTTCTGACTGCAGGGTTTTCGTCATTTTTATCAGTTACTTTTAAAGATAAAAATCTCAAACGTGTTAGAGAACAAGAAGATACCCATTTAATAAAACAATATAATATCATTCAAAATAAAAAAGTGGGTACTATTTTTTCACTAACTTGCTGTGATTTGTGTTTTTTTTTGTTTTGTCAAATCCTGGTAGCTCGGATAAAACCTTAAAACTTTCGTATTTACATTTTTTTAACTGTTTAAACAAAGCTTCTAGACCCCGTTCAAAATTTAAACAGAAACCCTGTACACGAGTCAATAAGCATGCCGCTTTTCATATGTATATGTGTGGAATTCCATCTAGTAATTAGCTTAAAGAGTGGGTAGTATTAAAATGAACTGAATAAAATAATCAACTTCTAATCTTTTTACTTTCCTCTTAAGAGGGAAGCATTGTAATCGGGAAAAAATCACTCTCCGAGATTTTTGCAGATCTTTGCATTTTAGAGTACCTGGATCCGAAAAGTATGTTATCCCATTTCCCGAAAAACATGTTCTCCCACTTCAGCCAGTCTATGTATGCAGCATAGCTAAAAAATTACTTGTCCGACTGACTTAAAATTTTAGTCAAAAATCAAGGGTTATATGGGAATGAAATACTTTGGTAAAAATCTAATATAGCGGCCTCTCAAAATGTAAAAAAATCATTTTTAAGAAACTACTTACCGAATGGACTTCAAAATTTAGGCAAAAATAAACTGTGGTATACGGATACACAGTATAAGTGTAAATCTATAATGGCGGAACAAAATGGCTGCAATTGACTTGAAATGCACAAAATAATAAAAATAATGATAAGTTAATTAAAAAATCGAAATAAATTTCAGTTTATAAAATTTATATAAAGTTATTAGCAAACAATTATAAGCATATATAGACTGTTTATTGTAGGTAGTTGACTTATATACGAAGGAAGTTTTGGGTAAAAGTGGATTTACCGACTTTTTTAAACGGGATTAGCAATTAGAAAAGACATACTCATATAAACCTGGCCATGTGTTAAAGGTAAAATTTACCTTCATTTGAAGGTTTTTAGTTGTTAGTGGACTGGGCTTTGCGACGCTTCATTGACTTCAACGCAGTGCAAGAGAGATTGCACTAATTAGGATGGAAATCCTATTAGATTGTCAGAGGCTGATTAAGACAGAAATGTATCCCTCTCACAACTAATGGGATTTTCAACCTAATTAGCTCCATCTCTCCTAAGCAATAATATGACAATGGTTGTTAGCTTATTTCTTACACTTGTTCAAATGGAATAAATGCCTCCGTATCAGAATTTGATCCAAAAATTGAACAAAATCATTTTAAATAACAATAACCATATTTTTAAACTATTGTTTGAATACAATTGTAAAGCAAAACAGTATTTCTTTAAAAACATATAGATCAGTTAAATTTCCGGATGTAATCTTTTAATCAGAACGCCGAATATAGGTTCCAAATTCCAACCCTCCTAAAAAAACAGGGCGCTTAGTAACCCCAACCAGTATAATGTCATGTCATGCCTGAGAAAAATGATTATATTGGGGCGACGTGAGTTAATGCAGTATTGGTAATCTATTCTGTAATATGTAATAAATCGTTACTTCCACGAATAATATATGCTTCGGTTATTTTATCGGAGAACAGCAATAAAATATAACCGATATTAATTATTCTACTGATCAATTGCTAAGATTAACTAATATTGTGTTACTATTTTTAAAACCTTCTTCATAATTCTTGTATAATAGGTGATGACGGTCTTAATCTAAATCCACTTAGGCTCAGGCTCAGTAGTCTAATGAATAATAAGTCAACGCAAGAGACCTATAGGATTTGCTTTGTCAAATATTGAGTTTTTAAAATGGTAGCAAAATTTCAAGCAATTGATCAAATTGCTAACAATTCAAGTTTAAAATCAATGTCCTCTTGAAGTGCCAACATAACCTTGAGGTAGTAAAAGTGTGTTTTGAAAAAATGAGATGAATGTTTTAAACTATCAGGATTTTGTTAGGTTGCCTTACCACAGCTAATATGATCTATATTTTTGATAATAAATAAATGCCAGTGTACAACCCCTGTTAAGTATGCTAAACTTACAATCAGTGCACCAGCAATAGTCATAAGTGATTTACTTCTTTTATTGTTGTCCGCACTGTCCCAAGAAGCTCCCAAGTTACGTGTCGATCATGGCGTGTATTAGCATAACAACCTATGATAAGGTTCCATTTCCAAGCTTCCAGATTACGTTCGCAATAAAATCCATGAGATGGAAATAAAATATTTAAGTTCACCAACGTATTAAAAACATAAAGGCATAAAAGCAAATGTAGTAAAATATAACGTAAATTAAACGATACAGTTTAGAAAAAATATTTTATAATACTTAAGTTCCGTTTAAAGTATTTATATATAATGTAGAAATTTTGTGAGGCAAGTTTATAAGCGTTTTTAAATTTTAGATTGGATTAATGCGTGGAGGCAAATTACTTGCAGAAGAATCACCAGCAAGATTGCTAACACTGTTCCATACAGATACTTTAGAGGAAGCATTTTTAATACTAAGTAGAAATCAAGAAGAAGGAATAATAAATAGCGTAATAGAAGCTGTAAATAGACAAAATGGAAATGGCATACTCGAAACTGCGTCATCAACTACTTCTGTCGCTACTTTTGAGACTGATTATGGATCAAAAGATGTAAGTATTACCAAATACAGATTATGCTCTGAATAGGCGATCCATCCAATGTAAAATAGAATAACTCCTAAATGGATCTCAAATGTATTCCCAATAGTTAGGATCCATCGGGTGATTTCAGCGTAGTTCAGGGCCCATAATTATCTTTTAATGCAAAATTTTTATACTGCATTTCTAAACAAGTAGACATAAGTCAAGCTTCTGGCAACAATGAGCGCGCATTCTAAATAAACGGTGACACGAGCGGTTACCGCGGTTAGTTTATTTGTGTTTAATAGACTGTCTATTTGAATATAATAATGTATTACTATTAAAATTAAAAGGAAAACTGGAATATTGTGAACGATCTTCGAGAAAAAAATATTGTCGTATGTGGTAAATCATCAATTGATCCTAGTTTTTCAAATAACTTTTGTTCTTTTATGAGCTATTTGAGTATGAATAGTTTTGTTCATCAAACATATTCTTACTAATGCAGATGGTTAGAAGTTAAAGAGTTTATTTAAGAATATAAAAAATAAGAACTCTTCTGGGTTTTATGAAATTTCTGTCAGAATTTCTGAAAGAGTAATTAAACGTGCTAGCGGAGGCGATTAACCATTCGTTTTGTGAGGAGAATTTTCCTTCTTTCTTGAAAACCGCTGGTATTGACTCGTGTATGTACAGGGTCACATATGTCACAAAATTTTTGGGTACTCATTTTGATAATGAATTAAAGTTCTCTGCTTAAGTAACTCTAATTAGTAATAAAGTTGCTTCTGCGTGCTTTGCTGTAAGAATAATTGCTAACGAGTTAAGTTTATCTGCTGCTAAGATGATATATTATTCATTAATTGAATGTCACATAAGATATGGGATCGCTCCTTGGGGATTATTTAACCATGAATTGTTTACCATCTTTGCAAGCAAAATTTAAATAACACTGTAAACCATTTTTTGTACAGGAAGAAATTTTAAGTCTATTTATTGGAGACTTGTAAAAATAGGAATTCCTCTTACTACTTATACTACCCGAAACAGTAGCAGCATTTCTCTTTCAAAACCCAAATTTGCCTTAAATAAAAACCCATTGATTCATGAAGGCGTTAAGATTTACTTGAAATTAATTGCTGTTGAAAAGTCTTTAGACGGACTTTCAAAAACGTGCTTAAACTAAAGCCATCGTCTATATATATTCTAATTATTTCTCTTAACTGCGCTAAAAGCATATTACACATTGCAGGAATTTTATGATAATACTCTATAATAGTATAATATTATAAGAATTGGTGTTTTGACCTTTGTTTACTTTTTTTTAAATCTTTACATTACTGATTCACATTTGTTTTATTTATATACTTCTTGATTATATTAAAAAAGTAAAATATAAATAATATTTTACATTTTTAATATAGTGCGATTTATTCCATAAGGTATTGTCGAACATTTCTATTTTTAAGATTGCTTTGTCGGTTAGACTTGTTTCTTTTATGTAACAATAAAGCTTATTTTGTTTGTTTTTATACAATTGTCATTAACGAACTATTCATATAGGTATTTAATTGGCACAGAAACGGGTTGTTCGGATTATTTTTGGTCTGTCATACTCAACCTCGTGTAGGGAAACTTTCCGCAAAAATAATATTCTTACTGTCCACTCAATTTATTTACTAAAATTGCTGACTTATTTTCATAATCATAAAATCTCCTCTGTGTGCCGGTAGTCGTATTTTTAATCAGTTACCGTTGTCATTAAAAACTATCGCATCTACAAATAAATTTAAACTCGAATTAAAAAACTATTGACAGCTGATTCATTGTATTCCATAAACGAATTTGTTGTTTATTTGGGGAAACTTAGATAATGTATTCCACTAGTATAATTTACGAGCGACCTTCCATTTTGAATAACCATCCATCCTTAAATTTGACTAACGCTTTGTAAGTGGTGAATTGAAAATTGACTACTTTGCATATTAATTATTGACTTGTTTCTATGTACACATTGTAATTCTCGAAATCTAATATATTTTGAATTTTGAATAGATATTGAAAGTATATTATATTTAATTTAAGGAGTTGACCAAAGAAAAAAAAAAGATGAAAATTAAAAAAGACAAAACTAGTATGGAACGTCATAGGATAAGAGCATTACTGGACAAAAATTGGAAACAATTTTACAGAAATATTACGTCAGTATAAAAATAATATTATTAATATTCAGCTTAACAAGGTAGAAAATCTGTCACTAAATATATTATTATTAAGTACATATTACAAGCGTATATTTTTTCAACATTTTTATTTTTTAGTGGGATTATATTTTTAATAACATTCCCCTTATTACAAACGCTGTGCTTTTTAAACGGAGTGGGAGGAGATGTCAAAGGTCTGAAGTTGGGCATAGTAAATGATGAAACCATGACGACACGTTGCAAAGATTTTGTGTTCAACGGAACAACGGAAATTCGTGACTTTGAATGCCACTTTTACAACATGAGTTGTCGATTTTTGGAATATTTGGAGCACCCAATGATAAATAAGGTATCGGAATTTAAAATTATATACTGTAGTATATCCTTAATTAACCTGTGCTATTTTGTAAATACATAAAGCATTTTATTATAATAAGTAACTTAGTGTTAATGACCATCACAGATGGTTTTAATGAATTATATTGATAAAGATCTACTTAACGTTGTGTAAATTTTTTAAGCCCATTTGCACTTACTCTGCATACTATTACTACGCATTTTTGCCGATGCTAGTAAGATGGTTATCTTATTTCTGGAAAATAAGCTAGGTATGGCATTTTGCATTTTCTTTTTTTCTATCCTAATTTACTATTTTCTGATAACTTCTTATAGCGCCACCCTACTAAAAAATAGATAATAACGAGTTTTTTAATTATATTTCTAGGACCAACTCGAATTAAAGGTGATACAGCTTTCTAGATTCACGCTAAATGAAAAAAGAGTTGCGCCATTCATAAAGAGGTGATTTGGGGGACTGAAATTTGAACATATATATATATATATATATATATATATATATTAAATTTAATGTCAATTAACATACTCAAATTGAACGATTCTAAAACAGTTCAGACCTTCCTGAAATTGTCACCAGGTCTCTTCTCATTTCTGAAAATTTTCTTTTTATCTAGAATGTTTCATTTGGACAGTATTCAGACTCATATACGAAATCCAGGCTTATGAAAGATAGATTTTTATAGAGCCTGTCTTTAACGGAATTTTTAGAAAGAGTACGTTCGATTTCATATTGTAGGGCGTTCCACGAATATATCACTCAGTTTCCCAGGAATTTCCTCCTCGCGAAAGTTGTCAACTCTTTAGCCAACCTTCTTGATTGACCTGTTGGGTTTGCAAAGAAGAGGTTCAGTTGTACATGAAATGAGTTGGCAGTTATTTAGATCTCCACGTTCATTATTTGAGAATTCTTAAATCAGACCTTAGTACTCATTCAGAATAAAATAAATTCTTATCTGCTGCTGGCAATTGTGTCTCTAAGTTGGACCCTTTCCAATAATCCATTATTCTTAATAAAATATGAATTTCATATGCATTATGCAAACCCAGTCTGAGGCAATTGATCTGTCAGAGACAGCTTTTTTACAGTATGTCAGTAATAATGATGAAAAGATCGTTTTTTTACTAAGTAATTGTTCAAGAGATAATGTGAAGAACAACTGCACATTTTCAGAGTCTAAATGTTAGTTGTGATTTCAAGGACAATTCTTTAAGGGTGTGTATTGAGTGAAAGTTTGACTAGTGAGTTTGAGATACATTTCAGTACCGTCAGCAAAAAAGGAAAATATTTATTTTAATTCATTGGCCGACAAAAAATTTTTTTGTTGTTGTAACACAAGTCAGAATAGCATAATAAAATAGAATTGACCTATCCAAACTCGAAAATGTCAAATAGAAAGTTGTAGCACGTAGGGTTTTCTTGTTAAAGTTGTAGAACCATATCGAATGTTACGATACTTAATATCTATAGAAAAAATAATTTCAGAAAATTCTTAACCCTGTTTATTGACTATGTTTACAGTTTTCGCCTATTCATATTCATATTCTTTATTCATGTTAGAATTACAAATGCAATATACACAAATCATATCTAGATAAATTTTAAATTTTTTTTTTTTAAATATTGAACATTAAAAAATATATAATAAAAAACATATTAATACTAATACAATTAACAATGAAACATTTATACAATTAAAATGCAAATATTACAAGATATTAAAATCAAAGGACAGGTACTCATTAAAAGAATAAAAACAGTTTTGTGTTAAAATTTTCTTGGCGGTTCTTTTAAAGTTTAAAAAAGGTAAAGTTTTAATCTCCATGGGTAGAACATTAAAAAATTTTATTGCCCAATAGTTCGGACCTCCCTGACACCTCTTTAATCGCCAGTAGATAGGCACAACATCACTACGATGCCTTGTCGCATACTGATGTAGTTCCTGGTGAGTTACAAACAGGTCTGAGTGTTTCTTAACATACAATAGATTCTCAAGTATGTACAAGGAAGGAACAGTAAGTATTTCACAACTTCGAAAAGACCCTCTGCAGTCCTCTCTATAGTCCAATCCACTCAGCACCCTAACTGCCTTTCGCTGCAAACCAAATAGTCGAGATGAATTAGCTGCATGCCCCCAAGCAAGTATCGCATATGAAAGATGAGAGTGGAAGGTTGCATAAAAAACTGTTCTTAGTACACTATAAGAGACTCTATGAGCCAAACTTCGAAGCAGATACAGGCTCCTGGACAGTGCGAAGGCAACAGTGCTGCTGTGAACATCCCACCTCAAGCGAGGATCAATATGGACCCCAAGGAATTTTGGTCCAAGATATTGGAGTTCGCATCTCCCAGATCTCTCATAGAAAACACCATTCTCGATGTCTTTTCTTTATTCAACACCAGCCTGTTGCTATTAAACCAACGTTCAGCCCTCTCCCGTGCCACCATGGAATCCGCCATTGAAGCCTCGATTGTATCAGCACATACAGCCACAGTTGTGTCATCAGCAAAAAGAGTAAATTTGGGTTCCTGATCCACAAGTGGAAGATCATTAATGTATATCAAGAATAGTACTCGGCCCAAAATGGAGCCCTGAGGTACCCCTATAGTCAATTCACGCTTTGCCGATGCCTCTCCCGAATATTGCACAGCCTGACACCTTCTCTCCAAATATGACTGAATCAGTCCAACACTATTAGGGCAAAAGCCATATGCCTTCAGCTTCCGTAGGAGGATCCCATGGTCCCCACAGTCAAAGGCCTTACTAAGGTCACAAAATAATACTGTGCTGTATTGCATATTGTGGAATGCATCTGTGATATCCGAAACTAAGTCAAGTATACCCAGAACTGTGCTTTTGCCCTCTCTAAAACCAAATTGACTTTTGCTAAATAAATAGTTGTTTTCAAAATAAAAGCTGATTTGTTTTGTCATGCATTTTTCAACAATCTATGAAATAATAGGAAGCAAAGATATAGGTCGATAATTCACAGGCAAGTCATGATCACCCTTTTTAAATAGTGGAACCACCAAAGCATTTTTTAGAACATCTGGAAAGGTGCCTTCATGAAGGCTTTGGTTAATTAATTTCGTAAGTGGTATCAGAATCAAATTTTTTACAGTTTTAATAAGCTTTACATTTAAACCAAACACATCACGGCTATTCTTATTCTTACTTCTCGAACATCATTAAAACTGACTTCGTGAAAGAAACAGTTACTTGATAGTATTTGGTTTTTTAAATTATCCAATGGGTCCATTTCCGATAATGGAATTCCACTTACAAGTTTATGAGCTATGTTTAAAAAATAGTTATTAAAATCATCCGCACTAAGACTACTCGGCTGAATATTGCGTACTGTTCTCTCTCCTATAAATAAAAAACACATAAAATCTTTAAATATCAACGTAAAAAAGCTTTTTATTGAAATGACTCTAAATTTTGCAAGAAAATTAAATGCGATATAGGGATAAACTGGTTCAAATTTAACATATAATGGAAAAAATGGAGGTTTAAAAAAAACCAGTGTAACAACTACTTATTTAACTTATTTTAAATTATGACTGGTAGGTAAAATATTGGTACGAATCCAATATGGTGGAACAAAATAAACGCCCAATAAAAATGTTTGAAAATACAGT
This sequence comes from Kuschelorhynchus macadamiae, assembly GCA_030620095.1. Taxonomy (NCBI): domain Eukaryota; kingdom Metazoa; phylum Arthropoda; class Insecta; order Coleoptera; family Curculionidae; genus Kuschelorhynchus; species Kuschelorhynchus macadamiae. The sequence continues at coordinate 510,911 of JAUTXW010004592.1, read as the reverse complement.
ATAGACATGTTACTAAATGACTATGTACGGAACTAAATTGGGTCACCCTTTACTATTCCTAATAAACGCAAAGATTTATACAGAGGGAAGTTGGGGGTAAAAAAAATTAACCGATTTTTTGTTCTTTCTTGTCATAGTATTATAGCATAAATTGTTTTATTTGTTCCAATCGGAACAATAGGTGGTAGGCTGATCAGTGAGTCAAAGATTTTATTGTGGAGCCAGGTTTGTGGTAGGAATATGAAAGTGCATACACTACAAGTACTGTCTGCGTATTTCCATACACTTTTAGCAGCGTATTGTAAATACATTTTTTATGTGTTTTTACCAAAGTTCTACTTGGTGAAAAGAAGGTGAAGGGCAGATTAAACTACGTCAGAATGTTCGCGACTTGTCCAAGTTTTTACGTTTAATCGTTACGGATAATATTGGAATAGAAAGTGATAAGGGCATGCATACGTTAAGGTTTAACACGTGATACATGCTATTTTTTCTGTGAATAGTTGAGTAATCATTTTTGGCAACGTTTTTGTTTGAAAATCCGCCCATATGTTCGTGATGCTGAATCCATATCTTCACCGATCAACCCTAAATCCGCCACTGCTTACTACTCGTTGATAAATTTTCTTATATACCTCTAAATTTATTATTGGGGTTGTTTTTTCTTTGTGCTTTTAGATTAAATTTGATTCACTGGAGGAAGCCACTAATGCGATAAAACATGGGAAAATTATCGGTGTTTTATATATGGCGGAAAACTTCACAAAATCGTACGAGAATAGGGTAAGTACTTTTATCAGGCTTTTATGATTTTATGATTTTGCTATTACTGTTAAAATATCGTAGGAAAATTTAAGTTTTTACTGATGCTAAAGTATATGTTTGTGCATTTCAAAGCAGGTTTCGTGCACATTCTGCCTGGTCTTTACGATTTCCATTCTTCTGTATGTAAAATCTTAATAATCTGAGCCGAGATATAAAGAAATATTTTTTGCGATTTTACAGTGCGTTACAGTTCAGAGTTTTGGGTTCGTATATATATATATATATATATATATATATATATATATATATATATATCACGCCTCTGAATAACCTAATAAACGCGCCCAAAGCCCAAGATACAAACATGGAAGAAGACACCGTCATTTACAAAATCATTGATTATCTTTCGTACATTCTCAGTCTTTATTGTGGAACACATTCATGTATTAAACATTCTATATATTTTCTAAAAAAAATGATACCAATCCAATCCCAATATACAAATTCTGTATATGTTTGTGCTTATTTTCGTCATAATAATCTTGACAACACAATATTAGATCTCATGAAAGCATGTTACGTCAATATATTTAGTATTTCCACGGGATATCACCTGTGCTGCTGAATATTTCCATGGAAAATATCTTTGCATCGTCTCCATTAAAGCCAAAATTTTGGTTTCTATATGTAAATGGCACGTTTGTCATATAACATTATGCAATACCCATATAATAATGGTAATTTAATTAGATGATAAAATTCACTTTCTGGATGTCCTTGTACAAAGGAAAGATAATGGTATCTTGAGACATTCTGTATTGAGAAAATCAGCTTAATCCAGAATAGTTACTAACGCATCAGTTTTCAAAACCCTGGCGTTCACTTTGCGATAGACTCCTAATAACGAAACACCGATAGGGATTTTCTTCTTTGTTGAAATGGTGATGCGTACGTACGGGTATTCAAACAAAATGTTCCAAAACGACATTGGAAAAAAAAATTTTTTTGATGTTCCCGTTAATTTTCGAGATTATATTGTATATCTTAGTAACCAGTATAGTAATCAAGGTGACGCTAAAACAAAAATATATTGGAAATGGGCATATATTTGAAATCTGAGACCTTAGAAGTACTCAATAGTTTTTCTTGGTGTCGCAACGCCTACACTGGTGAGGGCGTCGTTTTTATTTTAGCCTTAATTAACTACTTCCGTAACAATTTGGTGACACCACTGACTATCTTTTTTTACTTTCTGTTAAAAACTTCAACGATCACTTTGTTCCACGTAATTTTGGTATCCATTATCGTTTGCGTTTTGTTTATGTTACACTAGATAACATTGATCTGCAACCATTTATGGCGGGTAAAATACATCGTTTAATACAACGTTTTCTTGTCGGCTTTTTGAGCTTTTCCACCATCTTTAAATTTGAAGAGTTTCTTTACCCGATGTACTTATTTGCAGGTAGCACTGAGTTAGTCCAAAGTGTTCTGCTATGATACATTTTATTGATTTGGATATTGTACACGTTATACAGACTTCCTTGTTTCATGACTTCACCACGTGTACACACACGTTAAGTTTTCAATTAAATAATTACATTACCCCACCAAATTAACATTTTTTACGAAATTTATATCCCCGTTAATTCCAAAGAAAATTGCGTTTGGAGTTTACGTAAAACACCCTGTATAAATAATTGTATGTTTTAAATGTTTATGGCACTTGTTTTATCGACATTTTTGCTCCAATTCTATTACTGTTATAACTAGGGGAGTTTAATTTGTAGATAGAAAACGGCAAAGATGCTGAAACCTGGATGGCAGACTTTGGAGAAGTAAAAGCTTATCTAGACATGTCAAACAGACAAACTGGGGCGACCTTGAAATATAAACTATACGAACTTTTCTACGATTTCCAAGAAGAAGTTTTTAGAGAATGTAACTGGCCAGCCAGGCTTGGAAACTTACCTCTTAAGCAAGAATTTATGTATGGTAATGAGGATGAAGCGTACACAGTTTATATGATACCTGGCACACTTGTAACGTAGGTTTCGCTTTATATACAAAAAATTAACCATTGATTAGAAATATGTATCGTAACTGCATTTAATTAAAAAAAAAAATAATAATTGGGTAGGTAAGTACATTTCATATATTTAATAAAGGTTAGTAGTATCTACTGCTTTACTTTTGCCTTGTTTTCTTAACCTTTTCTTCAGTAAGATATGAAATTTACGTCTTATAACTTTAAAGTAAAAGAAAATGTTTGTTTTGTAGCCTCAGGTGTGAAGTGCTTTTTTGTTTTTCATCGTATTGTAAAAAAAAAACAACGAAGCTACAGTTATTTTTTTAATACACTGAATTTCTGTGGAGAAAAAGCAATAAAACGTGTTTCCAAGTTTTAATTTTCCTGTGTAAACGAATGATAACTAAACCTAAATAAATGCTAGGAAAAAATAATGAGGAGAGGGAACTAAACATAAAGTTAATGTTAATACATTCCACAGCACAAGAAGGGTTTTCGCCCTGTATATAAAATTTAATGATACTTTACTACTTTACTTTAGAAAATTGAGTTAACACAAAGTACTTGTAGTTTTCACTATTAATAACCGATTCAAATCAGACCAAAAACGAGCCCTGCCTTCCATTAATTCGTAAAAAGCTAAACATGATTTTATTTCACTTTGAACAGCCTACATAAGAGTAATATGAGTCTGCGATGGTTTGTAAGGTCTGCTAAACTTTTGGAAACCAAAAAGACGCGAAATTTTAGCACTTTTTTCAGTTTTTTGGCTTATATCATTAAACATTAAATGTTGTTCAGTGGTTTGGTCAGAATCAGCAGCCAAAGATGAGCAAAATTTTCCATTTCGGCTGAAAAGTGCGTTACGCTCACTTCCAAACGTCTGTGATTTGAAAACGGCTATTCTAACTGCGTTCAGGAAGCGGTGACAAACAGACTATAAATAAACTGTCAAGACCTTTTTTAGGGGCCACCTGGTCTGCTCCTTTTTTTATCTCACTCTCCCCTCTCGCACTTTTCTCGCTTTGCTCATTCCTACGCATAAATACGCGCCAAAATCCAAAAGTACTTGTAAAGCCCATTTTCCGCTAAGCGGCTGTTTTGCCAAGGACCCCCATTTGTCAATTTGATCGTTAAATTTGGATCTTTACATTTTATCTAAGAGGGACAGCCCTCGTGAAGTGTAGCCCTATACAAAAATGGAAGAAAAGTGGGGAAAGTAAATACACTTTGGTCATTGATTAAACTTGATTTGTTCCACTCAAAATATTCTTAGGTGAATGTTTGTAGCAAAATTTTAAAATTAAGTGTACATTTTTCATTATGGAGTAGCCGTTTTCGGGTCACAGGCGTTTGAAGTTGACTTTTCAGCCGAAAAGATTACTTATCTTGGACTGCTCACTATGACCAAACCGCTGAATCAAATCTTTAAGAAGTTTTCGACGCATAATTTAATGCTTTTTAATTTTGGTAAGAGTTACATTTTCTGTACGATGCAACCCTTAGGTTAAACCTTTAAATTTCGCGGTTTTTCTGCGTCCAGAAATTTTGCTTACCTTGGAAACCGTCGCAAACTCATATTACTCTTATTTAGGATGCCCAAAGTGAAATAAAATCATTTGCAGTTCTTTACCAATTAATGGAAACCAAAAGTCTTGATTCGGCTAAGTTAAATTTTGAAAATCATTTGATAATTGACTTCTCTGCTTAAAGTCAAAGTTAAACTAGAAAATTAATTGGTTGTAGAGAACCATTTATTATTTAGTATGTTTTAGAAGGATATTGGAGTAACTCCAAAACGCTGTTTCTTTTTAAGCCTGACAAGGAAAAAGTCCACAGAAAGTTGTTTTTTTAAGGTTATAGAAAAGTCAGTATTTTTTTATTTAGATAATTTTGCTGATTGAAAAAAGTTTATCTGTTTTTTTTAATAACTTAAAATCTATGATTATTTTTATATTCGGATATAAAATGTAAGTATATTTTATTTTAACTTTTTTTCAAAAAACCCAATGATTTTTTTTTGTTAAGACACGGTTTTTTTAGGGTCAAACGCCATATTTGCAGATATTATATGCTTTACGTACAGCAACAGAAGCGAGAATTTAAATTCATCTCGATATCATCTTAAGGCTTTTGATCAACCGCCCCATATCATTATTGCCAAATTATCCCAGATCACTATGAAGAATATTATATTTTAGGATGTTGTTCTTCATGGGATCTATGATGACTTCACAGATAATTATTACAGATCGCAAAGAAGGAGTATGGGACCGATCTATAGTAGCTGGAGTGACTTCACTTGAAATTACTTTAACACATTTTATTTTACAAGCTTCAATTATGGTAATCCAATCTGTCGAGGTGCTGATTATGGTTTTTGTCGCTTATGAACATACATATCTAGGAAATGTAGCATTGATGTTCTTTATAGCATATTTATCTGGAATTTGTGGAATGGCTTACGGTAAGATAAATAATTTGACAAGTAGTTGATATTATATACCATGGTTCAAATTGTAAAACTTCACTGAAATTCCCTGACTTTTTCAGGTTTTTTTCCAACTTTCAAACTATTTTTCGAGCCTACTTTTAAGATTAATTTGTTGATAACTTCACTCCGACAGAAAGATAATATTATAAGAGATTTTCATCTAGACTACACAAAGGATAGAAAACTATAAAATAAAAATATATCTATACAAAATTAATTATTGATCTGAAATGTATTTATTATTGTGTTGCAAAAATTAAACCAATATGGTTTTAACAATTCTACAGTAACAATTTCGAAAAATGATTGCTTCTAACATAGAGCTTTTTGTGTTTCCGTTACTTTTGCCTAGCTAATAAGAAAGAAGAAGCGGTAGATGATAATTAAATAAAAAGCCCAGTCTGCGATAAACGAATATATTCTAAATATAACAATTAGATGAAGACATCAGAGAGAAACAAGCATATGTGTAAAAGTCAACTTAAACATTTTATTACAAGCCCACATGATCTGCAAGTTAACTTTTTTTTTATGGGAACTTGTATTGAATTAACATCTAAACCTACTCACTACTACACTCTCTTCTTTATCAGTACGAGCGTTCAATTTTCAAAAGTAAATAGATGACGCAGCTTAAACATTAGAGTTCTTTTTGGTAAAAAAATATTCCAAGTACGTACTCCTTAAGTCGCAAAACCAAACAAAAATTAACTCTAGGGAACCGAAGTAATTTTTTTTGTTTTGCAGAGGTCGTCCGAAAATACGTAGACATCTACGTACTCCCCGAGTCTCAAAAGGGAAAACAAAATGTGTTTTTATCAGAAACATTCAGGTCGTCTAAAAATAGGACAATATATAATTTAATGATTTATTTTACTTTTACCTATGTTGGAATATTGTTATTATATACTTTACTAATTAAATGCTGTAGAAAACCAAACCGAAATCGCGATGCGCATTCCGAACAAGAGTATGACGTACGGATTGGTTCCGAAAAGAAAACTAAGAAACATACTCGATCGAAAATGCCCAAGCAAATACGGATTATAGCAGGCCTACAAACTAGGTAAGATAGGTCAAAACTATGCATACAAAATCTAGGAAGGTATGCATTTATTTTTTCCAGAAGTAACCCAAAGTTCCCTAATTTTTGAAAAATTTGACCATATTTATTGACTTTTTGAGATATTTCTAATTCCGTGACTTGTCACGGTTTTCCAGTCGGGTACGAATCCTATAGGCACCGCAAGTTTACTGCTGGAATGGGTCCATACAGATTATTGCTTCTGCAGGCAGTCTTTTTCGGTTTAGGAGTCATAGTTTAAGCTTAGTATAATAAAAATGAAAGTACTTAAATTTGATAATTAAACTTAATTTACTGCGCAAAAATGATTATTGGTAAATAAACCTTAGGTATTCTTATTAAGTTGTTTGTTTTGTAGCTATTAACAAATGAAAAATACTGATTTTTTTAAATGATATTAATTTTTCAGGGTTCTGGGTGTCAGTTATATGTGAAGACCATTCCCAAGCCAATATATCTGTCTCGGGAGGATTTTTGCCAATGATGTTATTATGTGGTAAGTTATAATTAGGGTCAATTCCAAATGTCAAAGGCGTGTAGACATAAAAATATAATAATCTATATTCCAAAAAGCACAAAACAATTAAATAATCTTTTGAAACTTTAGAACCATATAATATCTTGAGGTCTAGAAACATGCAGACTCCAAGTCTTCATGTTAGTGTATATAGGGTTTTTTGATAATATATCTTATGAAGCGTGAAGAGAATCTGTTTTTTTTTTAATTTTGATAAAATTGGTTGTTAATATTTTGGTAAACTAGAACCAAATTTGTCAAGTTTTAAGGAGCTTTAACATAGATAAAGGTTTGTGAAAATGTCAGTTAAGACGTAGAGCTCGTATATAAATCTCGGTATTTTTAGGCAGTTAAAGAGGTACCTAACATTTAAAATGCATTAGCCAGTATGTAAATACTGTAAATGTTTATCCATTAAAAAATGTACATACATTTAGAGCAATTTTAAGGAATATAGTTGCCTCGTGCAATCGCAGGCGAAACATGGAAAATACTAAACTAACGAAGCGTCAACAAGCGTCTACACTTGTCTAAAGTTAAAGCATCACGTGAAGATTATATTTAAATCAGAAATCGTAAATATCCTGCTCTTTTACCAATCACGCTCAATCAAGCACCACCAAACACGTTGGTGCTTTAGCCAGTGCTCGATGAAGATTGACGGTCGTTAAAAAAACCGTGTGGAAGAAACACAATATGGTCTAGATTTGAAAACCATTTCCTTCCTTTGCTTCTCACGTAGGAATTTTTAAAAATTATATATATTTGTAATTAGTTGCACTGCATGCATTTCGCACATCCTATTTTGTACATATACATCGATTTTTTCTATACAAAGAAAAGATAGGCAATACCAGGACAAAAAAATGTATTGAAGTCGAGCTATATAATGTTGATCCTATGATTGAGAAAGAACGAAGGGTTCGACAGTTGTACTTTGGTTTGGGATGAAGAAGCAAGCTGGACAAAATATATTTTTGCTACCGATGTGAATTTACTGCAATAAAAGTGTTAGATCAGATCATTGTTTTCGATTGATTTAAAAAAAAATAATGCTGTTAAAGCAAATTTTCATTGCCACGTATCGAAGATTTATTAGAAAAAAAAACATGAATGGAAATAGTATATTTACTAAGTTCGAGTTAAAATCAGGCAATCATTAATTAAAATGGCAGAGCACAGTAAGAAATAGTTTGCCTTTTTTTATCAGTAAAGCAGAAAAGCATCTACATACAGACGCCAGCAAGTTGAGAATTGCAGCCGCTCGACTCTAAAAACAAGAAGATGGAAACTGGAAACTGATTATCTACATGAGTCTACAAACAAATGAGGCGGAATTGTGTAAATAGTCTAACTAACAAAGTAGCGAAAAGGGTATTTTAGAATACAGGTTGTCCAAAAAATTTTGGTTCTTTACAATACAATGAAAATATGTTTTTCTTTAAAGTTTAATAAAGTCCCGATTAACTAAAAACGGTCAGAAATTAAGACATTAGCTAAAGTGAAGTATAACTTATATCATGACGATTTTTTAATCTTTTTTGTCGCCACATTTACAAACTGATCCAATTTGGGTGTTTTTGCAGGTATATCCAAAACAAAAAACACTCAACCATAGTTTTTGTACCAATTTGTTACCGGTATCACAAGTATCAAATGATAAAAATAAAATCTTCGAAAAAAATTTTTCATGGTGCGTCAAAATTATGTTTGTTATTAAATTTTCAGGATTTTAATTTTTATAAGTCCTGTCACTTTATTAAGATAGTTAGAAAAGCACAAATAAAATATTAATATTTAATGGGTCCTCCTCTAGGGTTACAAATCTCTTGGCACCTCTTGGACATACTTAAAACTAAGATGTCAATGTATTCCTGGGGAACATTTTTCCACTCTTCTTCTAACGCTTGTTGGTTCTTCTAAATTTTGAGATGAGTTATGCGTTTATGTAATGTAATTAACAATTTTAGAAAAGACCAAATGTTTTCAATTATATTTTAAATCGGGCGACTTCACTGGCTAATCCATTCTCTCAATATTGTGATGTAATTAATTAACTAATTCTGTAGTAACACTTCTGTTTTTACCATTCCTCATTACGCCAGCCCAATTATGATATTTTAATGTAATTAATTAAGAAATTAATTACGTAATAAACAATTCTTTTTTTCCAATTCCACATTACACAGGCCCAAACAATAAGTATCCTTCTCCAAATGCTTCCTGGGCTGGCATATTTTATTCTGTATATCTAGCTGTTAGGTTCCCTCCAAACTAAAACTCGTCCGAATAAATTAAAGTAATCTGAGTTTCATCTACAAAAAGGCAAAAAAACACATAAAATATTTATTGTGTGGATTAACAACATCTAATTGAACCAAATACCTGATAATTATGCAGGTAAGTACCTTAAATTATTACGATTAAGTGTGCTCGTGATCGTGATAGATACTATAAACGTTTGTCATATGAGGATAGCGTTAAATATTCTTGTACTTTTGAGTGCTGTCCTGTCCACCACGGTAGTAAACGTTTACGTTCACAACATTATATTGTGTTTTCAGTCTACTTATCACTTTTTGGGTAACACTGCAAATAATTGCGACAGCATATTCACTCATTCAATACAATACAACTTCTTCTCTCATTCAATTTTAATTTAATTTAGGCATTATTAACTGCTATTATATCAACACGAAGACGATAGGTACTTTTATAATTATGACAGGTGACAGGGCAAATCCATTTCTTCAAAATTATCAAAATCTGCATTTATTTCCAGCGGTGACTTCCCTAATAACAGAAAGCCTTGCAATTCTTATCTATCGGATTCGAACACACGTGCAAAAACAACCAAGGCAATTTAAATATTTATATTTGCGAAAGAAATAAAGATATTGAGATGAGGTTTTAAACATATTTCTAAAAATTCGATTTAAAATTAATTATTTTAGCGAAATTCAGGTTAAGTTAAATATGATTTTTGCAGAAATTTAAATTTTCATTTCGACGGAGAATTTAAAAGAATGGTTGTGAGGTTTACTACTAGGGTAGTAGTAGTAAAGTGAATTAAAATAAAAAAAGACAACATTTAACACATTTTTTTTTGGAAAATTGGAATAATAAATAAAGCGGTTGGTACTTGGTCAGTTATAAGCGTATAAAAAAAAGTAGAGAAAAAATCCCTTCATTTTATAAGTTTTTTTTTAAAAAGCACAACCAATATCACAGGCATTAGAAATCAGTTAAATTTTGTCTTTTTTATATTTTTTCACCAACTACTCTGGTAATACAATTTTAATCGCTTAACCGGTCTTTTTGCTTAAATGTATTTGCCCTGACAATTATAAAAGTATCGTTTTCGTGTTGATGCAATAGCAGTTAATAATGCCTAAATTAAATTTAAATGAGAGAAGAAATTGTATTTGTCTTATAAATGGCGGAATGAGCGAACATGATTTCGCCAATAATTGCAATGTTAACCAGCCAAAAACTGATAAGTAGACTGAAAAGAGGATATAATGGTGATGGGAGCGTAAACTTTCGCTATCAAGGTGAACGTCAAAATAAAATTGGACAGCGACAAGAACGGATTTTGATCAGACACGTGCAGAGGAACCACTCAAACTGCAAGAATATTTAACGCTACCTTTAAGAGACAAACAGAAGTTGTATCACGGTCACGAGAACTCTTAACCGTAATAATTTAAGATACATATCTGCGTAATTATTATTTGGTTCAATTAGATATTGTCAGTCATGCCAATAAATATTTTATGTAAAGTTTTCGCTAAGTTTTTTTTTATTTTAGGGGCAGACGTCGCAAAAAATTATTCCCTCGGCATAGAGCAGCTGAGGTGAAGTGGGCACAAAATCGCGTTGGGTAGAGACAGCAATGGAAAAAATTGCCTTTTTGTAGATAAAACTTAGATTAATTTAATGTATATGGCAGAGTTTTAGTTTGGAAAAGAATGTGCAGAAGAAAATACGGCAGTTCAGGAAGCATTTAGAGGAAGAGGCATTACTGTTTGGGCTGGCGTAATGTGGAATGGTAAAACAAATTTATTACTCCATTTCATCATTATAACCCATTGCAATGCTCTAAAACTTACTTGGGCCAATAAAGACAACTTCTAGAGTGGACAGATAGTGGTTAGCTATGCAGGAGTATAATTTTGAAATGATCCATCGATCTGGCACACAGATGAGACATGTTTATGCACTTAGCCGAAATCCAGTCCCCATGGGAACCATTAAGACCATCAACTGGGTCATAAGTATACAATCCCAAGATGAGGACGTTCAACTAATTAAGAAACAACACAATGCCTGAAACATTCTAAATAATGAACCAAAAATTGTAATACCTCACACTGTTCGATGGAGAATAACAAATATGTTCCACGATGATAATGGACACCCCGATTGAGAAAGTACATACAAGGCTGCAAAAAAAACTTATAGTTCAGAGATTTATAAAAAAAATTTGGAAATTGCATATCGTGCGTAACTTCAAAGCAACTAATAGGTAATTAAGAATTGAATTACATTAAATAGAAAAGGTCACACTTTACGAATGTATCACTTCGGGCTTTTTGGTAAAATCTCTCGAGAATATACTATATAATATATACATATTTGAGCAATTATTGATGGTACGAAAGGGAGTCAATACGTTTGCACTTGTTTTACAACTTATTAAATTAGTTCACGCTTCAAAGAGTGTAATTATTAATGTGGGTAAAGGTATTGACTGCAAAGTGTTTACAACTTTCTGGGAAAAACAAAATTAAACATGTTAAAAACGCCATCGCTTCTCCGAGAAGCAATGATAAAGTGAAGAAGCTGAACAGCTTAATACGCATTAGTGACAATAAGGATAACTGGGATAAGGATTTATTACAAGTTCAAAAGAGCATCAACAGTAAGTTTCATTTATCGACTGGAATGTTACCGCATCATCTAGAAAGACTTCGAAAGAACTAAGAATCCTAGCTAAACAAAAGGACAACATACAAATTTAAGGTGGGAGCCTGTTTTTGTGGAGAGAACACGGTTAGTCAAAGACTTAGTAATGAAAAATTAGTTCCTAAATATAATCTCCTTTTCAAAAATGAGGCAGTAGTGGCAAATGACCGCTTAAAATTGTTTGAGTCACAATGTAATGAATAAAAATGCATGCACAAAACGAAATTATTCATGACTTTATCAGAAAGCATAATGTTTAGAGTAGATTGATTGTTCTTATCCTTTATTGCCTAGTTATTACAACGTAATGGATACAATTTGTGACATCGCTAGACTTGTAATATTGTATAAAACGAATAGTCAAGCCTCTTTTGTTCTAATGTTTTTTTAATTACATTTTGGACCCAAATAGAGTAATTTTTATTTTGTAAATTTTAGGATTAATATGGCCCACAGAAGCAATGCCAATACAACTGCGAATATTTGCAAAATGTCTTCCGTTCACCCTAGCAATAGAATCATTACGCAATGTGATAAAAAAGGGCTGGCCAATATGGGACTTTCAGGTGCTTCATGGAATCGGAGTATTAATTGGATGGATTTTCATGTTAGGGCTCATTAGTGTCTGGTTAATGAAATTAAAGCGATGAATATAAAACTTATGACCTTTAGTAAATAATATAATTTAAATTTATTTGTAATAATAATTGTAATTGTAATAATAAAGAGTATTTTAAAAATCACATCAACTGTAGGTTAAGCACTAAGTTATATTTTATATAGCGATTAATTGTAATACAACTTCAAAATTTTAATTTTATACATAAATCAAAATTAAAAACTTGTATGATAATAAAATAAACTAAAGTTTTAAAGATAGTTAGTTGGGATATTCTTAAATCGGCAAAAACGGAAAACCGCCTGTGAGCAACTAACATATGTTTTATCACATTCTTGTACCGCAACGGAAAGAAAATTTCAGAAAGATCAAAATACATATTGTGTTCATCTTTATCTAAATTAAACAGAAAACCTATGGGTAATGTACATTTTTTTATATGTAATTGTTGCTTTTATAGTTCATATAGAGGTCACAAGGATGTTCTTGGCAGTTGAGACTTGTAGATTTAATCTGTTTTATATAAAATAAATTCCTGGTTGATTTTTTATTTTGACAATATAAATTTGCACTCTTATGTACCAAACGAAATAAATTAAAACAATATGTCAATTTTTCATTTTATTTAATATCCACGGAAAATAAAAATAGAATCGATTATAAAAAATATACAAAATATAATTTCAGTTTTTCTGTAAACCTATCAACTAGCTAACAAAATATCTAATAATAATCTACGAGTAAACTTATATTTACGACCTGCTATCTATTCGACCGCTTCTTCTTCGAGTTGTACAACTTAAAATAGGTCTTGGTTTATACAGGTCTTCACTAGAATATCTTTTATTTGTACCTAAAATTAAGACTAAAATCAGTATTGTACATATACCCCTATTAAACAAGAACGACTATTTCAAAATTTTTAAGATAGTTTCTTTAGGCAACAGTAAGCTATTTTGATTTATTTCGCATCATACCTGGTATCAAATAATGCAAAAACGAAAAATAGACCTTCTCCATTTCTCCAAATTTTGCGTAATGCGCATTGCGTAATAAATTCTGATGGATGTGTTATTACTTGGAGACATTTTTTCTCCTAAGGTCCTAGAATATTATATATTTTTCGTCGCTCGTCCTTGATATAATTATTACAGTGTAGTTTCCGAAAATCTTCAGATCAGCACGAATCTTTTTAAAATTTACAATCACAATGGTTCATCTTTCCGCCTGATATTCTCAACTGCCAATCTCTCACGTCATTCCGCTTTCGTGCTCGTCGGCATCGAATCGACTTCGCAGACAACAATAACAATTGTATTAGAAAGTGCGTTAAGATGTCAAAAAGGGCTAATTCACCTAGAAAGGTCGACAAGAGTAGTCAAATTAAGAAACTTAAAAGACAACTGCGTGAAATGCAATAACAGGTAGGTTTTTCTTATATATATTATTACATATACCAAATGAGACAGATCGCTTCATATTAAATTTAAAAATTGATCTTAAAGATTCTTGCTTTTTAGTAGCGATAAAGAAAAAATATCTTTATAAATTTAAATTCAATGATTGATTATATCAATTTACGTGTTTACTGTTCGGTCTTAACATAGCCCCGTATATATTTACCAAACTTTTTAAACCAGTAGCAAGGAAACCTCGAATTATGGGTATAATAACTGTTTTTTATCTGAAGGACATTTTAATAATAGACAGAACCAAATCAGAATGCATAATAAACACCAAAACCACATTAAAACTGTTCGGAAAATTAGGGTTTATAATTAACTTAGAAAAAAGTACGTTACATCCTAAACAAACCATAACATTTTCCTAGTTTATATCTAGGAGAACGTGTGACTCCTGATAACTTAAATAAATAAAATTGTGTGATTTTATTTTTAATAATTTTTTGGTGAATTTAAAAATCAAGATTGAACAACGCCATTCATACTAGTAAAATAAAAGTAATGATCATTACTTTTAGCCAATATAATGAATATAGGACAACGTGCGTTGCCTATAACTATGGGATAAAATCGGTCGATTTTTATAGTTATGCAAGAGAGTGTGGTGTTACGTTTAAAAGCTTAGGACACAAACTCGTACTAGTAAAATAAAAGTAGTAACAATCGTTACTTTTAGACAATATAATGAAATCGGACGATTTCATTTATAATATGAATATAGAACAACGTGCGTTGCTTATAAATATGGGATAAACTCGGTCGATTTCCATAAATATGCAAACGAGTGTGGTGTTACGTTTAAAAGCTTAGGACATTAATTTGTTTGGATTATTACGGATGTTTCAAAAACATTCTTTATTATATAAAATCGAGCTATTTTATATATTATACTAAAATAAGTAGGTAAATAACTGCAATAAATAAATGCGACTAAGTGGATTGGACTGAGGGTCGGTATTTGTTTTTCTTTTCAGACTCGTCTGAAGATGAACTATATAAACAAAACACTGTTACTCTCAATCATACTTCTTTACACAAAATACAAACAACTCCTACAGTTGCCCAAACTCCCTTGGAGCCAGAAATAACCATAGTGGAGGGCAAATAATACCAACAACAACCAAAACCGGACTTCAACATCATAGGTTTAAAACCAGATTCCGACAATAACGAAGGCAAACCACTTCATGACGAGATAGTCATTCGTTGGACTCATATTTGCTGAAAGGTGTAACCAAGGAGCAACGTGACGAGGTTATGGACAATTATAATATTCCAACCAACTATAAAGCATTAGTTCCCCCTAAGGTAAATATCGAAATCCACCTTGTCTAAACAAGTCGGCGATTGAACATGAAAAACTTATGACGGCAGGATTATCGGCAATGGGCACTGTCATTGAAAAAATTATTCACCTTCCGCAGCAGTCACAGGATTTGAAAACATTAGCAGAAGCATGCCAGTTATTTACTAATGTTCATTCTGCCATTTCTTTCCATAGAAAATTTCGAATCATGCCACACTTAAATACAGACTGCCAAAAAGTTACAAAAACATTAGAAATAGATGAATTTCTATTTAGCAAAAAAATTGCAGACAAACAATTAAGAAAACACCACAAATGGTAGGTAACTACGCAGGTACCCTTCCAAGATTTTACAGGCTTGGAAAAATATTGCAAAGAAGCGAAAGGTTTTAGGATGGGTTATCAATTCCTTTTTATTCAAATTCCAAATAGTTGTGTGAACCTACTGTAAGAATCTCGGAAAATGTATTGGATCAATACAAAAACTCTCTTAAACATTTGATAGAAAAAGGTGCTATTTAATTTAATTTTTAGTTTTAAAAAGAAAAATAAAATTTATACATTAAGGGAATTTGCCACGTTAATAGGTAAATTTGTAGTTCCATGTACAGCTACAACGTATGGTTTTGTACATATCAAACCTTTTGAAACAATAAAACACATTTCTTTAAAAGACAATTGTCTAAATTATCAAAAAAAAAGTATTCCTGATTCATTATTACCGGAACTAGACTAGCGGTACAAACATATTGGATTAGGTCCAGATATAAACCAACCAAATTTTCTTGTGAAATATTCTCGGATACCTCAACGACGGGTTGGGGAGCTTTTTGTGTGGAAACTAGGTGCCGTGGTTGCAGTTGCATATAAATTATTAAGAGATCAGAGCTGCACACTTTTCATTAGTTTTAGGGACTTTTATATATGTCAGTAAGTAAATCCTTATGAATACAATTTGGAAACATACCTTATGTTTTTAATGAGAATTTTAAACAATGGAAATTGCTTCTAAGTATTAAATTCCTACAGATCAACTTTGAATTTGATATCTACTTCCATAGACCCTAGTGACGTAAAAATAATATATAGATTTTTGTATTTCCAATATTCGTCCACCAAACCCTAAATATGTATTCACATGGATTCCCGATCCAACTTTAAGACATTTAGAAAAATGGTAGTCCATCCATAGAGAATTAAGTATAGATAATTTTTCATATAAGCTTGTTATTCTTATGGCTTTAACATCTGCCAGTAGAGTGCAACCTCTTTCTCTCATAAAAATTGAGGATATTAGAAGATAAAATTGAAATTAAAGTTCCTGACAGATTAAAAATATCTGGATACAGTAGAATATAACCTATATTCATTTTGTCTTACTTTAAAGCAAGAACAGAATTACGTGTGCCATCCACTATAGAGAATTACTTTAAAAAATCCGGGGCTTTTCGCAATCACGAAAAAAAATCTTATAGCTACTTTTAAAAAGCCAATACAGACTATTAGCCGTTCACAACATATCTTTATCATTACATTTTCTTTAGAGGCCTAGGCATGTGTAAGTGTAGAACAAATAAAGAATACAGCGGGTTGGACACTCACCTCTAATATATTATTTAAATTCTACAATATACCCGTAAAAGATCCAAACAACATATTTGCTAGAACTATTCTAAATTGCAAGAGACGTTAAACTATAACCTTTTCAGTAGTTAAGTATTATTATAATCTTTATTAATTAGGTCCTGTAACTACATAAGTAACTTGTTTGAATTCCTTGATTATATTAATACATAAGTTATTAGGAAAATCGCTTTTTACTCTGAACTTCTACACTGTAATAATTATATCAAGGGCAAGCGACGAAAAATTAAAAGATTAATTGACTTATCTGTAAGGATGATTAATCGTAATTTTCCTAGCGCGTCCGTAGATATAATTACTACCCCACCCACCCTGAAATAGGTGCCCTATTTCACAAACGATTTTCCATCGTCGCACTTCAACGGAATGACGCAAGAGATCGGCAGTTGAGAATATCAAGCGAAAAGATGAATCATTGTGATTGTAAATTTTTAAAAAATTCGTGCTGCTGGGTAGATTTTTGTAAACTACACTGTTACTACACAATTACGATTAATAATCCTTACAGGTAAGTCGATTAATCTTTAAATTTTAGATTTCTAATAAATAATAATAAAATAAACATAACATAAATAAATGGTAACAGCGTGAATTAACAGGTATTTTTAAAGTACTGATTTTTGCTTTTTTTTTTGTTCTACTTTCCAGTCCATTAGTGTGGAATGAAGGTGGAAAAGAGTGAAACAAGCATTAGAGGGGGGGGGGTGAATATACAGATTCGTATAAAACTAAATTTGAATAAAAAAAGGAAACCTTAAAGAAACATAATAATGGAATACCCCGAATATTTTTCAAAGTATGGATTCTATATATTCTAATATTAAAACAATGATATAGCTTATAGCTATCTTTGACGGTTCTCGAGAAAATGGTGATTGAAGATGTCATATATGACGTTGGACCTATATATCCAAGTAACAAGATGACGTTATTTTTAGGTCGATACGAGGTTTTTTAGGTTTGTAACGTTAATGACTATGATTCTACGTTACTTAAATGTTACATTTTCAACGTAACTAGCGTTTGCGGACTTCAACGTTGATTAACGCCAATTATTAAACCTTCGAAAGTGCACGAAAGAAATAAATTATATCAAAGTTCTTGACGTCAACTTAGATTTGAAATTTTTTTTTGCTGAAATTCAGTTCACCTTTCTTTAACTATAGAAATGAATGTCCACACAAAATAGTAGACACGCACGCGGAGAAAACTATCTTAAAAATTGGGTACTGGTCATAAATCGCCTACTGATAAAATCATACTATTTTTGGACGATTTGACGTTGCAATTTGTATAAGGTGGGTTTATGTAACATGACAACTTCTTTATCATAACATGGCTTTATCTTTTTCCGTAATATTTAGCAATTTTGTTTCCATAATAGCTCACCTATTTATTTACTGTACCTACCTTGCAAAATACCTAACAAACAAATTAATCTAAAAATTAAGTAGGCTCGATAAATAAAAGTCGAGTTAAGTTGTGAATTCGGCATCTTAAATACGTCAGATTATAGTGTTTAGCAGTAAAAGATAAAAAATAATTTATTGGATAAAGTTAAGCATTAAAACAAAACTAAACTTGTCCTTATTACTGTTACAGAAAAATAAAAAGATAAAGAAAACGTCAAGATACATGAACTCATCTCAACTATATTCTTATACTGATTAATTATTGAATAAAATTGTACTGCTAGGTGCTTTATCGCCAATCGTAGTGAGGCGTGAGGCAGCGGAGCTATTAATAGTAATATCTATCCCATGCACTATGGAGTATTCGACTCACGTAAAGTATATTCGATACGGCCAGTTCCAAATCCACTTTAAATTAACGTCATTTTGACATTGCGTTCAAATTATTTTGACGTCTCCAGACGTTATATTTTGACGTCAATTTAACACTGACAATTGATTTAAATATCAGGAATTGAGTCTGACGTTTGTTAAACGTTAATTCAACGTATTCTTGCTACAATCTACTACAAAAATTGACTTTAAAACGGGAATTTTATCAATAGTTTTAATGAAACGCTATATAGTGCATGCGGAATTTAAATTCTGCTAAGATATTTTGATATTTATTATTTATACTTTCCTATATCTAAACCTAATTGTTTCTCATAAATCGGCAAACAAAGGATCGTGTAGGTTATGAAACAATTAAAATAATGAAAAATGTCTAGCCACCATAGGTAAAAGTACTATTAAATTAATATGAGTAATAGAGAAAGTCAAAAACGGGAGAAATTATATTCAGCGTGCACTATACGGCGTTGCATAAAACCTTTATACCTTCATAGCATTACTGTACAAGCTTAAAATATAGTAATCAATTAATTTTCTCGAGAACTGTCAAGGCTAGCTAGAAGGGTAATGATATATCTTTTTATATTATAATTTTCTTTAAAATCCAAATTTGAAAAAATATAAAAGCCATTCCATTTAAAATGACATTTAAAATAACAAAGCTGATAAAGCTCCCATTTAAACTGGACGCCACAGACAATTGTTTTAGTCACGAACATTTGCATCAAATTTCAGATTGATATATTACTTATAAAGAAAAATGACGAGCTAACTAGTAATTTTGTTGAAACCTGGTATAGCAGAAATATTCACATACCTATTATACGACTTACCTCTACCTGCTTTTTTCGTTTTAACAGTCTCAGGTTCCTCTTTCTTAAGTTCCCCAGATTTCTCACTATCAGCAGGGCTCAAGGGTAAACTGAAGCTCTGATGGGAAGACACATCTACAATCAAAGTTATACCTGTACAAAATGTACAAAAGGTAAAGGTTAGTAAACAAAGAAATAAAGGTAGAAAGATTAAAAGAAAGAAATAGACTGGATAGACATAGGAAATATTATAAATATATATATATATATATATATATATATATATATATATATATATATATATATATATTATATATTTCTCTTCTTGAACCTTACAATTTATAAATATCAAGTACTTTCTTGGGATTAGGTTCGTGGATTGAACAAAGAAACTTTAATTGACGTTTCGCCTGTCCATTTCAGGCTTTTTCAAAATATTTAATTCTGCACATCTAAAAATTAAATACAAAAAGTGTACATTTATTTAAAATAGTACAGTACATACCTTGAGAAAGATGTTCTTTTACCTTGCTTGGCGGTGTGGAGGTAAGTGATACACTGGTTAAAGAATTCTATTGTTTTTTTTTATATATATCCTTTAGTTTTTTTGATTATATTTACAATGTAGAACTATTTGTGGATACGGGTTGTTTTAAAAGTATTTGTGTGAGTCTGACAGTATACAGTATGAATTTATGATTGATGGAAAATAGTTTATAACAATTAGTTTATAATTTGACCTAATTTAATTCAATTGTTATAAACTATTTTCCATCAATCACAAATACATACTGTATACTGTCAGACTCACACAAATACTTTTAAAACAACCCGTATCCACAAATAGTTCTACATTGTAAATATAATCAAAAAAAACTAAAGGATATATATAAAAAAAAACAATAGAATTCTTTAACCAGTGTATCACTTACCTCCACACCGCCAAGCAAGGTAAAAGAAAATCTTTCTCAAGGTATGTACTGTACTATTTTAAATAAATGTTTTAATAATTTTAGTGCTTGCCGTTATACCTAATTGTTTTTATTTATTAACTTACATATATACACTTTTTGTATTTAATTTTTAGATGCGCAGAATTAAATATTTTGAAAAAGCCTGAAATGGACAGGCGAAACGTCAATTAAAGTTTCTTTGTTCAATCCACGAACCTAATCCCAAGAAAGTACTTGATATTAATATATATATATATATATATATATATATATATATATATATATATATATATATATATATATATATATATATATATATATATATATATATATATATATATATATATATATATATATATATATATATATATATATATATATATATATATATATATATATATATATATATATATATATATATATATATATATATACTATAATACAGGTAAAATGTATTAGAATTTGGGATTCCACTACTGACCATACTTAAAACAAATGAACCGTTCGATATCTGTAAAAATTAAATTAAAAATATCCGAAATATTTTTTTGTGGTTTATACAGTCCACCACCAGAAGAAAAATCAAACATTAATTTTTCTGGATGAAAACTGTGATTCTAATATTCTTAAGGACATATGTTTCAAATAATTTTAAAATATGTAATCAGGATATTTCTACAAAAGACACTAAAGCATCATTTAGTTTAGCAGACCATGTTATAACAAATTCCGGAATTAAAATTGACTTGTCCATTATAAATAGAGTTATGTCAAAATTAAAGTAAATTCGAAACCACGGTTTACAACCGAATGATTGAAAAAGGGACAAGTATTTTGAAAAACAGAAAAAACATCGAAACGACAATGATATTGTGCAAATATATAAAAAATTCAATATCCTTGTTAAAAAGTTTATTAAAAAAAACGAAACAACATTCTTTTAGATAAAAAAATCTTAATGGCAATAAAAAACTATATGGGAAAATATAAAGTTATTATTAACATATAAACTAAAATTGACCATTTTTTAATTAATAATGACAAAATTGAAATATCACCATTTGTGAAGAAATTAACACTTTTTTATTAATATTGGCCCAAAATTATCAAGAAATATACTATTTCTCTCAAAAGAAGATGATTTTATAAATCCGATGTCGATGTTTCTGGAAGAACAAGATATAACCCGAGAAAATATTAAAGAAATAATTCATGAACTATATCAAAAAAAGCTGTTATTTACGATGACATTTCATTTAAAATAGTTAAAAATGAAATTGTTCCAATTTTACATTACCCTATTATCATTTAAAACAGGTGTTTTCGAGGATAAAATTGCGAACATTTCACCAGTTTTTAAAGATGGAAAACATAATAATTCGAATAACTATAAACCGATTTCAGTATTACCAGTCCTTTCAAAAAATTTATAAAAAATAATGAAAGGTTAATTAACTGGTTTTTCTTTGGAAATCAAAATCTTTACTGTATACAGTTGATTTACGTAAATCAATGGATAAATAGCTGAACAGATATTCCAGGGCACCTTGATTAAAACAAGGAGTGCTCTTATTTTCGTTAGATTGTGCATACTGTTGATCATAAATCATGTATCAAATTTTATTTAACTTTCGAATTATAGGAAAAAATGACAGTTGGTTTAAAAATTATTTTAGAAACAGAAAACGTTTTAAAATGATTTTAGAAACAATATTAGTTGCAAAAATCAGTGTTGGGGCCTATTCATTTTTTCATATATTTAATTCTACTGTTAAATTAAAAGTAAAAGGTACTTTAAAATTCTTTGCTGACGACACAACGATAACATATGTTGGTCAATTTTTCCTGAAATTCAAATTGAAATGAAAAATTATTTAAACATATTTGTGACTTGGCTGAAATCATATAAACTTTAAATTTTGATAAATCTTCCTTTATGTATATATGTAAAAAAAAAATAATATTAAGAATATAAAGAAATTAAATACTCTAAATCAATATTTTTTTAGGACTGTGCACAGATAAAAATTTAAGTTGGAAGGCACATATAGAGAATCTTATATAAATGTCGTTGCTATATACCTTTGTTTAACCTGAAAAATATATATTATTCTTTGATTGATTCTAAACTGAAATTTTAGAATAGATATAGATTTCAGTATGGAGGTCTACATGTTCAAAATTGTTCAAACTTTTAAAGAAATTAAAAAATAAAATTATAAAGTACATACATATTTTACCCCCTATTTTCGGAAACAACAAGGAATTTATATAAACCAAAGGAATATTTAGATCTTGAACATGTATATAAATTAGAAGTTTGTTTTGTAAATCATTCTATAAGTGTAAATCTAATCCAAAATTGAATATAATAAATTCACTGCAAAATCATAATAATCGGTAAACAGATTAATTAAAATCAATACAGATTAAAAGTAACTTTAGTAAAAGATCTCTTTTGCGGAAAAGAATTATAATTGACAATAGTATACCTAAGATAATTAAAGTCCTACCAAATTTCAAAAACATATTAAATTATTTTTTCTTGAGAAATAATCTATAATCTTTTCTTTTTAACTATTTAATTTTTTTTTCTAAATATTATAATGTTGCCAAAATCACCTTATTTTCTTGAAATGGCATGGTATATGTATAATATCAAAAAACACATGAATTGTACCGATCCACATATGTAAATTAATATCCATAATAAACCGTTTTAAAAATTGTTTGTAGCAACTGTACTTTGGCAACATTGTCCGTGTAAGGTTTATTTTGACTCACATTTTAGACTTGACAATTGCTTTTTTATTTTTGAAATATGGCTAGAAGTTGTTAAGCAAAATAAAAAGAATTTTTTTAAGATATTTGGAACTTTTCAAAAAAAAAACATGTATTAACAATAGTGAAAACTATAAATATACTGTTTTTTTATAATTATTGTATAATTACTTTCCATTATAAGCTGTGTATGTTTTTTGGAAGTGAATAAATAGATTACAAGGTAAAGGCTATTTTTTTATAGTGGGCAGAGAAGTTTACATCTTATTTAATTTGTTGCAATATTTTCCGGATCATGGTTTTTTCAAGGCTTTTTAGCTTTTCACGTATCTTAATTTAAATTACAGTGGCGTTTGTTACAGCGGGTTTGATTTTATTATATTTATCTATAGATTTAATTATGTTTTCAATTTTTTTAGTAATTTTGAAAGTAGTCAATAACTTCGTCGGATGAATTAGACTCAATAATATACATGCAATTTATCTCAGCCACTGAAGATTTTAATTTATCAAAATAAATGGTTTCTATTTTCAACATTTTATTATTTTAAGATTTTATTACAAACCGATATATGTTGAATTTGAAATTTGAATGAAATTACAAACATGTGAATTCATTAAAACCACGAAGTTTATTACATGTCGATGTTCAGCTACTTAACATCACCCAACATACATTTATGTTATTCTGACTAATGTCACAGAATTCCCAAACAATACAGAAATAACAAAGATGAGTTTCACTCCGGTTTTGAAACGTGCATGCTCGGGAATCGTTATTTTATAAAAGGTACATGCCTTATTTAAAGGCGGAATATAATGCAAATTACGTCCAACGTTTACTTCAAACGTTATTTTTCTTTATGTGTTTTTGTTTATCACCCATTTTTGAACCACAAATGTGTACTTCCTTTTCTTTGGTTAGTTTATACGTTACGCGTTTACGGGATATGCATTCTGTTTCAGGCTTAACATCAAACATTAACAATTAAACGCCCAACCCATTGTTGTTAGATCTACCGATTTTTTAACTGATTATTGATTTACCTCAGCTAATGATTTTAATTAAACATCTACTGAAAATTATATAACTTTAATGTTGAAAAATATTTTCACATTCTTCAGCTAACGTTGAGAGTATCCGCAAGTAAATCTTATGAAAATTAATTTTGGGAGCAGATTAAATGCATATGCCCATTTCAGCATTTGAAAATATATTTGGATCCGAAAACTCTCATCGTTTTTCTATTTAAAACAAATTCATTTTAAGTCTGACGGGCCAAAACTTACACAAACACCAAGAAGAATCAGTAGAGACTTTTTATTCAAATATGTTTGTTTTTATTGTTGTTACATTTTACACACTTTATTAATTTATTTTATTACTATATTTTATGTTGCGTCACGTTCTGCGACTATTAATTCAGAATTTTAGTTTCTTTAGGGTAAAATAGATGTTTAAACATTTTTATTTCATTACGTTTTATGCTGTGTTCTAACGTAATACAGAGTACTTCCTTTTATATTTAGGCAAACTTAAAGTTTCATTTAGAAATAATGAAAATATGCAAACGGTGAAATTTAGGGTTTTAATACTACGTGTAGGTAACTTTCAACATACTTCATGCAATAATAAGAACATATATAATTCTACTAATATTTCAAGACATCTCCAAAAATTAATTTAGAACATATTCTGCCTGGCAACGCTGCAGCTGCTCAAACGGCAATGGATCATTGTTCCGCATTGTGTCGTTTGTTTACTGTAAAATTAGAGTTATCTTGTGTATTGCTATGCCTCTCTAGGATTATTGGTAATATTATTGATATTAGTGTTCTTAATGCGATTTTTCAGGGTTATTATATTCAAGTTTGCAGATATTTTTTCTCAGTGTGATATCCGACAAAACTGCCGTCACGTTCACCAATTAACAGCTTCACTGAGATCAAAGGCACCGACAGTTTATTTCATTTCTGTTCGTTTTTGAATTATGAGCTAATATTTTGAATTATGTGTGTTTGAAATTAGATGGTGATGACCTATATAATACATGCTACGGTTAACAATTTCGATATTAGTCAAAGTAGGAGTTACTTTAAAAGAATTTAGAAACTTATGATTAGAAAACATTAAACAGCTTGTTTTTACAGGTATTTATCTTAAAACCATCAATATTTTGGTGCCCAGCATGTGCCGCACTTGTTACTAAATAGCGAAAATTGTTGCTGTTCAAAATATAACATAAACAGTTCAGTAATGGCTAGGAATAGAAATAACATTACACTCGAACAATTAATAGTTTTCGCAAAAATTATACTTGAAGAAATATTTTTCAATTTGCAAATGGCTGTCAAGTATGAAAGTGAATCAGTTTCAAGAGGTGTTTATTTTCTAGATTCATAAAGGAACATGGATAATAACGAACAGTTCAGCTTAAACGAAATAACTCATATAATTTTAATTATTGGGCAATGTCGTAGCCAAATTAAATTTGTAAAACGTCGGTATCGAATGAATTTTCCCAATAGAAGACAACCAAGCTGTCACAAAGTATTCCATTATTTCAGGACCACTGGTAGTATTTGCTACATAAAAAGAAAGAATTAAATAGTTCATAATGATTGTGGAACATGAACCCAATGTTATTTTGAGTGTAGTGGACATCTAAATGCAAGTACCTATTTAGTAGCAGTTTGCAGAGCACAGTATATCGAATTATCAGGAAACATATTATCCTTTATCATCTAATTAGTTTAGATAAACTAAGAGCTCCATGGGGGGATTTCCAAAATAGGTTAAATTTTTTAGAGATTTTCAAACGCGAATTAATGAAAATGAATAATTTTTGAAGCATATTTTATACACCCACCAATATTGTTTTAAAAGAAATGGGGCTGTAAATAGACACAACATGCACTATTATTTTGCTACAAATCCTTACTGGATGAGACTGTAGATAATCCAAGGGTTTGGTCACTAAATGCATGGGGGGGAATTTTAAACAGAACGGCACTTTACCGGATGAAATTTACTTAATTTTTTTAGCAAACAACCATCCTACGTACTTGAAAGAGGTTCCTTTGCAGATTCGACAAGAGACGTGGTATCTCATTATGCCCACATTGTTCGCAGTTACCTAGATCAACTTATCCAAACAAATGGATAGGAAAAAACAGCTATATAATAGCAGCTGTAGATGGGTTTATGAAATGTTTTCCTTTCCCAACACTAAAACGGCACCGGTAGTGCGGTTTCTGGAAAGTGTAATAAGTTTGTCTGGGGTGCCTCGGTGAGTTTTATGCGCCAGGGGAACCGCTTTTACTAGTCAAGCGTTTACGAATTTTTGCTAGGATTTAGGTATAAAACGATCTTCTTATGCTACGGGCTACTCCACGTGCCAACGGGCAAATGGAAAGAATTAATAGTTATTCTTTCAGTATTAACGATTTCAATTCGGAGAAAACCTTAGATTCTATGAGATGGGGCATTAACACTACTGTCAGCTCGGTTACTGAAAAATCGCCCTATGAGGTATTTTTCGGATATCGACCCAGTGGTGTTAATGATGCCTTTCTGACAAAAGGGGTTTGTGACGAAGAACCTGTTGACATTTCGACTATATAGACTAAAATGTCAGAACAAATACCTGAAAGTCAGCTATAAAAGCTTTGTGATAGATACATGCATTGATGCGGATGGTCTATGAACTCGTTCTCAAGGCTACAGCAAACAATACGCGAATTTTGGTATTCTTTCGCATCTGTATTAGGTTAATTTCTGATCATAGGACAATGATCCTTGGTGCACAGTCGGGGCCATGTTTAGACTGTATAGATTAAATTATATAATTTTTGGTTATGACTAGCGTATAAATGTTACCGAGGTGAATTGAATCCAAATCGGTTTTATATTGGTCTGCAAACTTGAATATAACGACCCTAAAAAATTGTAATAAGAAAGCACTAATATCAATAATATCACCAATAATCCTAGAAAGTCACAGCAATAAACACAAAATGACTCACATTTTACAGTAAACAAACGACACAATGAGGAACAATGATCTATTGCCGTTTGAGCGGTTGCAGTGTTGCCAGATGGAGTACGCTTGGTTTCTGTAGCATGTTCTAAATTAATGTTTGTAGATTTCTTGAAAGATCAATAGAATTATATTTGTTCTTATTATTGCATGAAATATAATCAAATTTACGTAAATGTAGTATTAAAACCCAAATTTACACCTATAAATTTTGCACATATTTTCATTAATTCTAAATGAAGCTCTATATACGTTAGAATACAGTATTAATCGTAAAAAAATTAAAATATTTAAACTTATATCTTTAACATCTTTAAAAGTAAAATTCTGAATTCACAGTCGCAAAACGTAACGCAAATTAAAATATAGTAATAAAATAAATTAATACAAAGTGTAAAATGGAACAATAAAAATAATTTTTTTAATAAAAAGTCTTTATTGAGCCTTCTAGGTGTTGGTATAAGTTTTAGTCCTTCAAACTCAAAATCTGTTTTTTCCACTAGGAAAGTTACGAGAGTTTTCTGATCCAAATATTTACGTTTGATGTTAAGCCTGAAATACAGTGCAAATCCCGTAAACGTTTAACGTAAAAACTAACCAACGAAAACGAAACTTAAAAATGAAGTACACATTTGTTCAAAAATGGGTGATAATTTTCACGCTAAAACTAAATATAACTGTTTATAACTTATATTTCAAAAAAGTATCTAACAAAACATCGAAAAAACACATAAAGAAAAATAACGTTTAAAGTAACCGTTTGGGGGAATTTGCATTGTGCAGAAGACATTGCAGTACTTTTTCATGCTGCATCTTGGCATATGGCCAGGGACAAATTCGAGCCTTATTTTACAAAAATGTACACATGTGTGGATGTCTTTAAATTAACTTTAAACATTAAAAAACCAACCCTATACCCTTTTTATCAGTCGGTAAATCGCCCAAATTTTGATCATATAGATATAGATAGTGTTAATGAAGCACTCAAGGAAACAATTTCCATAAAATATTTGGGATGAATAACAGATAAACATTTCATAGGAGTTCAGTAATAAGTGGTTTATTTAGGCATAAAAATCCTATGAAGTTTTAAAATAGAAAATTGTTTATTGCGATATACAAGAAACTGGTTGAGCCTTTACTAAGATATGGTGTTCAAATAAAAAAAAATCAATTACTTAAGGTGGATTAAAAAATGTCAATGCAAAACAATGTCTAAACCACTGACCAATGTCCGAGGTTTTTGCTTTAAATTCAGCTGTCACTTTTGTATTTTTCTGAACAAAGATTCTGAAAGATGAATATCATATCCAATAATTTTAATATCATTTCAAACATTTTTTTATACCCTTATGAATAAAAATTTCATAATTGAAAACAGTATTGCTCGGACTAAAACCTAAATCTATATTTCTAGTTAAAAGCATAATACTAGGTAAACAGAAAGTGTACGCTGATTTCGCTTTGTCTTTTAAAAGACAAAATATTAGTGGTATATCGTTGCCATTAAATAGCCATAAACCGTAAAACGTTTAAAAAATGTCGCACAATATTGAAAATGTCGTTAACAAAAATAGTCTCTGTGCGATTGTATTATTACAAATACTCATTTTTCCACACCTAATTGATCCCTTTTCTTTAGGTATTTTTTCGAACCCTCCTAATGGTTGCGCCTAATTTATAACCACAGTTATGGGAGCGGAAGGACAATGAAATTAACATAACCTAATCCATCAGACAATAATCAAGCTCAAACAGACTTTATTACTAAATTAACAAATAATTCTAAAACTATCACCAAAAAATAGGGAAATACTATATATATACATATATACTAGTTCTTGCTGCATTAATTATGAATTAGAAAATGAGCAGAGTTTAGGTCGTCTCCCAAATAGTACGCTTTATATAACTGAGATATAAAACATTAAAAACTGTATGTTCTTATTGCTTGTAACTTTTTAAATTTTGATATTCGCAATTACATAGTTTACCACGCGTAAAACAGAACAAATAGTGACATTCTTCCATTATAAACAAATATAAATCACATATGACATAACTGCCTTCGAACATAGCTTTGTTCCTATAACAAATCCACACTTTTTTTACATCATTCAGGTACCTTTTTTAGCGTTTCAATTTATTAGTGTAGTTTCTAGTAGGCACATAAGTACCTACAGGTTTTTTAGAATGTTACTCAAATATATAAAGACTTTTTTTTATATTTTAGTGGACATTTTCGCAACATTTTATTTTTTGAGATACAAAAACGTGTAAATACAAAACTTGAAGATTTTGATGTGTAATGTGTAAAGTTAGTAAACTTTTATTTAAGAAAAATCAAATATTAAAAAAAGGGTTTACTTTGACACATAGAATGTATAAGGTAGCAAAACAGACTAATTTTGTATCTTTTAACATTATTCACGTCTATTTAGATTTTTGTTTCCTTAGTTTTAACGTAAGGCTTTGTATTTCAGAAACGTTCATATCATTATTTTTAAAATTAGGAAGAAAAAAGTTTTTAGGCATATTACTAAAACGTTGTATTTACTCTTTTTTTGTAACTGAGAAAATAAAGACTAAATTTGCATGTAAAAACATCAAAAAATCATCCTGTAGATATTTTGCAATTTGTTGATATCTTTATTATTATATGTATATTACTTATATTGTTGATAAATTTGATTTGATAGTTATAATAGTATTGCACTACTCTCTAGAGTTCAATATCTTTTCAGCAGTCACAACTATAAGATGAGTGGCAATTTCTGAGTAAAAAACCATTTGATTTGATAACGATTATATATTTACTAATAGAAACGTGATTAGGAAAATGAAAAATATTCCAGTTATATTACATTCAACATGTACCTGAGATAGCTGTATAACCAAAATGCTTTTATATCACTCATATTTTTTAACTTACCAGTATTGCACAAACTGTCGCTTGTTTGATTTGAATTAGCATCACTTAGCAGTCTCCTTTTGCGATCTGAAATAATAATTGTATTTTGATTTTATTTATTAGTTATAACATAGTAAAAACCATTCAACATTTACTTTTGTAAAAATATATCTTCAAAAGATACAGGATACGGAATATTACATACATTTTAATACTGTAAATTTTGACTAAACCAATATATTCTATTAACTTCATATAGTAATGAGCTAAAAATGTTACTCAACTGTAACTGTTCCTAATTTATTCCTAACCAATATATATTTTTTAGCTTTAAACATACTTTAGTTTAAATTGTGATGAGTTAAACTAAACTAAACTGGTAGGGTCTATCCTGGGGGCTCTTGGGATGTCGGCTCTCGGGCCTCAGTTCTCATACCTCTCCTAATAATCCCACATGTATTTTCCATACCAACTTTAAAACTGACCTTTAACTCTACACCAAGATTTCAGATATACTCATATAAATGCGGGTTTGGGTATATGAAGGCATAGCTGTCTGGTATAAGCCTACAGTATCTCGCTTAATAAAATTTATCTTTGAAATATACAGCGAGTAACGTAAAATCTTGTGAATTTTTCAAAAATCTTTAAGAAGAAATCTATCTCTATGATGAATTATCCAAATGGATTCTTCTATTGGTACTTTTTATATCTTATAGATTTTTGATCTTCTTTTTTTAAATGAACAATTTCAGAATTTTACTTGCTTTCAATTAAATATTTATACAGATTCGCTGATATGTATAGAAACGGTGGATTAGATTTTGATAACGTAATACAGTCTCTGCTTATAACGGACCTGGGATATAACGTACGCTTTTGTTTCATCCCGTCCAAAATATAACTTACTTTTTTTTCTGATATAATAGCGTGACGTGTCTTACGTTCACTTTCGTTATAACGTTCTATAAGTACGTTTCTCATCGTAGTCAGACGAATCTGTCCGCGATTGCTTTTGGAATAAATAACATAAACAAAACTACTTTTAAGCAAAAATAGTTCAATTGTAAATGAGAGCTACAAAAATTGTATATAATAATTACAATAAGCAATAATACAATAACACAATAAGTTCCTCTAAAATAGTTCGAACGGAACAATAACACAAGTCTGCGTTTAAATAAGCGAAACATGACTTGCGAACTAAGAGTTTTAAGTACCACGGCAACTAGACCTGGTCTAATTCTTAAACCTTTTTAGTGAATACTGGGGAGAATCTCGTCAAATGGACAAGGGTAAACCTATGTATTTGTTGTGCAATTAAACAATTTCTGTTTTAAAAGAATACAATATGAAGCGGCATTACTCCAGCAAGCATTTTGCTCAATATAATTTGGTTAGTCAAGAAAGGATAAAATTAAAAAACTTATTACCGATTTAGGGAAACAGCAACAAATGTTCCATTCACAAAGATCAAATCTAGACAGTGTTGTTAAAGCTAATTTTATAATTAGTTACAAAATAGCGAAAACATCGAAGTCATTTTCTGAGAAAATTTATTAAAGAGTGCCTAGTAGATGTTAGAGAACTTTTGTGTCCAGAAAAAAGAAAGAGTTTGAGAAAGTAAGCTTATCGATAACAACGCTGTTGTTAGATGTATAGATATGATGGCTAGTGATATCAAAACAAACATTGACTGCAAGATTTGATGGTTTTCAATCATTTTCGATTGCTTCGTATAAGAGTACCGATTTATCTGACACAGTCCAGTTAGATATTTTTATACGAGGTGTTGATGAAGAATTTGTAGTGACAGAGGAATTACTGGCTTTAGGGCCAATACGAGAGACCACTAGTGGAAAACATATTTTTGCCGAGGTGCAAAGTACTTTTGAGCAATATGGTTTGCCGTGGTGTAAATTATTTGGACTATGCACAGATGGTGAGCCTTCAATGGTCGGTTCACGAAAAGGTTTTATTGGAATTCTGACGGGAAGAGCAACCGCTATAAACGTGCAAGAATGCGATTTAATAATTCTGCATTGTATTATTCTCCAATAAAACTTGTGCTCTAAGGCCATTCGACTGAAGAACGTTATGAATGTGGTAGTAAATACCATTAATTTCATAATTTCATTAGATCCCGCGGTGTTAACCATTGCCAGTTTAAAGTATTTTTGGATGAACTCTCTTCAGAATGTGATAATGTGACATACTATTGCGAAGTAAGGTGTCTAAGCAAAGGAAAAATGCTAAACAGATTTTATGACATTAGAAAAGAAATAGCTGATTTTATGGAAATGAAAGAGAAAACACTGCCGCAAAATTGTGATTCAACATGGCTTTGTGACTTGGCATTCCTGGTAGACATCACAAGACACTTAACGACCTGAACTTCAAGCATCAAAAACAAGGGCAGTTGGTAAATCAGCTATACAGTCATCTTAAAGTTTTTCAAAACAAAATTCGCTTGTAGGAAACACAAATGAGAAGTAAAAACTCTTTTCATTTTTTTAACGTTATCCAGTCACGAAAATATTCAATACGGTCGCTGTCCTGAAGAACTGAAACTACTGTTGGGCTGAATCGGTTTGTGTAAGTGGAAGATGCTCCGCTTCACCTACAATTGGAAGAAGACTCATATGAGTCCAAATTTGATGATGTGGAACTAACCGAATTTTACAGAACATACCTTTCCGAAGAAAAGTATCCACTGCTGAGAGTTTTCGCACTGAAAATAATTTGTACATTCGGTAGCACATATAAATTTGAGCAGCTTTTTTCAATCATTAATCATCAAAACACTTTGCGCCTATGTACTAATGATATTGACCCCAATATTGATCGTCTTGTTTCTCGGCTTCAAACTCGAGTCTCATTAATTTTCATTTGATTTTTCTATTTGTTTTTGTTAATTCGTTTTTTATATGTTTGATTATGCTATTACAATTATTAAATAAAAAGATGTGTGAATTTTTATGGCATATTTTTCCACTACTAACTTATTTCTGACCTACGGCCCACGACCTGATTAAGTCTCGAAATTACGCCCTCAGCTACGCAAAGGTTACCCATACCTGCTCTATACTTTAATAACTTGCGGCAGAAAAACTAGCCAGACTTGTTTTTACTAGTTTACAACTTATTTTATATTTATATTCCTGTTTTTTAAACGGAATAGAAAAATGAGTCAAATTTCATAAACTTGTCTATTATACATAAAGATTTCAATATTATCAAAACTTTTTGGACAGATAAAGTTAATTTTAACCCCGTTTACTGGCATTTTTTTGCTTTTGTTAAAGAAATTCATCATTTTTTTCGGTTTCATCATGCCTACGTAAAATACGGCTGCTTTTTAAAATGTGATTTGGTGTTCGTCAACGTTTGTTTTGTCTTTGTTACACGTAAAATGCTTTCTTTAAGTGCATTGATTTTAAAACCATATATCTTTCTGCCTGTTCACCGAGGAGTAGGTATATCTGATATATATTGACTGGGTACTCATCCGGGGTTTTTGGTGGTTACCCATCTGTTTTCCAGGGGTATTTTCAAAGTAGGGGTGATGACTCACAGCCATACACATCTATAGGTTATTTGAAAGGGTTCTAATTTCAGTAATTTTTGCGAGTTATTTTCGTGCGATAAAAATAAGTTACTAAACTTTGAACAAAGATGCGTCACCCACGCCAAATAATTAGAACCGCCCCTAATTTCGTGGGCGAATACCCCGGTTTAATGTCCACACGCGTGACGGACGAGTGTGAATCGCAAATGTCACGATTTTTTTATCCTGGGTGAACACCCTTAAGTGGGAAGCGGCCTAATGATGACTAGTTAATCGAAAGCGCTCTGCTATAATTTAGGATTTGGATAATATACACGTTATACAGACAGACCTTTTTGTTTCATTACTTCGATCTTAAGTCGACCCAGCTAAAAATGACAAACTTATTATAATATATTCTCCGGTTCCAAAAAACGATCAGTCGCTTAAACGCTAAACCTGACAAGTTAAATGTTTTTTGGAAATCGATTTCTACATTATTCTATACATTATCCAAAACGCTAGCGATTAGTATGTACTTTTAATGTAAAAGTAGACATCTTATACGCGATATTCAATATAGAAAATAAGTCTTGGAAGCAAAAGCCCACATGTCCAGGGCCCGTTTCGCTTCAAACACCAATATGAAATTATGAAAATTCTGAATGCCTCTGGGAACCAAACAAACCACACGTGAACGGGCAACGTGAAAAACCTCTATAAAAATATAACTAAATAAGTAAAACCATAAATATATTAGATAAAAAAGATTTTAAAACATTATTTTAAAACATCAAAGAATAACATTTTTTGATACAGTTATTGTAAATTTAACCCCCTGACGTATTTACAATTTTCAGATATCAGTGCGAGATTTAATTATCTTGCACTGACATCTGAGTTTCCGATCGATTTATAATGTTTGAGATCAAACCATAATTAGAATCTAAAGGTACAGGTTCCGCCAAGGGGGTCCAGTGAGTTTCGGTAAAACTGGGCGCGGCCGTTTGGCGCCAAGTACATTTCAGCGTCACTGAATTTGTATATTATTATATGAAATAAAAATGATACCTGATATATAGGCGAAACACGAGTTACAACTGTAATTTCATTAATTATGTGATATTTTAAAATTAAGCGCAATGCCTCTTAAATAGTCAGAAATATTTCTATTATTAAAACCAATAACAAAACCTAATACTAATTAATAAAGTACGTTTTTATTTTGTATAATCATATACCATTATATTACTTTTCATACTTCATACAATTCTAAATATGTATAATTTTTCAGGTTTTTAAAATATAATAAAACAAATTGAACAATGGGAAATTCGTAACCAACAACTCAACGAATTTGAAATGGTACGAAATTCCAAAAAAAAATATAAATACCTGGTTTATATTCACATCCTATGCTATTGTTATTTTCGGTGCTATGGAGTTTTCTTTTCCGGCCTCGCTAAAAGCAAACAATTATCTAAAATTAATTAAGATTAACCAATGTAGTATAAACTATAAATCTAGCAAATAGTGGAAACAGCATTACAGTTATATCTAGTAATAGATCAGATTAGAAGCAATAGACACAAAGTACGTGTATATCGTAAAAATTGCAACAGATTCAACTAATTAGTTAGGATCGTTTTTCAGTCTATCCAGTAATTTTCATTAAGTTTTCCATCCGATTCAAGAAACAATTTTTAACTCTATAAAATCAAATAGAGAGAAAAAGCTTTAAAAAACAACACAAGAGTCGACAGGCGATATGCTAGATGACCAGTGGTAGAGGATAAATAGCCACGTCTTTTGGTAAATTGGTAATTTCGGTGGAGCCTAAAAAAGATAGGTGGCGTCCGATAGGGGCACTTTTTCCGAAATTCCGATGATTCAAAATGCAAGTTGCTATGGTTAATTACTTCCCTCATAAAAGGGAAGGAAGTATTGTAATCGGCAAAAAATCACCCCCCGAGATTTTTTCAGATCTTCACGTTTCAGGGTCCCTAGATGACGAAAAACATGTTTTCTCGTTTCCGTCTGTCTGTCTGCCGGTCAGTCTGTTCGCGGCATAGCTAAAAAACTACTTACCCGATTGACTTCAAATTTTGGTAAAAAATTAAGGGTGATATGAGGATGATCTGGTAACATTTTGATAAAAATTCAATATAACAAAACAAAATGGCGGCCTAGTGAAATGTTTAAAAAAATATATTACTAAGAAAGTGCTTATCCAGTTTATCTCAAATTTTGCACAAAAATCAAGTATTAT
Organism: Kuschelorhynchus macadamiae; assembly: GCA_030620095.1. Taxonomy (NCBI): domain Eukaryota; kingdom Metazoa; phylum Arthropoda; class Insecta; order Coleoptera; family Curculionidae; genus Kuschelorhynchus; species Kuschelorhynchus macadamiae. Next base: position 474,904 of record JAUTXW010004592.1, on the reverse strand, counting down.
GTAGGAATTAATTTGCAAAATTTTGGCACGAATCCAAAATGGCGGCTTAATAAAATATTTAAAAATTCAGCCTGAAAAAACTACTTAATGAACTCATTTCAAATTTTGCGGCATGACTAATTGTAGTAAAAAGATGAACTAGTAAAACTGTGGTAATAATTCAAGACGGGAGAACAAAATAGCGGCCAAATAATTTTTTTGTAATCTGAAAAAATTACCCTCTCAGGTTTTACATATTTTCACGTTTTAGCGTCCCTAGACGCCAAAAATATTTATAAATTCCTTAGGTTCGTCGGTCGATTTGTCTGTCTGCCTGTCACTTCGCGGCATAGCTTAAAAACTACTCATCAGATTGACTTCAAATTTTAGTCAAAAATTAAGGCTCATATGGGGTTGACATGGTAATATTTTGGTAAAAATCCAATATGCCGGAACAAGATGGCGGCCTAGTGAAACGTTAAAAATTATTACTAAAAAAACTAATTATCCAATTTACCTCAAATTTTGCAAAAAAATAAAGTGTTACGTAAGAATAAATTGGTAACATTTGGTATGAATATAAGATAGCAAAACCAAATGGCGTCCTAATCAATATTTAAAAAGCCAGTCTGAAATAAACGACTTACTAGATTAATTTCAAATTTTGTGCAAGCATTAAGTATGATATAGAGATAAGCTGGTAAAGTTGTTACGAATTCAAGATAGCGGAACAAAATGGCGGCCAAATAACACGTTAAAAAAATTAACGTGGGACAAAAATTATTAGGCAGACCAAAAAGAATGGTATTACATTTTTACTTCCCTCGTAAGACGACAATGTTGTAATCCGGAAAAAATCACCCTTTTTTAAGTTTTTCACATTTTTTAGGATCTATAAATGCCAAAAAAGTATGTTTTCACAATTCCAACGGTCTGTCTGTTCACGGCAATGTGGAAAACCTACTTACCTGATTAGCTTCAAATTTTAGTCAAAATTTAAGGGTCGAATGGGGATGACCTTATAAAATTTTGATAAAAATCTAATATGGCGGAACCAAATGGGCGCCTAGTAAAATTATCTTAAAAATTTACTGAATAACTATTTATAGAATTTAACACCAATTTTGCACAAAAATCAAATATTATGTAGAAATGAACTGGTAAAGTTTTCGTATGAATTCAAAATGGCGGCTTAATAAAAATATTTAAAAAATCAGCCTGAAAAACTACTTATTGGATCGATCTCAAATTTTGTACAAGAATTAAGTTTGATATAGAGATGAATTGGTAAAATTGTGGTAAGAATTCAAGATGGAGGAACAAAATAGCGGCCAAATACCTAAAATGTTTATAGTCGCAAAAAAATCACCCTCCAAGACTTTTACAGATTTTCACGTTTTAGAGTCCCTAGGTGCCAAAAAAAAAACATGTTTTCTCAATTCTGTCGGTCTGTCTTTCATACATATCTAAAAAAACAGTGACCCAATTAATTTGAAATTTTAGTAAAAAGGTGATGAGAATGACCTGGTAACATTTTGGTAAAAATTCAATACGGCGGAACAAAATGGCACAATAGTGAATTGATTGATATTGATAACATTTTGGTCGGACTCCAAGAAGGTAAAACAAAATGGCAGCCTAATAAAATATTCTAAAAAAATCAACCTGAAAAACTACTTATTTCAAAGGATTTCACTTATTTCATATTTTGTGCAAAAATTAAGTGTAATATAAAACTAAACTGGTAAAACTCTGGTACGAATTCAACAATGTAAAAGAAAATGGCGGCCAAATTGAATTAAATAAATTTAAATCAACGTAAAAAAACTTCCTATTCAATTGACTTCAAATTTTGTACAAAAACTAGATGTGATATAGGTATAAAGTGGTAAAATGACGGAACAAAATGACAATCTAATATAAATAAAAAAAAATCATTTTAATTTAAATTATGCCCGAAAATTAAATATGCAATAGGTAGAAATTGGTAAAATATCGGTACGGATCCAATATGTTACTAAATTAATATGTGCGGAACTAAACTGGGAAGGAAAGGATTTATAACAAGGGAGGTTCCGGGTAAACGAAATTTACCAATTTTTTGTTTCAATACTTGAACCGCCTTGATTTTCAAGCGCAACTTTAGAATATATATTTTGACAAGTTAGACATTTTAACTCAACATGACTCAGAAGTTTGTAAATATGACCCCAAATATCAAGAGGGTACTGAAAAAATTTAAGTACTGTTAAGATTTTCCAGTTTTGAAATGTGTCCCTACACGTTTGTAGTGGCTTTAACCCAAATATTAATCTGATGATACGCTTCTGCGACACAAAAACCCTATTCACTTTGGAGGCTTGGCCCCAAAGCATGATGTTATATGTGAGGTAATGGTAAGCCAGGGCATAATACGAATTTCGAAGCATGTTTGCGGGTATAGTTTGCTTTAGTTTCGGTATCGCAAAATATGCCCTAACAAGCCCAGAGCATATATGATCTATTTGTAGACTCCAACTATTTCTGGAGTCTAGGTAAGAACCCAAAAATTTAACCACATCAACACTGTCCTCTATATTTGCTTTTGGTTTGAGATTGTAAAAGTGAACTGTCACCGTCTTTTCTTTATTGAGGATCAGTCTATTTTGGATACACCACTGACTCATGCTGTTGCATACCAGTGTTATATTTTGCAAAAGGGACTTTTCATCCATTGCTGACACTCCCACTGTTGTGTCATCAGCAAACATGATGGTTGTTCCTGGAAGGGACAAGTCATTGATAAACAAAATGAAAATAAGTGGTGCCAGAACCGAGCCCTGTGCTGCTCCAATATTGATCCCATATTGTTCAGATCTGGAACTGCCGAGTTGCACCATAATCCGCCTCTCTTCCAAGAATGACATCAGAAGTGCAAGAGCATTCCCTCTTATTCCCAGTTGATGAAGTTTGTGATTAACAATTTTGAGGTTGAGTGTATCAAATGCTTTTAAAAGGCCAAAAAACAATCCCGCCACAACATGTCCTGATTCGAGTTCTTGGTGTATGAACTCTGCCAGTTCGATTGCTGCTGTCTCAGTGGATCTTCCGCTTCTAAAACCGTGTTGATGCTTGCAGAAAAGCTGAAATGTATTTAGAAAATTTACAAGTCTGTCGTAAATGGCTCTTTCTAATATCTTTGAGAAAGCACTCAAAATTGACACTGGTCTATAGTTGTCTATGTTTGTATGGTCACCTTTCTTGTATAGCGGAATCACTTTGGCCGTTTTAAGCAATTTTGGAAATTTGCCTGTTTCCATGCATTGATTTATCAGTATCTGAAGTGGTTGGGCAATTTCACTGCAAACTGCTTTTAGTGCTTTGATGGGAATGTCGTCAGTGCCAACTGATTTTTTGTTTTTCAAATTTTTAATGATCTTTTCCACTTCAGGTATTGTCACAGGTTCCAAAAATATACTATTTGGTTGCAGGTCAGACGTAGAATATGTGGTCCCAGTGGCATCGTTCACGCTTCCAAAGTTTTGTTTTATTTTGTTTTCAGCTACAGTCGAAAAGTATATTCCAAATTCATCAGCCACTTGGCTTTGCTCAGTCATCATTTCCCCCTTGATGTTAAGAAGTATTGGTTTCTCTTGCTTGGTTCTTCCTAGTTCTTCATTGACTATAGCCCACATTTGCCTCGTCGTGTTTTCCGAGTTCACTATGCGATCTTTGTTGAAGTTCACTTTGGCGCTATTGACTGATTTCCTGTATTCCTTTTTCTGCTTCTTATAGAGTTGATGGATATTCTCATCTTCCGTCTGACTAGCTAATGAATACAGATCATATAATCTGGATTTTTCTTGCCTCAGCTCAGTTGTAAACCAATTATTGTGAGTCTTTCTTATTTTTATTTGTTTTCTTGGGCAGGTTGAATCGAGATACCAAACAAAGCACTGTAAGAAATATTCAAATGCAGAATCGATGTTAGTTACTTGAATACCACTCCAATTTTCTTGTGTCAGTCTCTGCTTCAGATTATTGAGATTATTTTTAGTTAGGGATCTTTTATTTATTTGTTCGTTTTTAATGCTCGTTTCTTGTGGCTTGATAGTAATCAATAATTCTCGCAGTGTGTAGTCAGATAGGTGCGGCTCCGAAATTGCACTTTGGATCAAACTATCGTCCATATTCGTTATCATGTAATCAATGGACGTATTTGTAGTTTTGTCCGTTTTCGAAGTAAAAATTCTTGTTGGTCCAGTGCAGTGGTTCTTTAGTTCGAATGAGTCCAGTAAGTTTTTTAGCAATTTAAAAGAGTAGTCGTCTTTTTTCAAACTACTGATTTTTAAATCCCCATATATAATTATATTTTGACACCTATTTGAACAATATTCAAGAAGACTTGAGGTTTGATTAAGGAAAATTTCGATATTTCCTAAGGGTGGTCTGTATATAGTTATCCCTATTATTTTCAATGACTCTAGAACCAGTTCTATCCCACAGCATTCCATCCCACAGCATTCCATCTGCATTTCCACAGCAAAATCCCTTATACATTCAATTGGTTTGACGTTTAGGTTGTTATTCGTGTATATCGCGGTCCCTCCATGTGTATGTTACGACAGGAAGAGGTTTGCAGTTGCATCGTTAGCTATCCATGTTTCTGATAGAGACATGATGTGGGGTTGTTTTCTTTGCATAGAGCTTCTAACAGGTTCAGTTTATTGGGCAGGTTCTGAATGTTAATATGGTAAACTAACAGTTTTAACAGTTTTCCGCTTCGATGTTTTGCTATATCTCCGTTATTAACTGCGACAGTCGGGGGTATAAAAAATTTTATGTTGTTTGCGTTTCTGCCGTTTCTTTCTCGCTGTTATCTTTGTCGTTGTTATCGTCTCTGTTATCTTTGTCATTGTTCTCGTTGTTGTTCTCTTGATTGACCTCGATTGAATGTGCTGGGTTGTCTTTCATTTTGTTTTTACTATTGCTGTTTTGCTGTTCTGTGAGAGTTGCTACTGTTCATTTATTTATGTAGTTATTGTATATATAACTTCCGGCACCCGAAATCTTCCTTTAGTGGTTACTTCACCATTGTCTAGTATTTGATATTCATGCAATATCTTGCTGCAGTCGATGAAATGAGTTGTTTCGTTGGTTATGTTATTAATGGAACTTTGGATCATACTATTTTGTTGTTCTAACAATTTATTTAACGTCGGTGTGGTCCTTACAATGGGGGAACCAATAAATATTACATTAGTGTTTTGTCCTTGTTCCAGTAAGTCATTTATATAGGTTCTCTTAATAGATTTTCCTCTTCTTGCATTCTCCGTAGTGCTAAATATTATCACATAGTCATTTTTTGTGAAGTTTTGGGTACATTTTTTGAAGAGCGAGATTGTTATGTCTTCAAAAATATTTGACTCGTTATATTGACAGTTTGTGTCGAAATCAGTTTTCGCAACAGACTTAAAAATTTTGCCATTATTGTAACTATTACATCCATCTAGTAGGAGTACTTGGGGTCTCTTTTGAATCCTTAACTCGCTTCTTGTGATTCGCTCTTTATTATCTCCCTGACTTTCTGTGTGAATAACCTTTAAATCACTTATTTGACTTTTTAAGTTAGCTATCATTTTCATATGAATATCGTTTAAGTTATATGCCTCTGATAGTTGCAAATTTTGTTCATTGATTTTTTGTTTCAAAGCTTTACCCTGTGCTCTAAAATTGTCGTGACATTTTAATCGTTCGTCTTGTTCCATCGAGAGTTTTTTTTCTAGTCCTGATATTTTTTCTATACTTACTTTTTCATCTCTCTCATTTCTTGCTCCCCATGGAGTCTCTCGTTTTCTTTCTGGATTGTGTTTTTTTCTTTTTTTAGTTTTTCTATAGTTTCTTGTGCCTCTTTCTTCAAGGTTCGTGCTGTTTCTAAGTCATGTTCTGCGACTTTCAGCTTTTGTCTGTATTTGTCACTATTTGCCCTTGTTTCTTCAGTTAGTGATTCCATTCTGGATGACGTTTCTAAGAATGCAATATTTTCTTCTAGTTGTTTTATTTTTTTCATTTGTTCTCCATTTTCGTCCGCCATATAATTTAAACGCTCTATGTTTTGCTCTATTTCAAACAGTTTTCTTTTCAGTTTATCCGATTGGTTTTTCAGACTTTCTTGATTTTTCACTTGTTCCATCTCAGATGACTTTCTCCATTCCTCCATTTTCTTCTCCATTCTCTTTATAATCTCCTTGTATTTCTCTACATCCTTTGTATATATCTCTTCTTGTTCCTCCGCAGCATTTTCAATTGCAACTGAGTTCCGTTTAGCTCTATGAAGTGCTCTGGTTATTTCTTTTACCTCGCATTGTTGTTCCGCGATCATTCCCCGTAACTCGATAATTTCATCAATCTCGCCATTTTCGTAGTATCATTACAAAAATTCTTGCAGAAGTCGCTGCAATAGATTTTGTTGTTCTTAATGATCGTTATTGATTTTCGATCAGTGCAACTCCTATGCAATATTCTTTTGCATGCTACACAATAATAGCATTTCATATCCTTTTTACAGCATTCAAACTTTCCCAAAGATTGCGTCTCACTCATTGTTGCATCATATGGTAAACCTTCAAACTCATCCGCCTACTCAATTCAACGACTGAAGTTAGAAGGTGTTCCCATGCAAATCAATCTGTTTTTTATCTACGAGCTGGTTTTTCATCATCATCAGGAAATAAATATAAGAATGGAAGATTCTGAACCTAATCTCAGTGGTTCGATATCTAGCAGGGAACTGATGTAATGTTTGTTATTGTTTATGTTGGTGTGATTTCAAATAGTTCTAAATGCGGGTTTCTTTCTTGTTACATTTTTTTATTTAGGTAATTAAGTTAGGTAATAACCGACGCAATTATAACGAAAGTACAAACTTAGTTTAATATAAAAATATTTAAATAAAGTTATCTCTGCTAATATACACTAATAATGTGTGTTGCCAAAAATCTCAGCAAATCAACAAGCCACAAAAGTTTTTAAATGTGTCTAGCATAAAAATATATTAAGGTATATCAAATGCACTGATCCTTTGGCTAAAGCACATAGTTATTCTAATACTGCACTATTTATTCTTTATTATGATCTAAAACAGCACAATGGTTTATCTCTAAAGTTTTCAAGACCCTTTTTTTTGTTGTTAGTGCTGATAAGCAAAACAATGCTACTATAAGCAAAGATAGGAATTTCTTTACTGTTATTCAGGAATTGTAAAGATTTGGAGGATAGTTTTTCACGTTTCACGCGAGTTATCTGACCATCCAACCAAGGAACCTGCTGACACTGCATATTAGATGACCGCTAATATATGCGAATTTCTGCGACGCGAGGGCAGTCAGTTGAAAGCATCGACGTAAAACATTTTATTTTTGTTTCTAAATAACTTGTATTTTTGAAATAAACATTTTTTAAAAAGGCGATTCCGTAGTCTCGTTTTGTAATTGGCGCAGTCGTACGGATTTTCGGAAGTTTATGAATCGCTCATAATAACTTTTTCGTTTTAACGAATTAACCGGAAAGAACCAATTGTTGTGACATTAGGTGAAGTGCTTATTATAGAGCGGATTGATCAAGACATCGATCGATTCCCAATCCATCGCGGATCTGTAAGAGCATTCCATTTGATCGAACATCGAGGGATAGGACCCACATTGTCTGTCTCTGCAAGTACCACGCTTTGGAGAAGGACCACATCGCCGAACCAAGTTTGGAACTTATAGAATGACTAGGATCGCCATTCTTCTAGTATTGTAAGTGCAATTGATTTTCTCTCATATTGATGTCGATTGAAAATTTAATTTCTGAATTAGATAGCCTTCGTTTATCACCTTCAGCTGACTCTGTTCCTCAAAATAATTTAGGAGCATTAGATTTAGAAGTAGGAGTAGAAAATATACAAGAAAATTTTGAAAATACAATTTCTTTAAGTAATCATTTACTAATTAATCAATTATTAGAATCAAATATGTCCCAATTTAAACCCGAATATTTAAACTGCGTCCCAGTTTTTGACGGAGACGCAAATGATTTAAATAGATATATATCTACATGCCAATCACTCATAGACGCATTTTACGATGCAAGCAACCCGCGAAATTTTCAAAATATTTATTTGTTAAATTCTTTAATAGGCAAACTTACAGGTCAGGCTAAACTAGTTGTTAACATACAAAATGTAACAACGTGGGACGAACTTAAAGACACATTAAGACGAAATTTTGCAGATCAAAGGGATGAAGCGTGTTTAAATCGTGATTTGGTTATGTTAAAACAAAACACCGGTGAAAAACCAAATGATTTTTACGATAGAGTTTTACATATTTTAAATCTGCTGTGTTCATTTATTGATGCGCATGAGCTAACTAATTCAGCTAAAATTCTAAAACGAGAACTATACAATGAATTAGCTTTAAAAACATTTTTAAGTGGATTACGTGAACCATTAGGGACAACAATAAGATGTATGAGGCCTGAAAATCTTATGCAAGCTTTACAATTTGTAACACAAGAATATAACGTGAATTATTTTCAAACCCAAAATAAATCCGGACCACTCTTAATAAAAAATAATACCAATAACAGTAGCCATAACGTTTTTAAGCCACATCAAAATTTCCAACCGAATTTTATTCAAAGACCAATTTTTAACGCAAATACGCCACACAATGCATTTAGGCCTAATTTTCCGTCACAGCCTATGAATATAAGACCCAATCCTAATAGGCCGCAACCGAGATTTTTTACAAATAATCAAGTTTTTGGTAAGCCTAGAACTAATGTGTTTAAGCCAAATAATCAAAACAGGTTTCCACCACCAAAACCAATGTCAGGCGTAGAAACAGCTATATTTAAACCATTCGCTAATAGACCACCACAAAATAACCAACAACAAAACTCTAATTTTTATTCTCAAAATCAAGGATTTAATCCACCTAAATTTGCTTTCGAAGAGCTTCATAATACTGAAACTCATAACATGCCCTATTATGAACAATATTCGTATGAAGAATGTCCACATTCTAGCACATACGACCCGTATCAGAATGTGTATTGTGATCAAAATTATTACGCCCAAAAGACCGAATTTTACGAATATGATTCAGAAAATAATCCTATTGTGACATTACCTGACTCTGACTTTCTAGAAAATACGAATTATTACGAAGAACAAACTGACCGCGAAAATTTTACCAAGGTTCCTCCAGACAACAAAAAACCTTAGAACCTCAATTAATATCATTCAATATGTCAAATCCTAGTGAGTTAATTTATATAATTTTCCCAGAAACAAACCTAAAATTTCTTATTGATTCAGGCTCAACAAGATCTTTTATCGATCCGAATCTTGCAAAAAAAATTTACCCAAATAATATAATAAATGATCCTTTTATAGTTTCGACCGTTTTCCAAAAATCAGCCCATCAATATAGTGCCTTAATTCCCTCATCAAACATTTTTAATTTACCGTAACAAAAAGATTTGAAATTCTATCTATTTAAATTTCATAATATATTTGACGGACTTATCGGACTTGACAATTTAAAAATACTTCAAGCTAACCTCGACTTTGATAAAGGCTTATTAGTTACACCTTATACTAGAATTAAATTACGTTTTCACAAAACGCAAAATGAGTTAAATTTTATTACAATCGCCCCACGTGTCGAACAAGTAATACAAGTAAAAACATCGGTAAGGAACGGTGATATCATAATACCACACCAAAGGTATCACAATTGCGAGATACCGGAATGTCTAACTGTTGCAAAAAATGGTTTTGCGATAACAACAATTCTCAACAATACTTGTGAAGAAGTAACCTTAGACTTCTCACAACCCATAAGCGTAGAACGTTTTTATGCGAGTGAATATGAAGAAATAAATTTAAATAATTTTAACGATTGTTCCGAATTAAAAAATTTGGATTTTTCAAAATTTAGAACAAACCATTTAAATTCAGAAGAACAAGCAAAGCTTTTAAAATTAATTCATGAGTATTCAGACATTTTTTATAACGAAGACGAACCTTTAACATTTACAAATGAAATTAAACACCGCATAAGAACCACAGACGAAATCCCGGTTTATTCTAAATCGTATCGCTACCCCTTTATTTATAAGCAAGAGGTAGATAAACAAATAAAGAAAATGCTAGATCAAAAAATAATACGACCGAGTAGCTCTCCGTGGAGTTCACCCATTTGGGTGGTACCCAAGAAGCTAGATGCCTCAGGGAAGCCAAGATACAGGGTAGTAGTCGATCTAAGGGGTGTAAACTCTAAGAGTTTAGATGATAAGTATCCTCTCCCGAATATAACCGATCTATTAGATAAGTTGGGAAAATGTCAGTACTTTAGTACCCTAGACTTAGCCAGTGGATTTCACCAGATCCAAATGCACGAAGATGACATCGAGAAAACGGCATTCAACACAGAAAATGGACATTACGAATTTCTTCGAATGCCCTTCGGGTTGAAAAACGCACCCGCGACATTTCAACGTGTCATGGATAATATCCTGAGAGGAATTCAAAATGAAAAATGCCTTGTATATCTTGACGATATAATTGTATTCTCAACATCATTACAGGAACATTTAGAACGGCTAAAATGCGTTTTTCAAAGGTTAAGAGATTCTAACTTTAAAATCCAGTTAGATAAATCGGAATTTTTAAGAAAAGAAGTGGCATATTTAGGCCATGTCGTCACGGCAGATGGCGTTAAACCAAACCCTGACAAAATAAAAGCAATCAAAGAATTTCCAATACCAAAAACAACAAAACAGATAAAAGGCTTTCTAGGTTTACTTGGATACTACAGACGGTTCATAAAAGACTTTGCTAGAGTTACGAAACCACTCACAAAGTGTCTTAAAAAGGGTGCAAAAATCGAACATGACAAAGAATTTATTGAATGCTTTGAATTATGTAAAAATCTGCTAATAAACGAACCAATACTTCAATACCCTGATTTTACCAAGACATTTAATTTAACGACGGATGCCAGCAATGTGGCAGTTGGTGCTGTGTTATCACAAGGACCAATAGGACAAGACTTACCGATCGCGTATGCTTCGCGAACTTTGAATGATTCAGAAAGGAACTATAGTACCACCGAAAAAGAACTTTTGGCAATTGTGTGGGCCACAAAGTATTTTCGCCCATATATTTTTGGAAGAAAAATAAATTTAATTACAGATCATAAACCCCTACAATGGCTAATGAACCAAAAGGATCCCAGTTCTAAATTACTACGCTGGAGAATAAAAATTGATGAGTTCGACTACAACATTATCTACAAACGGGGTAAATTGAATACCAACGCGGACTGACTTTCTAGAATCGAGTTGCATACCAAAGAAACTAAAGACATTTTTTCACTAAAATCATACGTAGAAAATTTTAATAAATCTTTAGAGGAAACAACCTCAAATGAAAATTTAGACCAAATATCGACCATTGCACAAGCAGATGACAATGAACCCGCGCGTGAGGTCGGTCACACCACAAATAATCAAACAGCTGATGACGAACCACCCGACGACAACATGACAGTACATACAAACCAGAGTGAAGACCCTATAGTAGGAATTCCCATTTACGATATTCCAGTAAACTACGGATCAAATCAGATAATACTTTCCTCTGTATTTCATTCACCTGCACGACCTAAGACGACAATACTATTCGAGAAAAAACGGAGAATCTCTGTTCAAATTTCTGAAAATAATTTTGAAAATGATATCCTAACCTTTATTAAAGAATTAATCATACCTGATAAACAATATCATTTATATTTTGAGAATGCAGAAATGTACGAGCCTTTCTGCGAAGTAACTAGAAAAACATTCAAATGGCCTTCGCTAAAATTTAAGCGCTGCCTGACAAAACTTATTGACGCTACAGACAAACGAGACATACCAGAAATAATTAAAAATTACCACGAGTCAAAAACAAACCATCGCGGTATTGATGAGACTTTGAGCAAAATAAAGGAACGCTATTATTGGCCGAACTTAAAAAATTCTGTTCAAACTTACATTAATGATTGTGAGACATGTCAATTAAGTAAATATGAACGACATCCTATCAATATAAAAATGAACGTAACACCAACTGCTTTAAAACCCTTCGAGATAATACATTTAGATACTTATACACTCGAACAAACCAAATTTTTGACTATAATAGATAGTTTTTCAAAATATGCTCAAGCATATTCTTTGCAATCCCTCGCTGCTACAGAAATCGTAGACAAACTTTTAATATTTTTCTCACATCATAGTATTCCCAAACAAATAATTGTTGACAATGGCACAGAGTTCAAGAACACAATAGTGACAGAACTTTTGAATTTACATAAAATAAAAGTACACTTTTGCTCTCCTAGTCATGCGCAATCAAACGGGCCCGTTGAACGGCTCCACTCTACTTTAGCAGAGCATATAAGATTACTAAATAACCAAACCTTTAGTAAAACACCAATAAGTCAAAAAATGATTTACGCCATTATTGCATATAACCATTCAATTCATTCTTCCACTAATTTTAAGCCAATTGATGTTATAAATGGTCATACTACAAATAATGATCCTTTTGATATTAAAATAAACCAATTACTTTTAACAGATTATGTCAATAACCATAAAGAAAAATCACAACTTATGTATGCCAATATAAATCAAAAATTAATACAAAAGAAAGAAAAGGTAATATCTAAAATAAATGAAAACCGAGACGACACTGAACTATTTGAACCAAATCAAGACGTTTACGTTAAGAAGCATGTTAGACAAAAACTTGCTGACAAATTCGAAAAACCGACCAAAGTTAAATCTGTAAATAAAAACCGTAAGACAATACAGACGCAACTTCGTTCTAAAATTCACATGGACAACTTAAAACGACCTTTAAGGAGAACTTACAGCTTTGACTAAAACAAACGTATTATATTTCAGCCTGGTCGCCGCCGTTATCGGAGACAGAGAAAAAATTATTATCAGACAACTAGACGACAACCCAGGAATCGTGCCGATTAAGCTAGCACAAGCTAAACTTACAGAATACACGTATACCTTAATTCACTATTATGACTTAAATCCAATAATATCTGAAATTAATAAATTAAACGCAAAATCAAAAAATATTACAAATTCATTAATTATACATAAAGAATACTATGCCGAATCATCTAATTACTTAAAAATTCTTGCAATTTCTCAAGAACGCGTAGAAAATAAAATTAAAGAAATTTTACCCCATCCATTAAAAAATAAAAGAGGATTAATTAATGCTGCAGGGTCTGTTTTTAGGGCTGTAACGGGAAACTTAGATGCGGAAGATGGCGCTCGCTATGAAAACCTAATAAAAAACTTACAAGGAAACCAAAAATTATTAAGTAATAACATACGTAACCTAAATCAGATTTCAACAAGCGTCATTACGAGTTTTAACACAACAATTCAAAAAATAAGCCAAAATGAAAAACTTCTCGAGGGTAAAATAAAACAAATAAGTTATATTGTACAAAAAACAACGTACAAAGAGAACATGTATTTTATTAAAGACACTCTTGATCAAATTATTAACTTGTACGAAATAATCGATTCCATTTTACAAGATGTTGAAAACTCCGTTACATTCGCAAAGCTTAAAATATTTCACCCGAGCATAATTCAAACCAAAGATCTTTTAAATGAACTCAAAAAACTCGAAAAAATGGTAGGTTCAAAACATTTAATTTTGCCCACTAACCTAGAAAATATATTTTTATTCGAAAATATTATAGACGTCGACTGTTTTACCCTAAATAACCGTGTAACATATTTATTACGAATTCCAGTAACCAATCCAAATAGTTTTTCTTATTATCACTTGTACTCTATACCAATTGAGCATCAGAGTCTGTTTAAGGTTGTTATACCGCGGAACAAATATTTACTTAAAAATCAATTGTACTTTACTCATCGTCCGGACCCTTGCCAAGAAGTTGTGCCCAACCTATTTCTTTGCAAAAAAGAAGACCTCACAGAGATCACTTCAAAAAGTCCTTGCGAAGTACAGCTCTTACAGACCACAAAAAGCACTTCTACCTGCCAACAAATCGACGTTACAATAAGTCGACCTGTAATAAGTCAATTGGATAATTCCAATCAATGGATTGTAGTTTTGCCAAATACCGAACTAGTAGAACTGCAATGTGACATGGAAGCTATATGTTGACCCTTCCAACAGGATGCCAAGCAAAAATCAACGATATGTCGATTATCAATAATCAAAACGACGTCGATACTAATAAGCAACCCATCCTATTCCCGGACTTCCAAGATACCCCTGAACAAGACTTTCCCGTCCTGAATTTGTGCTTCCATTTACAAGAAATCAAATTAGACGAACTTCACAAAATCAAAAACAAAATTTAAGAAAATCATGTCCCAGAACTTTTCGACCGAATTTCGAAATTTCCAAGCCTATGGACAATTTTTATATACACCCTTTTTCTAACTATTTTTGGATATTTTTTGTTTAGATATTTTATCCGAAATAAATGTTTGAAAAAGATGACCGCAACCACAACCACAACAGAACCGAATCCGAGCCAACTCATTGAACTACCCCCTATCAGGGTTAGTTAAATCTAAGAAGGGAGGAGTTATCTGACCATCCAACCAAGGAACCTGCTGACACTGCATATTAGATGACCGCTAATATATGCGAATTTCTGCGACGCGAGGGCAGTCAGTTGAAAGCATCGACGTAAAACATTTTATTTTTGTTTCTAAATAACTTGTATTTTTGAAATAAACATTTTTTAAAAAGGCGATTCCGTAGTCTCGTTTTGTAATTCGCGGATAATTCAGTTCATATTAATTTGAAAATGGCACAGTTACATTAGCAGAATTTTCTTGAACAGAAACACTTAGAACAGTATATAGGTTTGAACTATTATAACACGAAAAAATTAATTATTTCGGAGCACTTAAAAACGCGTTTGGTTTACAAGAATCGTGACACTAATTACTAATTAATCGATTTAATGTTTTTGGTTATAGATAGGATCTTTGAATTTTTTTTGAAAATAATAATTAAACAGCTGCCAGAATTGTAAGTGTAGTGTAACTTTCCAACGGATTAAATTATCGATTTGGGCTTTTCAGTAATAGATAGGATCTTTGAAAATATAAAAAATTACTCATTTTATTTTAATTAATCAAATGTTCGCAATCTGTCACTGTTAGTCCAAATATATTGACATTTTTATCATAGAAAACTAAAGTTCGAACTGCTCTGACTCAGAACAAATCCCTTAAAAAGTAAGTTGATTTTTTTTAACTTCTCTTTACTCGACTGCTCATGCAAAGAAGGGTGTATATATGTTTGTATTGTCCATATGTATCATTGTTGGTTACCAACTACATGCCAAATGCTGAAACTATTTTCATGAAAAAAGCATCAAAAGATTGTTTTGTATCCCGCGAGTGATTTTAGCTGTTCGCTTTTAAAAAGTGAAAATGGTGGATGTACCGAGTTATTTTGTCTAACAATAAAAAAACAAATAGTTCGATCTCATGTGACAACTATCAAATAAAAGAACGTCTCTAATACATTATACACGTACAAGGGTCAATTGCATATAAAATTGTGCTAGAAACAAGCTAACAATTATATATTATATTAACATGCAACATGCTTATTCATAGAAATCAGCAGTACAAACTATTGCACGAAAACTCAATTTTTTTTTTTGGAAATCGGGCTATTGCAGGGTATATTTTACATATGAAATAAAAAAATACAAAATACAAAATTAGCCTGCTGGTATGGATTATAATCTGTTTTGTAGTTATTCTTCCAAAAAATATATTTTTTAATAAAAACATGCAAATGTAGCAATTTCGTTCTCCGCACAATAATATACTTATTTCGAATATAAATAAAAAATCACATAAATTACCTTCTTTAGTTTTGGTATATTGTTCTGTATTTTCAATGATTGCTGTTCAATAGATTTCTCCAGTTTTCCAATCATTTCATTCAGTATTGATAGGTGGTTTTCAGATAAGTTATCAGATTTCTCAAAGTAATAACAAGGGCTATCTTCATCTTCCCATTTAACCACCACACTTTCTTTACTTTTATTTTCTTCAATGAATGCCCTATCTTTTACTGTTGGGTTAACCTGATTAACTGAAGGAAGATCTTTTGTCATTTGCCCATTCGGCTTAATTTCAACTTGTTTTCCACTTAACACTGTATTCATTAATTCTTTCGACCTATTTAAACCCTCTTCTTTAACACCACTAATCTCTTCCATTGAATCGCCAATCTGACCCTTAGTAACATCTTTAAGATCCATATCCTGTAATTTAACTAATACTTTTGGAGTTATTTTAATGCTTAGTTTATCAACTTGTACAAATAATTTTTTACCATTTTTCTGCATTAAATCCTCTGACGGGTGGTGACAAACCTCCTTGATTTCAGCTCTCAAAGGAGAAAGTGAGGTATACTGAAAAATATCATGCCTTGAATCCATATTATATGTGTCTTTTATTTCCTTATGTCTGATTTCTGCAAACTCTGATGAATTTACTTCTAAATCTGTGTCATGAATCTTGATACCAAATTCTTCCAGCCTATTAATATCGTCACTTATTTTACTGATAAGCAAGTTAATACTCCTTAATGAACAATTATCTCTGTCAACAAGACTAAAACCTTTGAATTCTTGAATGGTTTCTTTACATTCTACTATACATTTTTCAGGACCAATATCATTGAGATGACCTGCATCTTCCTGAAGAAATTCTTTTTGGTCTAAACTTATATATGGAATGTCTTCTGTTATAGTTTCCTGGGTACATTCAACAATTTCCTCATGACATTCACCTATCATTAACTCTTCAGAATCCACTGTATTTAAACTGATTTCAGTATTTACAACTACAGTTTCTTCAGTTCCACCTTGTTTATCCATTACTACATCTGTATACTGCTCAACACTATCTACTATTAAATCATCAGCAGTGTTATTTTTGTGATTCTCACGCAAATTTTCCTCCACTGTATTTAAACTGACTACAGTTTCTTTAGTTACACCTTGTTCATCCATTATTACATCTACATGCTGCTCAACACTATCTACAATTAAATCAGCAGTATTTTCTTCGTGATGCTCACACACATTTTCCTCTACTGTATTTAAACTGATTCCAGTACTTATGAGTACAGTTTCTTCAGTTACAGCTTGTTCATCCACTACTACATCTATAGGCTGCTTAACATTATCTGCTGATAAATTGTCAGCAGCATTGTCTTTGTGATTCACAAGCAAATTTTCCTCCACTGAATTTAAACTGATTCCATTATCTATTAGTACAGTTTCTTCAGTTACAGTTTGTTCATCTACTATTACATCTATATGCTGCTTAACATTACCTACTATTAAATTATCAGCAGTAGTATCTTTGTGATTCACACACAAATTTTCTTCCACTATATTTAAACTGATTTCAGAATTTACAAGTACAGTTTTTTCAGTTATGGCTTGTATATCCATTACTACATCTAAATGCTGTTCAACACTATCTACTATAAAAATATCAGCTGTATTATCTTTGTAATTCTGACATAAATTTTCCCCCATTGACTCATTAGTTGATTTTTCAATGGCTAGTTCTGCTTCATTATCAATATTTTGATTAGAATCATCAAAAATAATTTGCTCAACTTCAGTACTTTTTATATTATCTATCTTACCAATTTTGGTGTAATCTACCTCAGCAACTTTTTTGGGTTCTGAAATGTTTGTCAGAATTTTTGAATCAAAATTATCATCTGCAGACAAGTTGTTCACGAATGGTTCATGAGTAGACCCACTAAGTGTTTCATTTTTGTCAGGCACAGCTGCATATTTTTTTACTTTATCAACATTGGACGTATCAGAAAGAATTTCATTATTAGGAATTATTGGCACGTCAAAAGTTTTTCTTTTTTTGATTGGACTAATAGTAATGGATGAATATTCATAGTTGTCATCCTCATCTCCATACATATGACAATTTATATTAGACATTTCCTGTGCTAATCTAGCCTCTAAGGCTTCAAAGCTTTCTAAACTTAAATCTTGACTCTTTAGGACTGGAGAATCTTTAGTGACAGTTGGGTTTATTTCCACATGTCGTTCTAATTTAATTTGAAGTTGTGGAGTTCTTTTGTTGTTATTTTTAGGTGGAGATTTTGATTTTTGTTGAGCAAGTGGATTTACTAGTACAGAACTGTTATGACCCATCGATTTTTCTATATCGATTATGTCACTTCCAAGACGAGTCTTTGACGATTTATTAGATTTATCTAAAAGGCAAAAAAAAGTAAGATTAACAATTTTATAATATATATATATATATATATATATATATATATATATATATATATATGTACGCCACTGACTTTTTAAAAAAATATTGAGGTGAAAACATAAATTGGTTCAAAATATATATACAATTGACTTAAGTAAAATTTGAGCTGGCAAGAAGTTTATGCTGGAAAAATGATCTTATATGACAATAAAAAAGCTAGTCACGTAATTTATCACACCTGTCCAATTTGACATATTTAAAAAAAAAGGCCAAAAAACTACCTTCTTTGGTAAATGAAAAAAGTTGTTTCTGTTTTGATTCTATAGCTATGTGCTAGCGCTTCCGGATGACTTCAATTTTTTTTGTTTTTAATTGATGCTTTTTCACTTTACCGACTGTAAGTAAACCTGAATTAAAACATTCATTTTTGATAAATTTATCGCCTAAATGCATTTAATTTTTTGTTTTAAGTGTCATTTTGTTGGTGAACATAAATTGGTTATAAAAAAGAAAAATGCGTCGAACTTTATGCAAAGTTTATCCAGTTTCCACAATTTAATGGAAAATATTTTTAAATTGGATTATTTATGAAGTTAAAACGATCTCGCAATTTTTAAAAATATTCGCTCGGACCCGTCGATTTTATTTTCAAGGGGAAACATATTTACGTATATTTTCGACACTCTCCTTTCCATCCCCTACAGAGAATCGGAAGAGGGCTGAAGTAATACCTCATTTTAAAGGTAATAAAGTTCTCTTTATAACGCTTCCCATTTGTTTAAATTTAGTGTAGTTTTCAAGAAAATGCTGTTTCAAAATGGTAACCAGTCAAAATCAAAGAAGTCGATTTTTTTGTTGTTATCGCAATATTTCGTTGTCTTTATTGAGCCATTTTTGAATAAGTTCTTCATCCAACGATTCTCTTAATAAAAGTGCACTGATAATTTAATTTAGGTTTGCTTATATTCCTTTAGCTACATGAAAAAGCATTAAGCTAAATATAATTTTCCTTTGCTTTTTTTTTAATTTTTGAAAAAAAAGGTAGCTTTTTGCTTTTTTTTTGAAAAATGTCAGATTTGACAGGTAAAATAAATCACGTGACTAACCTTTTTATTACCATTTTGCATTATTTTTAAAGCAAAAACTTTCTGCAATCCCAGATTTTACCAAGGTAAAAAGAAAGAAAGAAATTCCTCATATGATACGCACTACATTTATGCACATCATAACCCCAAAGCTTCAAAACAAGTAAAAAACAGTGTATTAAACCGTTTTCAAATGTCGATCAATTAAATGAAGGTTAGTTTTATGTAAAGTGGATTTGTGTTTTTCCACCAAATATATTAATTATAAGAACAGTTTCGATGAAAATTAGAGAAAAAACTCGAGAGGTGTAAAGTCTGGCGACTGTGCTGGCTACTCTATGGGACCTCGTCGACCTATCCATTTCCTTAAATATATTGTCTTTAAATAATTTCGGACATCCCGAAAAAAATGGGGAGAGCGGGTGCTCCTTTTTGTTGGAAAGTAATGTCCATTTAGAATTCACGCGGATATGTGTCAAAAACTTCAGTAATAAGTGGATTGTAATTTGCAGCATCTCAAGATATTTACATTGGACCAGCGTTGACTTTCTGGGGATATTGTGTACGACACTCGCAAAAAAAATGTAGGGATTGACATCGCTCCAATACCTGCAATTTTGTGTATTGACACGCCCATTCAAAAAAATGTGTTTTCTCACTGAAGCAAATATGTTGTAAATAGTTAGGGCTTGCTCTCGATCTGTTTTACATCATTTCGCAAAAATCAAGTTGATCATTTCAGCTATTTGTACCTCCTCCGGTAATTTCGGCCTTAACTGATCCTAGCGTTCTAAATTTGAAGAGAAGTTTTTAGAAGAACTGATGCAAATTGGACGTTCGGGAAACCGTTCATTGAACATGACGACAGCAAGATAGCAATTTCTATTAGCTTCGCCGAATATTATATCGGCTTCTACTTTTTCTTGTAGAGTACGAGACATATTTGTATTTTATTTCTTTTACAACCAAACAATCATAATAAACTGGTCAACAATCCAACTCACGCACTGATTTATTGAACATTTTGACATTTCGTAATTTCATCAAATTTTAACCTATTTAAAAAAAACTTTTAACTTTTAGTTTATATTTTATTTTATTTTGTGGTGTTTTAAAGTGGATAAGGTATTGGGAATAGCGCATTTTTACGATCTAAACGCTGTCCTTCCGTTAACATTCCATTTTTAAAATATTTTTTTAAATAGCAAAATTTTATCGACATCAATTATCCAAATGTTTGATGCTAGGGTTTCGAAACCATACAATTTGGTTTTAGTTCGATTCTTTACTGACTAAAGTATTGGTACAAATTTTAGAATTGGAGGATAGTGAATTAAAATCGCCTCTAATTTTCGCTGTACAACGTAGAGGGCAACACCTGCGATACTTAACATACAATTAAAAGGGCATAATTTTTTGTGTCGTGGTATTTTAATGCTTTAATTAAAAATTCTTATTCCCTCTTTATCAAAAAAAAAATATATCTGTTCAGGGTTGCTTTGAGACCCCACTTTTAAGGTAATATAAATGTTTTATTTGTGGTTGTCATTAGCTTCCTTCACACGTTATCCAGGATTAGTAAACTGCAATATGTATACATAAATTTGCCCTAGGATTAATAAAGAGCGAGCTACAAGACCTGGAGCGTTTTAAAAAAATAAAAAATTTTACACCCTATATATGGGAAATCGGAAATCTTAAAAGTTGGAGCCGTTCAGGGACAGACTTTTTTTAAGGTATAACCCGAATTAAAAAGTGTTTTGACTTTAAAAATTACGTTTTCTTTGAATAATTCAAAAAATTTGAATAATTTCTCTACAACTCACTGATTTACATTTTTTTCTTACAACGCACGGATACATGAAAAAATCAAATTTTAAAAAATGTACAGTTTTTCATTTTTTCGTAGCTTTTTTTTCCAGGTTGAGCATGACCATAATATCCGCCGAAATGTCAATTTTTTTCAACAAAAAATCAGCGCGTGAGTTCAATTGCTGACCGATTTATTATGAATGTTTCCGTGATTCACACAGATATATTTCAATGTTAAACATTGTTATGCCTAGGTTTGTCCAATTTGCTGCACATATAATGGTGTTTTTGATTTGAATTGTCAGTGGCGTAGTGGACTTCTGTTCGACGAACTGGTATTGGAGTGTGTTATGTATAATCAAAAACTAACGAAAGACGTTTGCATAGCGTCTAATTTCATCTTGCAGTGATAAAAACCTAGTGGTAGTAGGCACCCATTGTTTGAGAAATAGACCTGTTTTGAATGATTTTATTCACAAATAAAATATGTTTTACAAAAACAATTCTGGCAGAAGCAAAAAGCGAACTTCATATCCTTATTCTTGACCACTGGCGAACATCTTATGCTTAATAACAAAAGGGAGGACCTAGTGGAATTTTTATGTAGAAACTATATTGTCGGGGCTACGAGATCTACTAACAATGAGATCTCTTCTCAATCTTCTTTTCGTACGTCTTTGACGGAGCTGGTTCAAATGTAGCACAGAGTAGCATAATAAATAAATAGCCTTTATTTCCAACAGGTAAAAAACCCACTTACAGGAAATTCAATAACAAATTTAAGTGAAAACACAAGAAAAAAAAATACAAAACTGTTTTGTGAGATACAACAATACTTAAATCTAAGCTAAATATGTATTACAGTACCTAAGTTAGTTGATCTAACATTTAATAAAAAATAGAAAATTAAATAAGTAAATTACATGTATTAACAAAAGCAACTTAATAAGTGTTTGGATCACTCCAGATTTAAAAATGAATCGATGATGCTACGCAATGAGTCAAAGTGCAAATCACACGCATGAGACACCGAGTTGAGAAATGAACACATAAAGTATACCGGACTCCATCTAAAAATATTTGATCTGGCTGTGCTGAGATAGAACACCGAAGTATGCCGTGTTTCGAGGCGGGGAACGCGAAAATGCAACTCCCCAAGAAGAAATGGACAGTCAACTTTATTATGAGTGAGGCCATATATTAGTTTTAAGCTTTGAATTTTTCTTCTTGTTGCTAAGGATGATATATTAAATCTCTGCAAAAGCTGACCGTGATCACAACCTCTTGGAGGGTAAGCACCATCTGCCCTAAAAGCTAAATACTTTAGAAAACGTCGCTGCAAGGCTTCTAAAGCCTGAACATGGTAATTATAAATAGGATTCCAAACCACTGCGGCATACTCCAGCTTTGATCTTATGAAAGTTCCGCATAAGAAATCCTAGTGTTTTGAAGGAAGTTGTAAGTAGATAATTTATATGAGGAATGAAGGTAAGTTTAAGGTCAAATTCAATGCCAAGATCTTGAATACTACTATCCGGTCTGCCAAGCACCATACCATCTAGAGCATAATTATACATCAATGGGTTATTTCTGCGACTGAAGGTCATTACATAACATTTTGATAAATTTAATACAAGTTTATTGCTAAGACACCATTCATATACCAATGATAGATTTTTTGTAGGTGATCACAATCTGATAGAGCCTGAATTTTAGTAAACAACTTTAAGTCGTCTGCATATGCCAGTGTATGACATTCAGTTATATCAAGGAGATCATTAATAAAAATAAGAAAAAGCAGGGACCCCAAATTGGACCCCTGTGGTACACCAGAAGAGACATTATATGATGGTGATCTGAAGTGCTCATATTCGACAAACTGGGAACGTCCTAATAGATATGATTTGAACATTCCTCCAGTTTATGGATCAAGATGTAGAGATCGATTTGATCAAAAGCTTTCTGAAAGTCTGTGTAAACAACGTCTAATTGTCCCCTGGAATCCAGTGACTCGCAGGCAGTCTGGGACAAGGATGCCAGGTTGGTCGCGCAAGAACGTGAATCTAGAAAGCCATGTTGATGGGGAGAGAGAAGCTTTCGAACTCCTGAATATAACTGATCATACAGAATAATTTCAAATAGTTTAGTAAAATTACAGAGTATCGAGATGGGTCTAAAATTTTGTATCAATGTTTTATCACCCTTCTTAAAAATAGGTATGACTTTTGCTGTTTTCCAAGTATCCAGAAAAAAGCCCTTATCAAGTATTAAGTTAAAAACGTGTAGAAGTGGGACAGAAAGGACTCCCGCGCAATCTTTTACTATGAAACTGGATATTTCGTCAACACCGGCTGTTGGTTTGTCTTTGAGTTTTTTGCTAGCTAGTATTATATCTTGAGAAGATATTGTGTGAATGCCTATTATATCGGAGTTTAACACAAGGGACTTAAGATAGTTATTGGGAGAAGAAATAGTATAAACACTTTGGAAATAATTTGCAAATGCATTAACAATGCTTTGAGGATCTGTGTACTCGTTGTCACCCTCGTTTAGGTTTTACTTCGGACAGAAGACCAAAAGGTGGAAGGATCAGAAATCATGTTCATCTCAGCGCTTCTTATATAATTTTTATATGCATCGTCACTCTGAGCATGAATAAGACGTCTGAGCGAGCAGAGTCTACGATAATGAACCGGCGTTTTATATTTTTTGTATTCTTTATGTGCTTTTTCTTTTTTATTTATATTTTCAATTATATCATGCGAAAACCAGGGTGGAAAGCGGCGGCGGCGTTGCCGTTTTAGCGGAGTACAGACTTGAAAAATTGTATCCATTACTTGGTAAAGTGCTGCACAGCATGTATTGACGTTCTGACTTTCCAGTATTGATGAACAGTCGGCCTCAAGAAGCAAGCTATATAAGCGAGGAAAATCCGCCTTTCTGAAGTTGTACTGTTTAGGACTGTTCTTATTAATAGGAAAATTATTAAATGAAGGATGAATAGCTTCAAAAGTAATGAAAAGACAGGGATGGTGAGTGTCTTCTGCAACAAAAGGAACATCACCATTCGTACAACCTCGCAAGATAAGTTTGAAAACACCAGATCGAGTAAACGGTTATTTGAATTTAAAACGTTATTGGCCTATTTGACATTTAATATATTTGCTAAGTTACAGATTAAGTCGCATTTTGATTCAATTACAGTGTCGCTTACATAATCCGGTATATTAAAATCACCCATAATAACTAACCAACCAAACTCTTATGATGAAACTTGAAAAGGGCCCTTCCAAGCCAATTACTCCCAGAGATGCAAAAGAAGAATTAATTTTGTAAGAAAATACATGTCAACGCTCAATGCCTTACAAATAAAATTCCACAATTGGAGCTGCTTGGGCTGCAGAAAGACCCACAATTTTTATGTTTCTCAGAACACTGGATGGAAGAAAACTGAAATAACCACCATTCCAGGTTACCAGCTAGCAACAAATTTCTATCTGTAGTTGCTATCTATAGTAAAAACAGTACTTACAAGCCTATAAAAATAGTTTTGAATTGAAATTGTATTCGAATGTGTAGGTAAGCTTTAAATTAGATAATACAAAAATGGCTCTTTTAACTATTTATCGTTCAAACAGTAGTGCAACTCCGAATAAAAATTTTAACACATTTAATTCAGCATAAATTCAACCTATGTCATGTGATGTCACAAAGTCAATATATTTTCGTTTGTAGTGATTTTAATATTAATAATTTAATCAAATCACCAGAAAGATCTGTTCTTTTTGACTTGCTGGAAAGTTTCAACCTAAAATCCTTTCTCCCAGTTGAACCACCCGAGTAGTTTTGAATCAGACCCCGTCAGCATTAGATTATGTAATTGCAAATCACCCAAACTTTAATGAAATCAACTTTGAAGCGAACATCGCAGATCATATGACACAAAGACTAATATTTCATTTGAATGCCCCTCTGAATGAACCCTCATTTTCCAGTTTATATTTGTTTAAAAGGTTGATGATTCATGGAGTTATTTTTGACACAATTTTCTACATTGGTAAGATATAGCTTGTTCCCTAAAAAAGGTATTATAAAGACTGCTCTTCCAAATAAAGAATAAATAAACCCAGACCTAATCAAACAGAGCAAGAATTTCAAAAATTTGTATTGGTTGTGCAGGTCTTGGAACACATCGGAGTCACAAGACTTATACATTCAGTGAAAAAAAAATATTTCATGAAAAGCTGGCTCTAGAGAAATCAAATTTCTACAATCAAAAAACTTTAGACTCCTCATATAACTCTAAAACGATCGGGCAAGTAATAAATACTAACTTAGGAAGAGTAAAAAAGTGCTCTAATCTCACAAAATTAGGATCTAACAATAATCACATATCAAATATCTCTGAAATATGTGACGAACACTGCAAATATTTTGCAACAAGTGCAGAAAACTTAATATCAACAACCTTGGGTAAACATAATATAGATTTTTCAAATTGTACAAGCAGTGAATTTCATATCAGGTCAATTTTTTTAACAACACTAAATGTGCACGATCTCCAATCAGCTTCAAAACTGTTAAAAAACAAAACAGCCTGCTCTGTTAAAAAAACAAAAAAGCCTGCTCTATAGCACTTCTACAGCTGCTGTCAATATCAAAAAATAGAATAATACTCTATGCAGATGACTGCACTATAGCAATTTCTGATAAGAATCTCGAGAAATTGGAGAGTAATGCCAATATAATTTTGGAAAAATTTGCTTTATGGTGTGAGAAAAATTGCCTTACTGTCAACGAATCCAAAACCTGCTTTATGACATTTTGTATAAGAAAAGATATGCCTCGGGTTCCAAATTTGTCATTAAACTGCAAACATGTAAATAGGATTGAAAATTTTAAATTTTTAGGATTATATCTACAATCCACGTATAACATGGTGCAACCACATGAACCATGTCCCAAGTAAGTTAAATACAGCCTACTTTGCAATAGGGAATCTAAAAAACACTTTAGAAATAATACTACTTTTAAATCCTATTATGAACTAGCATAATATTGTTTTAAAAATGTCTTATATTATCCTTTATTTTTACACTTGACGTTATATCTATTTAGATTTTTTGGCATGAAGTGAAATAAAATAACCAAACACTTCTCTTCAAATCTAGAACGCCAAGGTCGGTTAAAGACGTTCCAATATCTGGTAGGCCAAAATTACCGGAAATGTTCAACAACCTACCAAGCATGTTGTTGAAACGTGCTTCAAGATCGTCCATTAAAAATATTTTTAAAAGGAACAAATTTCATAGCAACAAACTTCAAATAGTACATGAGGTAATTGAAGATGATCCAGAGAAACGATTTTTTACGAAATAATGTTAAACAGTTGATATCCAGCCCTAATTATTTACACCATATTTGCTTTAGTGAAAAAAGCACATTTTTTCTGAATCGACATGTTCAATACGTAAATTGCAGTTATTGGAAAGATGTCAATCCAGACATTTTTTGTGAGCGTCATACACAATATCCACAGAAAGTTAATGTTTAGGCAGACATTTTAGGAGACTTTATTACAGGTTCTCATATTTTTGAAATGAACTTTGAATGACCCAATGTAATGGAATATTAGAAATTATTTAAACACAATATATTCAAGATAGTAAAGTTAGTTAAAGTAATGGTTCGTAAAGTGAAAAGATCATATACATTGCAGGTAAAGAATCAATAATTTACATAATACTACAAAAGGTTTATACAAAATGATACCGATATAAATAGAACAATTTAAGCCAACTTACCTCAGTCTGAAACTACTTCTTTAGGGCAGTATCTAACTTCAAACTAATTATATTATTGTACATAAAAAATATCGCTTTTAGCAATGAAAGTTAAATTTGTTTATTAATATAATTGCTTGCCATTGCAACAGTAATGAAATTTGTCAGAATAATGCATCTCCCTAATTGTATCATACACTAGAAGATAATGTTTACTAATTTGATTTTAGCTCCTTAATAAGTTGCCCTAATTTTGTTAGTGAATTCGGGACTATTAATAAAATGGGACTAAATTCTCAAAATTTTATGAAGTTAAAATATTTAATTAAAGAATACATTATATATATTATAATTTTTTATAAATACTTTATCGTACTGTAGGAATAATTTTGACAAACTATTTGTTTACAAAGTTCTAACTCGAATGATTGCCAGAGTTGCTTGCGAGGTTTGGAATTCACGGTCCTGCACGTTGTATGGCCAGAATTCCAGTTTGAATAGAATGAAGGCCAATGCAAATAGCATTGAGCCAGATATTTTTAATTGCTCTTTGTATTGTCGAAAAAGGACGTTGTAAAGTTTTTAATACGCAAAAGTGCAGTCATAGTGTATGTTTAGTGTTTTTAAGTATTTTAACCTCTTGACATGATTATTTTAATACTTACATGTTTTTTTAAATAATTGATAGTACAATGTTATGGTATTATATATAGTTCTTTTTTGACATAGCTTATAGTATTTTGAAGTTTTTAAGTAATTTATAACGAAAATATATGATTGGGCAAGTCCCCTAATAAATAAATAAATAAATAAAAATAAATAAATAAATAAATAAAATAAATTAAAAAACAAAAAACCCGACTGCTTACAACCAAATAAGAAAGGCATACTAACTTACTAAAAGGAAGAATAGCATAGCATATTTATAATTCTGTATAAATAAAACCTTTCCCATTCTAGAATTTTGTTTTAAAAATAGTTTCATGAAATTTTTAGAAGAATTTCTAAGGTTTTACTTATATAGAATTATAAGTATACTATCTTGTTTTAATTTGGAAAGCTAACCAGTATATATTCCGTATTCAGATCTAAAAAGTAGGATTTTTTTTATTTTTTTAACAAATTATTTGTATTGTTTGCATCTAAAACCGCTACTAGAATTCACCAATAGTAAGAATATTATTTCCAGAACGCTTTACCTTGAGACTGTTTTTCAAGGACATTTCCTTTTAAGTCATCAGTATTCTCTGTAGCCACTGGAACGTTGGCCAGTGCTAGTTGATTTTGTCTTTCCAATTTTGCTAACTGTTTGCGAATCTTCATTATTTTCATTGCTTCATGTATATTTGAGGCAAATTTAGGTTTTATGTATTTAATAGATGGGGCAGCCTTAAATATTATACATGGATTATTTGATATATCTTTATAAATTGCACAATATAATATCCATAGTAACTTAAGTTTTTCAATTATAAAATCTTTGTTTTAATGTGTACTGACCATGTAAGATTAATTTTGAAATAATTTACTTCTATTTACCTAAAAATAGAAATATTTTCAAACCATAAAAAATTGTAGGTTAAATTATAATGATAATTACCCTCCCATAAACCTAACAGTATGCTCACCTCTATCTTAGGGACATCAATAATGCCAACCACTATTCCATCTACAGCTGATCTTTCCTCTATTTTGTCTGAGTTACTAGATTCTCCACTTCCACTGCTAAAAACTTCTGAAGATTCCTTGCTACTTCCTTTATATGAACTGGAATAAGATTCAGCAAAACTGCTGTTTCTACTTGCTTTACTGGAACCATCATTTGAATCTCTATCTGTAGAGCGTCTATCATTTTTCTTATCTTTCAGACTGTAGTGGTCATCCGTTACTTTCTTTTCTTTATCTTTTTTTGATACCGAACTACTTTTATCATGGGAAAATGAGCTGTGTTTATTGCCTCTGTCCTTGTCGCCTTTATTATGTTTATCAGAAGACTTATATTTTGAATCTCCTCCTCCCCTCTTCTTTTCTCTATCTTTAGAACTACTTGAACTGAATTTAAGTTTATCTTTGTCTTTGGAACTTTTAGAATATTCTTTATCTTTACTGAAAGTTTCCTTATGTTTATCACCAGACGATGTCTTTTTCTTAATAGAACTTTTCTCTTTTGTTGATTTATCTCCTGCTTTATCTTTTTCTCTGCTGTCTTTTTTGGAAGAGCTTGATGATTTCTCCTTAGTAGATTTACTTGAACTGCTTTTATCTCTATCCTGTTTATCCTTTTCTGATTTGTTCTTATAAGACTTGTCTTTATCTTTCTCTTTATTTGATTTAAGTTTATCTCTTTCCAATTTATCTTTGCCTTTATCTACTTTATCTTTATCAGACCTCTCAGACTTTTCTTTATACGATCTATCTTTACTTGCCTTGTCCTTGTCAGATTTCTCTTTGTCTCTGTCTGATTTATCTTTTGATTTATCGGCCCGATCTCGACTTCTACCCGATTTTTCTTTAGAATCTTTAGGTTTGCTACTTTTATCTTTACTTCTGTCTCGCTCCTTATCTTCCCTTTTAGGAGCTTTATCTTTATTAATAATTTCTTCTTTCCCATTGGTATATTCCGCCTTGTCTTTATCTCTTTCTTTGGAGGAAGAACTATGTTTTGAATTAGATTTATCTTTATGGTCTTTGGGTTTATTGTCAAGTTTACTCCGACTTTTTTTATCTGAAAAAAAAACAAATGAATAAACTAAACCAGAATAAAAGTAAGTTACCTATTTCTTGATGATATACATGCAAAATTGCAAATCGAGACAGCATTTTTAAAGTCAAAGAGACTGCAATAATAATAATAATAATAATAATAATAATAATAATAGTATGACCCTGGCTTTTTCCTATTCACTTAACAATTTATCTGTAGGCCATAGACTGCAGTCCAAACAACTTCAGTTTATTGCTCGCACACACTCATTTTTTACAGAAAAATAATATATGTAGTAATTTTTTTCTTATTCTGGCACTACTAACAGGGTTTCTGTTTAAATTCTGAACGGAGTCTGCAAAGTTTATTTCAAAATATAGAAAAAAACAGTCATATAAAAAAGTTTTAAGGTTTTATCTAAAACGCTGGACTGGATTTGCTAAAAAAAATGACAAATGGAAAATAAAAAAAAATGAGCATCAACTTTGTTATTTTAAATGGAACTGTATGACATTGTATCATTAAATTATGGAACGCCGTTTTACTTTTTAGTCTGCTATATGCCCGGTATTAATTTAAATTGAATGGGACTTCATTATGGCAATTTATTTTATAATATTATAATAAAAATGTAATTTTAACTGAATCCTTGGAACATCTAGAGCTAAAGCCTTCATATAGATTTTTAACAATCAATTAATTTGATTTAGATATTAAAATGTATATCAGGATATTTGGATGGGTCTTTACAAAATTAATTCAATTTTCATTATATTATTATAATTAAAATGCATTTTTTTTATTATAATATAATTTTATTACTTACAAATTTGTTGATATCAATATTTATCCAATATTTAACGAGTACCTTTGTA
This sequence comes from Kuschelorhynchus macadamiae, assembly GCA_030620095.1. Classification (NCBI taxonomy): domain Eukaryota; kingdom Metazoa; phylum Arthropoda; class Insecta; order Coleoptera; family Curculionidae; genus Kuschelorhynchus; species Kuschelorhynchus macadamiae. The sequence goes on along the minus strand of JAUTXW010004592.1, from coordinate 444,282 downwards.
GTATTTTGTGGGAAACAATATAGCCGATTATCAATTTTTATGAATGGTATTTTCATTTACAGCAATTTCTATGATTATCTATTTTCATTGAAACCAATTTCCATTGATATCAATTTCAATTGAATACAAGCACCTCGAATGCATTTTTATTATCGGAAGTTTCGCCATCTATAGCCTCCCAAAAGAAATATGTGTTTGCGTGAGTGTGTTCGATAACTCAAATTAATTGCGAGTGTGTCGTCATACGAAAGAGAAGTCTTCGCGCTCAAAAAGGTTTGTAAAATTCTGGAGCTTCTCTGGTCTGGTATTCTGTGTTCTGAAGTATGAGCCGACTTCTTTGGTTTGCGTATTGCGCTAACATTGGATTGCATTCTAATAATCTTGCTTGCTGATTTTTTAATATCATTTGTGCAATAAACGACGATGATACGGACCGAATTTAAACTCGTCTTTCTCGCGCAAGTACGTCACATCTATGTACAGCGTTTGGGAGTCAAATAGGCCGTAATGCATTGTTATTTGAAAACGTTTCTAGAATTTACGCTTCAATAAAATGTTTTTAAAATTATTAAACTAATTATTTTGAATATAAAGATTTTATTTTCAATACAGTTTATTACGTCCTACCTGTGCAGTTGCAGGCAGTAGAAATCGAGATTGAAATTATAATCGATAAACAAAAGTGACAGATATAAGATATTTCAAATTTCCAAAATAATACATTTTCAAAAATGTGGATTGGTGCTTACCGTCAAGCTGTTAAGATAAATTTAAAAAATGGTAATTTAGGATATATTTACTATAATAATAGAACAATATGGTTTTAGCTACTTGTATAGGGCACTTTTGAAACTGGTTTGTATTTTTCAATTGCAAGTAAAAACTAAAAATGTCAATAGACGGCACTAGTGCAGCAACTCAAGTAACAAATGTTATAAAATATGAATGGAAGTTTCCCCTGCAATTATTTTACTTGCAGCATTCTTAACTTTTATTTTAAATTAATTAATTATTTTAATCAAAATAAATATCACGAATCCTCACGATGAGCACTTTAGATAATCTGATATTTGTAAACCTCAATTTTATTTTCTTGCTGAATGCTGAAGAGACCGGCGTGGGCATACCGTTGTAAGTGTACCGTGGTGTTAATCATAATTTTATAAACAATGAGTATTAAAAGGCGGCTGGCATGTTGCGTTATAGAGGCTGCTTTTCTAGAAGCAACAAGGCCGAATTAACTACTTACGATGGTTGGGGCTCATCTGGGCGAGGCAAAGTTTTGCGATGACAAAAAACGGTCAATGGGTTTTACGTCTTTGGGGGCCCTTCGGCAGCAACTCAAAATTTACATGATGACAAAAAAAAGAAAAGATCCTCAGTTTTGTATTTCGCTCGCTGATGTCTCTCGGGGCCCCCACCACATATTTGAGCCTTACGCGTTGTGGCCTTTTCAATCATTAAATCCCCGCAAAAACAAGACGCGCAAGCTCTGTGCTGGGGCCACTGCCGACGCGACGGCGCACAGTAGTTCGCTCTCTTGTAAAGTTTTGGCCAAAACTCAGTATATCGAAAACCTTTATTTTAGTGAATATGTTTAAAATATGTTAAAATATATATTTTAAAATCATAACGGTGTTATTTAAAGAATGTCCTACGTAAGATCATACACTTTAGAGCACCTAATTATAAGCGTTTTACATACAAAAATCGACCAAAACTTTCAACAATTTAATATAAAAAACGAATTAAAGTACCCGTTTAAGCGTTTTTAAAATAATTTTAAATGGTCAAATTTATGCTGAGGCTATACTTCACATATTCTCTTCTTAAATAATATCGGTTTTTATCAATAATTTAAAAATAAATAACAGTAATCATTTTTGCGATTTGCATTTTTGCAGTAATTTTTATCTATACAGCCAAATCAGAGTCATCCAAGCTGATCCAAGTTATTGTTCTTAGCTAAAAGTAAGCCTCACAATGTCCTTTTAAGGAATATTGCCAAATTAGCTGCTACTATCTGCTATTCAGTTAGTAATATTAATATAGGTTGGCTTTGGAAACATGGTTTGTTTACTTTTCACGCGTCGCGTCATTCTTAGTTGTTATGGTGTCAGTTCAGTTATAACTGAAGAGTTAACATTAAAAATGCAAGTAAAAAGAAAAATATTGTGCGATATTTTAATAGAAAACAACGGAAATGAAACTTTTGTTTTTAATTACCTACAAGAAAAATATCATTTTTCTGGTAATAGTGAAAAGTTAGCATTTGACGGTTTAAGGCGCCATTTTTTGCCGCAATTTCGTGAAAAATGGAAATTGGCAAGTCGCAATAGAACTTTTTTTTATAAAAAATTTGCTTCGTGGTTGGAAGGTTCATTGACGCTGTTCAAAGGAAAAGGAGGGAGGCCAATTAAGACTCTAGAAAACTGTTCCGGTCGCTCAAAACGAAGAAAAGTGTCCTCTTTAAGTAAACATACCAACTTACCTGCCGCTGAATTACAGCATCTTTTAGTATTAGTGTTAAATTCATCAGGTAAAAAACACGAAGCTCAATTAATTAGTGACATTTTGGAAAACGGTGCAAAAAATTATAAAAAAATCACATGTGATGACATTCCGGATTTGTTTACAAAAGAAGAAGCCTTAGCGTTAATAACCGATACAAAACTTTCTAAATATCAATATGAACATTTGCGAAATCAGTGTAAGCTTAAGAACTATCATATTTTTCCTCGATATGCTTGTATTTTAGAAGCGAAAAAGCAATGCTATCCTACCAAAGAAAAAACTGTTATATCTGAGAGTGGCGTAGATGTGGAACTACAGTCTTTGTTAGACCATACTGTTAGACGACTGCTATTAGGTCTAGATATAAAAAGTAATATACTGGCAACACCACCAGAGACATCAAGGTTAGTACTAAAATCAAAATGGGGATGCGATGGTTCATCTGGTCAAAGTATCTACAAACAAAATTTTTCGAATCCCAATTTAACTGACGAGTCTGTTTTTATGTCATCCCTCGTTCCAATCCAACTAAATGACGTTTTAGATTCCACAACTTTTTTTTGGAAAAATGAGCGACCATCATCCACAAATTACTGTCGACCAATTTCGTTTCATTTTGCTAAAGAAACAAAATCGTATGTTACTGATTTTGTTAATTCCATAAATGACCAAATATCTAAATTGTCAGATACTAAAATTGAATTCCCTGGTAAAACGGTATACGTTAAGCATGATTTGTTTTTAACAATGATTGATGGAAAGGTGTGTCAGATTCTAACAGGCACATCATCTTCAGCGTGCTGTAATATATGCGGGGCAAAACCTTCCGAGATGAACAGTATACAAATTATTCAACAGCGACAAGTAAATCAAGATGCATATAAATACGGATTGTCACCTCTTCATGCTTTAATACGGTTTATGGAATGTGTGCTTCATGTTTCTTACCGTTTGGAATTTATGAAATGGACGGCCAAATCATCGAATGAAAAAGAACTTCTAAAATCCAGAAAATCAAAAATTCAATGTCAGCTCAAAGAAAAACTTGGAATAATTGTTGATGTGCCAAAACAAGGTAGTGGCACATCAAATGATGGCAATAGACGATTTTTTAAAAATTTTGAACAGGTGTCAGAAATAACTGGATTTAACAAAGAAATACTTAGACGTTTTGCAGTTATTTTACAAGTTATTAGCCGATGCGATATTAATGAGACAAAATTTTAAAACTATTGCTATGAAACGGCCAACATTTTCATTCAGCATTATTATTGGTATTATATGCCATCATCATTGCATAAAGTTTTAATTCACGGGGGTCAAATTATAAAGTCCATCAGTCATTCAATAGGCCAGTTAAGTGAGGAAGCAGCAGAATCTAGAAATAAGGATTTTAAAAGATTTAGGCAGTCTCATTCTCGAAAGTGTTCTCGCGTTTCAACAAATGAAGATGTAATACATGCGTTACTTATTTCTTCTGACCCATTAATTACAAACTTGAGGTATAAATGGCAGATCAAAAATAATGAAACAGAACTGTACAGCGATTCTATAGACCTTTTAAATTAATATCAATGTTATTCTACACTTCAACTTTCTTTTTACTTGCTAGCTTAGGAACTATACAGGGTGTTTTCAAAGTTAAGTCATTTATTTTAACAGCATACAGAGCTTGCCAAAAGAAATTGATTTGCCAAAAATCACCTACATAAAAGTTCCATAGTAAAGTACAGTGTGCCCAAATTTGATTGCCAAGTGGAAATCTTTTTTATTTTCAATTTTTCAGCAACAACTTATTCTTGATAAAAGTTGGTGCTTGAAAAAGGAAAGCTTTTGACAATATTGAACCTGACTGTACCCTTTGGGATATGCCAATGCAATTGACAATTTTTATTTGTATGGCTAAATAGGCCTCTAATCACTATCTACAAATAAAATTACCAAATTTCAAAAAAGTTGGTTCAAAAATTCTAACATAAAAAAAAATTAAACTAATTTTGAACACCCTGTATTTTGAAAACTGAGCGACCGACGAAAAAATGTTATTCTTTATTATTGTCTTAAAACTAAGTAAGCATTCATCCCTTTTATTTTGTAAAAAATGTTAGGAAATACCCTATTTTAGGTCGCATATTATTATCTTATTGTTAGATTCTTTTTGGGTGCTCCTGTATATTGCCAATTGTAATAAAAACTTGTATATTATCAAAATATAATTAGACATGCTTTAGAAATAGAAACTGATACATTATTTTTGACAGATATAATAAAATATAGGTTTTGGCCACATGTGTCCATAAGGGCGAACCAGTGTGCGGCGGGGGCCTGAGTCAGTGGCGGGCCGTTAGTATATGAAGTGGGAGGGCGAAGGCAAAAAATAGTATTCGCATGACGTGCGACGTCGATGGTTCGGCAAACTACTTTCAACACTTCGAGATTTTAGTTTTAAATAAATTTGTACAAGCTATATTGTCACAGATTACAAAACAATCTGTGAAGTAACACGTATTTTCTCGGTTAGTGATAGTGTCTGATTCTGATGTTAATGAAAGGTTTATAATTTGAATCGGCCATTGAATTCGGATTTATTTTTTAATTTATCAAATAAATATATATATATATATATATATATATATATATATATATATATATATATATATATATATATATATATATATATATATATATATATATATATATATATATATATATATATATATATATATATATATATGTATACAACGATTATTGTTAAGCCCCCGTTTATACAATGATATAACAATTTCAATCAAACAACATAACCTTTATTTTATTGGTAGGTGTAAAATAAAGCAATGAATGTTCTTCCAGCAAAAGTTGAATCTGATTTTTTATCCAGAAAGCTATCTTACTGTAACAGTGTTGCCGTATCTTCTTTTAGTTCCGAATTTCTGCTATTAACTTTTGTTTTTTAAATGGGACGCCCTATATTTGTTTGTTATTTTGATTTACTATGATATTGTAACTTCAACCATGACGTGTCAAACCAGAACCTTAGTATATCAGGGTGACTAGAAATTGCTTAGGCTTAAATGCATATTATGCCTTTATTTGCCGATTTTTTAAAATACTGCATATTGTTGTGGGGGGTATCATTATATATTACTCGCAAAGGCTAACCCGAAGAGCGACATTAAAAAAAAGATTTTTTAGAAAAAATCGTTTAATATTTAAATGGGCGTAAAAGATGTTTAGTGAATAGACAGATAATTTTATTTTTCTCAGGGTTCTTGGAGGTAAGTTAATAGTTTTTGCCAAATCACAGCACTCTAGATTGAGAAATAAAAATTAGTTAAAAAATAGCATTCAATGTGAGAATTACATATGGTTGTACTTGGAATATCTCAACCATTGAGGTAGTATATTGGAATAGTCCCAACGAATGAAAACACGCAAACATATACAGGGTGTTACAAATTTGATACAATGTCGGTTAAAATAGAGCAAAGTTGTGCAATTTAACATCGAATAATAAGTAGTTGACAAAGTTAGACAATTATGACTACCTCCGAGGATATAGGTACGTAAAATACCGAAAAATCAGCTATACATATTTTATTTTTTTCAGGCTGCATTTGAAGAGATATCACAAAATAAATTTTATATCTTTATAGCTACTTTCCATTATCAACAAGATGGTGCACATAGATTTGAAATCCGACGTTTCTTTTTCGCGGTCAGATCAACTAATTTTTTTTTAGATAGACCTGCGTTTTTTAAAAGCCCTTGATTTCATAATATGTGCGTGAGTACCAGAATGTAAAAACTAAAAATAGAAAACAAAATCAGCTTTGTAGGTTAAACTTGTGTAACCTACAAAGCTGTGTGTAAAGAGACCTTGTGAACAAAATTACCAAGATAATAGGGCATGAATGCAATGTTTTTGTTTTGGGGTGTTCTTCAATATAACATGTTCTGCATTCCAACATACGACAGTTTCGGTTTGAGTACGTGCAGGAGACAAATGCACCCTGCACCCCCTTTCCCCCCGAGCTAATAACCCAAGCAAAAATTACATTATATAAAGCATTTCGGGACTTATACCTCACAAACATTGAGAACTTTGTTTTTTTTTAGTCTTCATGCTTATGTTGTTCCAACAAGAACCTAGAACTTTTTTTTAGTTATCAAATGTTTGCCTCCCCCTCTAAGACGGCATTCTAAATATACCACTGATGTGTTCATTTTTGTAAATCCGTATCTTGATCGACACGCAGCTTTGAAAGTGAAGTGCACATACCTATAAATTAGAATAATTACTCACATATTAAACAAGGGAGACAAACATGAAAATAGTGTCCTAATTATCAAATAAATATTGTAAATAAAGATATAGCGATATACCTATACAACCTTACTACAATTTGCTTTAAATAGGGTGACCACATATACTCTTTTTAAGAGGAATGTTTTCTTTTTCGGGTCCATGTACTCTGGTACTCTTACTATTTCCATAAATACGACAAATATCCTCTATTATGAGAAATCTGGGACAAATGATCTCTATTTTGCGAAATCTGGTGCCATTTTCTAATTATTTTTGTTATTTTTAGTCCATATTATTATGTGTATTATAATTATTATTGAAAGTCATTGAATTCCGCGAAAGTGATAAGACTTTACTTAATTATTATACGCTGGTACCTATTTTTACATTTCGCCGAAATATACTCTTTTCATTTTAAAAAAATCTGGACAGCCTACTTTAAATCACGTTTAAGAAGCCAAAAAAAATTGTGGTAGAGCATGTCGCCGGCACACAGCTTCCAGGAGAAATTGCAATTTGCCATTACAAATTACATTGTGAGGTAATCTGTGAATTATAGCTGGGAAATTCAAAACCTAGTTTTCTTTATTCTGGTATAAATATATAGAACAGCTTGTTTTGGAATAGGATGTTGGGAGCTAGATACGTTCGTTTTAACTTTTTTTCATTATTATCTGTAATTTTGTACGTGGTCACATTTTAAATATAGGGGTGTATATCGTATTCCGCAATGATTTAATAACTAAGTGTTCCCAATCGAACAATAATTAAACACGTTTTAACTGTCATTGATTACCTACGAATATGTTTTTCATTATTCGCATCCGACTCGTCATAACGTCATGCACAACACAGTCTTAATTTTAGATGCACTTTTAAATCTTCGAACGCATGCCTAGCCAGAAACTCGGGTATTTAAAAAATTACAGATTTCTGCTCTTGTTGTTCTTAGTTTGCACTAGATCGCTCCACGTCCGATAATTAAAATTGAAACAAGGTGGCTGCATTCAATGAAAATTGATATTCAGAAGAATCGACATTAATAAAAATTCGAAATCAAAACAATGCATATTAAATAAAACCAGTTACCTTATACCCGCTAATCATTTAAATTCCACAACTCTTATACAATTAAATCTCGTATTAACTTTTATTTATTTATTCAAATGTATATTCAAGTATTTTAATTTCAATGGTAAAGGGCCCGTGTTATATCCGTTTGATGTAGTATAAATTACATATAAACGAAAATCAAAATCAAAATAATGAGCATTATTCTATTTACATTTTTAGGGTGTTAATGGAATTGACATTAAAAAGAAATGATATCGTAAGAGATGCTTTAATTTTTTTTGATTTGCGATAAAAATAAATTAATTTTTTTTATTACATGAGTTCTTAAATCAGATTTGCCTTCATACGGTTGAAATAAATTAATCTCCACAAAGTCGTTATTGCATTCTAATGTTTTCGGTATTAATATTAATTTAATGCGATCCCGTTTGAAGCGATTACATTTTAATAAGAGTCAATTTATTAAATATTTAAACTGATTTTTGTATATAGCATTTATTTCATACCAATTTTTATTAACATCGATTTTTTGAAATGCAATAACTATGGAAAGACGCATGTATATAGAAATTTTAAGTAGGCTGTATACGTGTTAAAAAAGGATAAACAACTACTTTTTTGTGGTATCAATTGAAATGGTCTGCAAAGAAATTGCTTATCATAAAAATGTCATTCGGTAAAATCGGTATCCACAAAAATTCGATATCGGAAGAATTAAAAAGAATAAAAATTGTATGCAGGCAGCATCATTTATATGTTTTGCAATTAAATTTGGTATCAAAGACGCGTATGACTAAAAAGTAAAACGGCGTTCCATATTAAATGGCCTTCTTTTTGCTGATTATAACTATACCAAGTAATGTAGCCTTTAATACAAATCCACCAACAACTTTGAGGTAATAAAAATATATTTTAAATGTGATGGGTAGTCCAAAAGATGCAATATATAAATAGCACTAATGAAACAAAGATAATAATTAAATTTATAAACTAATATAAAACAAACATAAACATATATAAAATAATTCAATAAATGACCTTCAGTAAGTTAACATAAACTAGTAAATTGGCCATAAATACAAAACAATGTCAAAATTCAGGAAACACCAAGGGAAATATGTAATTTTTTAATAACAGTCCTCTAAAATTACTTAATTAAATTAATGCCTATAAAAATATCTACATATGCTGCTACTACAAGTCTATCACAAACATATATTAGTTTATTAGTTCTTTTTAAGAAATCACATGAATAAAAAAGCTTTTCTTTAGCATTTGAAAAACTAACTGTTTTTAGTTCTTTCTATAGCAACCACACAATAATACGATCACACTCGCGAAGCGAAGACAAAAACTGAAATACCTCTAGTCTAATCAATGATTCTGGTTGTTGGAAAGAACACCAGACAAACTGCAACTTGTTACAAAGCCCCATTCAAGCAGTTTCTCTAAACCCGGCAGCAAAGAGGTTTGAAAACCGTAGCACAACGGCTTTACTGTAATTAATTACAACACTATATGGTAACTTCAATTGCCACCAACACTTCTTCAGGGGCCCCCGAACCATCTACTATAACTACCGGTAACACAATTTTGATTAGTGACCTTGAACTATTTTTGTAAAGACAAGTTAAGTCGTCATGAACACGTTTTATTATCTTAGTTACCGTTCTCGTGGCTGAAGAGTTGCAGTAATACATGTGATTCTTCATATTAATCCCACAACATGTGGAGTAGGAAGCCGGCACAAACTTAATCCAAACCAAGAGGGATCAGAAAGTCCATTCACAACTTCAGTATAACCTTCCAATTTTTTAAAAATGAGAAACGAAGTAGCACTGGAGACCTTTAGGTTCTAGGCGGCCATTAGAGTTCCCTTGCACGATACCAAAGGTACATCTGGGCATAGTCAACCCCACTCTATTCCATGAACGTTGTCAAATTCCACTATCAGGCTGGTATTGGCAACTCACAACACTAACCGAAACAATGATAGCCTTCCAAGCCTATTCATATAAGACACCATAGGAAAATATCATCCAACTCGGTTCAAAATGTCACAAATATAAAACTCTATTTTACAAAATCTCAATTGGGTTAATTAAACTTTATCATTTAAAATACACAAGGAGTGTCCAAAAGAAACACAGCAACATTGCAATTATGCCATTAACCATTGGTAGTATTTTCTCTGTTCCCGCCCTTCAATGCCAAATTTTACCAAGCTTAGATCAGGTAAAATATCTTAGAAATGTCGAAAAACCTAACTTTAAAAATCAAACAAGGTGAAATAAATTACTACATGAACTTTAAACTAAGTTCGATAACAATATATTTCTCCCTAACCTAACCGTTAATAACAATCCCTAATTCACTTGCTGCGTGATCTTGGAGCAACAAAATATCTAGGCAACAATGTCGATATGTCAACAGATGAACCAAATGACTGGTAAGGATCGATAAACCTAAACAATAGTTTGAAAAAACTCGCAAAATAAATTATTTATGAATCAATTCAACTTTCAAAAATATGAGAAATTCTCAAAGCAACATAAGCAATCGTAGAAAAATATTTATAAGCGAAAATTTATAATCAATATGTAAACAGCTAACATAATCTCAGCTATAATTCAAGTATTTCGCCAGCTTTATATACTTATTAATCGCACAATTACTGAGGATATTCATTTTTTTAGGGTGGAATCAGCTTAGAAAACTACAATCGGTCCAATAATTAAAAATATATCTCATAAACATTTCACAAAAGTAACAGGAGCATGATATAAAAGTAAACAACAGGACTTGATGTAAGTATGTCCCAATAACATAATTTCTTGAACATAAATGGACACACTATTAATATTGACATAAATAACGAAGAATTTTAAACTAAACAACAAGTGGGGTTGCAATGTTGGACGACCATTTCCTATCTATCTTGTCCATTTCATGTAAAGTCATTGACTAGCAGTATAGAATTATTAGTAAGTATAGAATAAAGTAACTCTTTTTGTTGTTTTTAACTCCGTATATTTACTTTTAATTTCAAATTCTCATAACAGAGTGCTGATTTTCAGGGAATACTTGAGAAAATTGTAAACGCAATTTTTACCACTAGATGTTTCTTTTCGCATTACCTTTATGCAATCAAACTATGGCGCGGTGTTAAGTAGTTATTCTTTTCTATAATACAGATAAAACAGAGCCCTTCCTGATAAAAGCTAAAAGCATCAAATACAGAACTAAGGGTACATTCAGAAAGTAAATACGCTTTTGGTAATCACCCAATCAAAACAACATTTTAAATGAAATAATAGATATCTACCAAGAAATGTAAAAAATAGATTTCTAAGTGTATTGCATTTTCCACTGTTTGGGCGTTTCCCAAAAAAAACCAATGAACTAGAAAACTCAATATTATACTAATACAAACAATTGAGGGGTCCTGTCATTACAGGACCTACAACATGAGAAAAGTTCACCTACTGTGTCTTGTTAGAATCGAGTAATGGGCAGATTTTGGCAATCGATCTTGTGAAAACTCCAGAATTTATAGAATAATAGATATATTGATTGATGGATGCCCCTATCTTTAAATAAAACACAGAAAAGCCGCAAAAATGCCATATATTCCCACTGACTATATACATGTCTTAGAAGTTAAAATGTTCTCTTTTTATCTAACACATTTTATCTTAGCAGGGCTTTTGCCAGTTGTATTGGATATTTATCAAGATAGAGGTATATTCATAATCAGCAAGAAAACACCCATTTATTCAAACAATAATATACATTATACGACATTTAAACAAAACAAAATCGATGCTTATTTTTTACAGTCCAATTGTCATTTGTTTATTTTCGCCAATCATGAAAATCAATCATAAAAAGAAGAGACGACACAACAATAAAACGTTTTCCAATGCAACGAAAGAAAATTTTGGAACAAAGAAAGCTCCCCGACTAGTTAAAATAGAAAATTCAGTTAACTTTTTAAATATATGCATATATGCAGAAGTGCAAAATTATCAGAAACATCAAACAAGCTAGCACTAAAGAGCTACGAAATAGTAAATGGCAAAGCAGATGTCTCCCAAACAAGAATAACTCTTAATCCATTAAATTATCATAAAAACTCGACATATAACGCCACAACTTTCCTCAACTACTGCTATTACTATGTTCATGATTATACACCTAGGAACTGCATTGTCGATCTAAGGAGATTTCGCGACAGCAAGGATAAAAAATATATTTTTTATAGTAGAGTCGCAGTATACAATAATTTAGCAGAATATATAAAAACACATTTTAAATGGCAGTTTAAAAAATTATTTTGATAATGCTGTTTTATGGATTAAACTAGTTTTTTTTTGCACCCTCTTTTTCTACTCCTTTATATTATTCAATTAAAATAGTTTTTGTGGTTATTTCTGCATGACATTTATATACTAACGCTTGTGAAACGAAAGTTAAAAAGAAACAATTTAATCAAATAAGAACTTTAGAAAGTAGATGCATTACACTTTCTACATCTAGGTCTTTTTAATCTGAACCATTTAGGAAAAATTTTACTTTCAAGACGGTAGTACAAAATAAGAAAAAATCTACCCAAGTCCTAATTTATTCCTTTCGCTTGCCCACTAATTATTCCACTTATAGGAAGCCACAACAATTTTTTTACTGTGTAATAGGCATTACTAAAATCATATTAAGATCAAGTTCAAGACTAATTGATAAAACATCTGCTATCTACCTTTATCTTCTTTCTTATCTTTGTCAGTTCTCGATGATTTGTGTTTGTCTTGTGCTCTTTTGGAATCGATTTTAATATTATCTTCCTTTTTCTCTTCAGTTATTTTAATATTTACTTCAGAATTCAGTTCATTTAGATTATTTAAAGCAATTTCTTCTTCTGTTCTTTCTTTGGAGTCAACTTTTATATTATCATTGGAATTTATTCTATTTTCCACTTGGCTAATCTCATTTATTTGTTCCCCATTTTTCTGATCAGTACTTTCTGCCTTACCACTACTTACTGACACAGCTGAGTCTTCACATATTTCCATTTTTGTATTTTCCTCAGATGTAATAATAGACAAGTTACCTTCACTGTTTATAGAATTCTGGGACATATCTTGGGATATTTCCATTTCATTGGAGATTTGTACATTATTGCTTTGCACTGAATCTTGACTCGCTAAACCTAAAATAAAATTTTATAGATTCAAATATAGATTTAATAACAGTTTATGTAGTTATATCATGGTAAATTTAAACTGTCCATAAGAAGATATACAAGGTAAAACGGGAACGCATGCAAATATTTCAACACATGAAAATTGTGTTATTTTAAACAAAAAATTCTTATATAACCAGGGTTAAAAGTCCTGAGAAAAAAAAGTGCAACAATTTATCAGGAGAAATTTTCAAGATATAACACTTTCAAAGGATAGAACATTTGTGTCAGCATGAACTATGTATGCATACGAGAAATACATGTAAAAAAACTTGTATGGCATCAAAGGTTAAACATAAATAAAAAAAATCAATTGCATGTTAACAAAGATCACACATAAAAAATTAATATTAATTAATTATGTGAGATTAGTTATAAAATGAATTTCAAATGACGGTATATAAGAATGATTCATGAACCGAATATATTTGTAAAAACGGATGATTTAAAAGTGGAATACTGTGAATTAAAAATGATAGATGTGTACTAGGATCTATGTTACATAATAATGCTAATAATATTTATAAATACATAAATAATGCAGGTATCATAATAAATTTTCGTGAGAACTGAGAATGTATATATACGGTTTGTTCAACCTGTATATATATTTTTTAATGTATTGTTATTAAATACGTCACCAAACCTGTTTCATTCCTATGTATATTTTTTAAGTTCAAAAATTATATGGGTGAAATTGGCGAACTTGCTGGAGAGTTGAACAGCTGAATATACTATTCCTGTTCTTTCAGGTTCCAAAAAGGGTAAGTCCATTTTTGAAGTTTCCGTTCATTAGTGATACACTATTTTTTTATCCTTCAAGCCAGATTACTTTGCGTTTTGAGTGTAGTTGACTGGCAACTCAAAATATTTCGTGCAAGAGCACTAAGAAAAGATGTAATTATTGAATTTACTCTTATTCACAATGTTGCCGTTTTCGCAAAAATAACCCTTCTATGCATACGTTGTTTAAACTGCGTTTTCGTCATATACATCAAAATTAATAAATAATTTTAGAAACCATAAAAATTCTGTTTTAACCTTGGTTGTAAATGACCAAGATTTACTAAATACTGAAAATAAAATTGGTGAGGAAATTGCCAAAAAAGCCAAGAAATCGAAATAATTTATTATTCCCTATTTGAATAACGCTAGGAGAATCAAAATTCTAATGGACACATTATTCCACTGCCAAAAATTAATTTACCAACTTTTTCAGGCGAATTTTAAAATTTTCCTACTTTGGTCGAGTTTTGACGCCTTAATAAACCATAAACAAAATTCCTGTAAATATTAAAAAACTTAACTATTTCGTTTCTAATTACAGGTTCGACTTTAGATCTAATTTCAGACATTCTTATTTTAAATTAAAATTTCTTGAATACTTTTACTGTTAGTTAATCATTATACAGATAAATGTTTACCAGCGTCTACTTATTGGAAAATAATCGAACATACTTAGTTCTCATTTAAAATATGAAAATTCAAAGGCACTTCGCGATCTGTTAGATACTTTTACGAAAAGTCTAAGTGGTTTGCGGTCTATAGAGTTTAATGTAGATTCTTAGGATACAAGTTTCTAGACAGGTTAGATTCTAATTCCCTAAAATATTTTGAACAACGTTATGTTTCACATAATATTTCCAAATATGACAACAAAACAATGTTTGGCGCCATGTCAATCCCTAAAAAGGTCAGGTCAAAACCTCCAGAATTGCCACAAACACCTATACTCAGATCATTTCGTGAAGAATATGATGGACAACTAAAATTAAAAAATAAAAACCTTTTTTATGTAAAGGTAAATATATATGTAATCTATAAATTATGAATGCTGCTTTTTTAGCAAAGTCACCTTTTGAACATTCTGACTCAATTAGACAACAAAAGGCTAAATAAGGAGTACCATACAACATTTTGAATCAAAAAATAAACACAATTCAACTACGCCCTGATTTACATAATGAAAATCATAACAATAATCAGAGTAATTCTGAACTTCATACTTTGCTTCCAAAAACATCTACTGTTGGTATAGCCATGGGTAGCCAAAGTTCTCTTATGTACTGTTTTTCGATAAATCAAACACAACTTTAATATCTGGCATACAGTTAGAGCTGTACTTGACAGTGGTTCACAGTCCTCCTTTATTACACAAAAATCTGCAAATAGACTAGCCCGGTAAAGATTTAGATTGGGCTGTTTTTACAAAGCCTCCCAGAAACGTGTACTACTGCAAAATTTGCTG
Organism: Kuschelorhynchus macadamiae; assembly: GCA_030620095.1. Lineage (NCBI taxonomy): Eukaryota > Metazoa > Arthropoda > Insecta > Coleoptera > Curculionidae > Kuschelorhynchus > Kuschelorhynchus macadamiae. The sequence goes on along the minus strand of JAUTXW010004592.1, from coordinate 428,901 downwards.
TTCAAGTTTCTATAAGCTCCATACTTAATTTGAATTTTAGTATTAATTGCTATTACACATGCTAAAATCTGTGTTTACTTGTCTACCGTTTAGCTAACTTGTAGCTTGCTGGCCCTGCTTTAAATAAAATGAATCATAATGATTTGCTTTTGGGACGTTTACCTTTATATTTTAACAGATGGCTGTTTATGTAAGGACTCCCAAAGTAACAGAGTGTTTGGTTGGGCAGTCATGGGAAATCTTACAGTTTCTTACTAGTTCCACTTGTAACTACCAAAGTGTAAACACATTTTTCGTAACCTCCGTCTGCAATTGGAATAATGACGTCTGCAAATGGAATAATGATTCTACTAACGTAAATTTGATATATATAGAACGCGGCACAGATGCGAAGACCCGAGGAAAGGGGGAGGTTTGTGAAAAGCAGGCCGTTTCTATGGATATGTAGGGTTTTAGCCAATCACCAATGAGTAATGCACCGTTTCCATAGATACTCACATTCTTTTCATAACCTCAGATTCGCGCGTCAAACTACAATGAACTCTATAAAAAATGTGAAGATGTATAAGCATATTGCTATACCATGGTATGATGAAGAAGTTATAATGAAAGTAAAAAATCATGATAAAGCATGTAAAAAATATCAAAACTATAGAAACACTGATATAAGCGGCAAAGAAATATTGTTGTAAATCGGTTGAAGTCTAAGAAAAGCTGAATATTATAAGAACAAAATTGATATGAATAAAAACAACTGTAAATAAATGTGGAAATGTCTAAAAACACTTGTGCGCAAGAAGAATGAGGAAGTTTCTCTAATATAAAATTTGAGTATGAAATTAGAAATATAGATGTCAAGGTTGTAGCTAATGATGAAAGCCATGCTGCTTGTCTATTTAACTCATATTTTATAGATATTGTTAGGAATATTGTGAGTGGTATAAATGTCCCTGCAGAGCTGTCTTGTGCAAAACTACCTGTGATAAACTGTCAGTTGAATGAATTCCAGCCAATATCTATACATCCATTGAAGAACATAATATTTTCTCTTAAAAACTGTAATAATGCAAAAAATATTCTTAATTCAAAATTCTTGAAAGAAACGTTATGATATATGATAAAATGTCAGAGGACTACAAAACTGATGAGATTTCTAGTGGCGTTGTGTCTTGAGACTATGATTTAATATTTCGCACCGAGACGTGGCTTAATGTGGATATTTCTAGCAACGAAATATTTAATAACAAATATATGTTTTTTCGAAATGAAGAACTGGGTTGTCATCACGGCGGTGGCGTGTTGATTGCTGTCTCTTGTTTTTCTCAGGTATCTATAATTGCTACTCCTGCTTATGTTCAATTTGATGATGTTTTGGTTCTTGTGCAAGCAAGTGGTACCAACTAATTCTAATCAGGAGGGTTATCAGACTTTCTGTAATACCTGTGGGTCACTGAGGAATAGATTTAACTGCCAAACATTTTTTTTTCAGTGATTTTAACCTTTCTTCGATGGATTGGATTTATAAGGACGATACCCTGGTTCCAGAATCTTTACCATCCTTGGCTTTCGAAATTCTTATTCTGTCTATGAGTTTTCTTGAATTGCAACAATGGAACTCATTATGCAATTACATGGGCAGAACTAATATTTGCTGATGACTTTGTTAATGCTTTAATTTCACGTTCTGATTTTCCGCTCGTAAATATTAACCCATATCATCCACCGATTGAAGTGAAGTACAAAATTAAATAAGTTCCTAAAATTAAAAAATACAATCAAGTGAGTGTTTATCAGTTTCATCAAGCAAATTTTTCCAACTTAAATCTTTTTTACAAGCAGTATGACTGGTCTTTCTTATTGAGTGAATCGAACATGGACAGGATGGTTGAGCGCTTTTATGAGGTGTTATTTCAGCATATTAATAGAAATGTCCCCACGAAAATCTTATTGATAGTAAATATCCAAAATGGTTTGACCCTCCTTTAAGAAAGCTTATTGGGCGAAAGAATCGCCTATATGAAAAATATAAAAGGACTGAACAACATGTCGATTATTTAGCACATTCTGACATATGACGTGAGGTTAAACATCGAACCTATATGTGTTATCTTACATATCACAAAACTGAATTACTTAACCCAGAAAACATACAATATTTTTGGACATTTGTACGTAACTTAAGAAGGGACTCCAGTTTGCCCAATGTCACGAGTTATGACGGTAAGGAAATTATTGGTTCAAATAACATCGCAAATGCTTTTGATACTCACTTTCAGTCCTGCTTTTCCTATCACATAAAACAGAAAATATTCTTGGATATTTGTACGTAACTTAAGAAGGGACTCCAGTTTGCAAAATGTCATGAGTTATGACGGTGAGTAAATTATTGGTTCAAATAAGTCAGTTCAGTTCAGTCCTGCTATTCTCACCCCAATTTGGATTTTAGCAAGATTGGTCCCATAAGTTGTTCTGGAAAATTACTATCAACATATTGTTTTATCGAGGCAGAAATCTGTAATAAAATAAAGGGTGTTGATCTCTCCAAGAAGGCTGGTCCAGAGAGAATCCCCACTATTCTATTGGAGAGATGTCAGTCATTCTCAGCCTCTGTGTATAATCTTTCAGAGATTCTTCAATCTAGGTTTCTTTCCTGAAATATGGAAGTTTTCTACTCTCTTGCTAATCTTTAAATCTGGTGATAAAGGCTATATAAAGAATTATAGAAGTATTTCTTTACTTTAAGACATACCAAACCTATTTGAGGCAATTATCACCAATGATATCTTTGAATCATTAAACATTACGAATATGCAACATAGTTTCTATAGGAGTCGCTCAACGACTACAAATCTTGCAAAATTTCAGAATTACTTAATGATATTAGTTGAGGCTGGCCAACAGATTGATGTCATTTACACTGACATATCTAGGGTTTTTGACAGTGTTTGCATCAGCTTCTATTATGGAAATTGCAGCAAATTTTATTATATTTATTTAATCGTCGTCAGCAGGTCAACTTGCCTGGTTCAGCTTCCAGAGAGGTTGTTATAGCGTCAGGTGTTCCGCAGGGTTCACATATTGGACCAATTTTATTTTTACTCTTTATAAATGATATAGTGTCTCGTTTTAAAATGTCTAAATGTCTTTTATATGCAGATGACTTAAAATTCTTTTCACCAGTTTCCTCTGACTCTAATCCACTGCAGTCTGACATTGAAAGGCTCATCAAATGATGCCACAGTAATTATCTGCATCTTAACATTTCTAAATGTAAAGTACTTCATTTCCATAAACGTATTAATCCCATACACTCCACCTACCTCATAGATGATGTACATCTTGAAGCTGTTACTTCTTTCACCAATCTGGATGTTATTTTAAAATTAAATTAAATAATTAAATTAATTAAAATTTAACTTTTAATCTGCATATTGATAGCATTGTACTTAAGGGTTTTAGATTGCTGGACTTTATAAAACGACATACAAAGTATGTGACTGATACCAAAGCAATTGGGTGTCTTTATAACTCATTGGTTAGGAGCCTTTTGGAATACTGTTCTGCAATATGGAGTCCTTCATCAGTGTCACATTGACAGAATCGAAAAAGTACAAAATAGATTTGCAAAATACCTCTTATATAAATTTAATTTTCCATATCAAGGTCTGACATATAATACAAGAGCTTTTCTTTGTGGCCTGCAAACCCTAGAATTTCGAAGAAAGAAGGCACTTCTTATTTTTCTACACAAATTGGTCAATGGAGGGACTGACTGTGAAATATTGCTGGAGTCGGTCTCATTTGTGGTTCCTATTAGGAGAATCTCAACTATTTTTAGAAAGATACCACCATACAAATTATGGGCTTAGCGCATTTGTTGACCGGCTAGTATGCAACTACAATCGTCACTTCCCAGAGTATGACATTTTTAAGCTCAGCACTCTTTTGATGATGTTTTCTGTCTGTCCTTGCTCATGTAGATTCTGTGTAATTTTGTTATATTTATGTATTATTATTATGTTACTTTTGGACCTGAAATCGTTTTATCATTGTATATCCTTTTTTTTATTTACCTGTTTTTCCCAGGGTTATTTGACTTGATACTTTTTTGAGGTTATTTGCGAATTCGTATCATTTGGAATGTTTAGCATTCTGTAGTGTACGTTTCTGAAGGGCCACTTGTCCGATGCGTGCATCGGCTACGTCCTTACATTAATTAATAAAAATAATTAGAGATAACATTTTTATTGATTTGGCAAAAGAGTGTAGCCGCTATCGATTGACCGAGCACAGCTAAACTATCATAAAAAATGGACTGACTAAAGATAAAAATAGACAACAAAGGCCATACCATTTCCCAGAATGTTAAACATATTTCTTCCATTTAAAAGTTAAAAAGTTGATTTTCATGTTTGTAGTTAAATAGATTTACCAATAATAAATATATATTTCATGCCAGCATACAAAAGTACTTACAAACGTCAACAGATTGGTATTAAAAAAAAACTTCAAAAAAAGACAATGTGATAATAACCTAATATAAAATTATCTAAAAGGAAAAACTATATATAACTTATAAAAAAACATTTAAAATCAAAAATACATAAAATCAAAATAAAATAAGAGTACAAATCATAGACCACACAATAAAATCGTTAAAACTATTATTCAAAAATTCATCTGTAGAGGAAAATGCTTTTTTACAAAGATAACTCTTGATTTCCTACTTGAATACATTGGCGTGTAGGTCTCTAATATGCTGGGAAGCTTATTGAAAGCTTTAGGGCCATAAAAGTTGACTCCGGACTTTGTTTTTGTAAGTCGTTTATAGTCAGGTTTTGATGTTTGAACCGCTGCGAGTATCATAATTGTGAAAATTATCATGTCTAATATATTTCATTGAAAAAGGTATAGACTAGGCCCTGTTAAAATATTTAGTTTCGAGAAACTAGCCCAACAGTCTTCTTGGTAATTTAGTCCATCGATAACCCACACAGCCCTTCTCTGAAGTGAAAATACTCTGGAGGACAACGCAGCATGGGCCCAAACAAGCAAGGCATAGGACAAATGAGTCTGAACGATAGCATGAAATACTTTGACAAGTACCCTCTGTGATAGTGAATTCGACAAGCTTCAGAGGCTAAGATGGGATCGAAGGTTTACACTTTCCGTGTTGAAATTATATCCCTTAAGCTTGTTAATCAAAATGCTCAAGATTACAAGAAAATTCTGGATCTTATTTTGCGAGATACCTACTTAATTAAGTAATTACTGGATAAATTTGATTGTATAAATTGCTGTTACTTATTATGTCTAATGTAAAGCTGTATGACAAAATTTTAACTTTTTCTAGAAACACCAACGATCCATGTGCCTTTAAAAAAAATCAGCCGCAATAAATGTTTTTAAAAAATGATGTGTGAAAAATTTAGCACAGAAATTCAGGGTCGTTTTCAGAATATATCGTCATTTCGGGTAGACATGATGTTAAAAAAACGACGCCCCAGTAAAAACAAGCGACAAAAAAAACTTTCTTGACGTTTGTTCTTTAACTTCCGGGTGTATATTTTGTTGTTGTGTTTGAACTGAATAAAGCATATTTTTAATACAAAATTGTACCATATAAAATATATTTTAATTATGAATTTTTTTTTACCCCCCTGGCTATGCCAGTACTAAAAAAACTTCCAAGGTATGAACCAGAAAGTTGCAAGCCTTATAAAACATATATAATAAAATAAATGGTGACTGTGCTAATTTAAGCTTATTCTCATATAGGGTCCAAATCTATCTAATGTTCACCGAGTTAACGTGTCAAAAACTAGCGTAATGTCTTTTAAATGTAATATAAACAATGTGTATCTATAGAATAGCCTAGTAAAAGAATAGGCTGAAATTAAATTTTTGGGTCTCCTTATTGACAGAAAACTAAAATTTGAATCTCATATTAAAACACTGACTAATAAGTTATCATCAAATTGTTATACATTAAGAATAATATCAAAAGAGTTAGACAACCAAACAAGTAGAGATTCATACTTTGCCTTAATTGAATCGCACTTGCGGTATGGTATCTCTTTTTGCAGTACATGTTCAAAATAACTTTCAGACTGTTTTTTTGCTGCAAAAAAGGGCATTAAGGTATGTCTGTGGGGCAAAACCAAGTGACTCATGTAAGCCCTTGCTTTTGAAAGAAAATATTTTAACATTGGCATCTTTGTTTATTCTGGAAACTGTTTGCCTTATGCATATGTTGAGAAACCCTGCTATGAAGTGGGAAAGTACCTCAGTGAAAGATACTGACTTGCACTTGTAAATGTGTGTTTATAAATGTTTAATATTCTAGGAGTGTGTATGTTTTTGGTAGCCTACTCTGATATGGGAGAGTGTCTCAGTGAAAAATTTTGATTTAGACTTGTAAATGTTTTGTTTATGAAGTTTTAATAATATTCTAAGAGTGTGTATTTGTTTTAATTACTTTTTACTATTAGCTTTTTATTGAGATTCTCTTTTTTGCTTCAATTTTTATCATTAAAACCAAGCTTGATGTTATAATGTCTAAATCATTTTTGATACCTCCTTGTCTTTGGTATTATGTTGTGTATTGTTATTGATATCATTGTTGTTCTTATATATGACTGTTTTCTCTCTTTTTTATTAATATTTATCAGCTTTGTCAACAAGAAATTTTATTCTGATAATAAAGCATTTTGAGTTTGAGTTGAGTTTAAGTTCTACCTCAGATATTCAGGTCCGTTTGCACGTCATCCCCCGATTCTCAGTACCAGCTTTTGGGACCTGCACCAAACGTGCCCAATAGGTGCGGTGACGTTGATTTTTATATTGCTGATTTTTTTTTACTTAAAAAGAATCTCAACCTAACCTCACTTAACCTAAAAGCTATCCTAAACTAACCTTTTTACTAATAGATATTTGTTTTATATTTTTGTTGTTTTATTTGGGTTAAAACTCAAATATTTTAAATTAATATTTAGTTTAGTACCAAGGGAACAAGTAAGTGCATATAAAATCCTGGGGCCTTTCAGTTTTTTTTTCCCACCACTCTCTGAATAAATGAACTAAGGGCCTAGTTTGCATGCTTGGTTAACCACATGCCTGTACTTATGGTGTTTTTTTTTTGACCTTTTGCAGTATATGGGGCTCATTAGACCAATGCAGACATTTTAAAGAAGAATATTAAAGTTACTCAATTAAAAATAGCTGTCATTAGTAACTGTAACAGAACAAAAAAAACTGGATTTAAAATTCTTGAAACCTTACAAAACTTAAATAAGTATTTTATTTCCCAGGGGCTCCTTAATTAATATGTTCTTATGGGTATGCCAACTAATTATTGTACTTTTTTAATTACAGAGTGTTTGATAAAGGGGACCAATTGAATTTTATTTCAAAATAAGAACATCTTAGAGAAGCTGATAAAACCAAGACGGATTTGAAAAAAAATATTAGTTTAAATGAATTAAAAAATTGGTATTCAGAATACACGCTCTACAAAGGACGGGAGTGTAATAGTTAAATGTAATACCAAGAAAGATATAGAGTTTTTAAAAAACAAAGCTAAAAGCACTTTGGTGGAGTGCAGCTGACCAAAATGAAACAACCTCGAATCAAGATAATTGGAATACAAAGGTAATCTTGGTAAAAATGAAATCCAAAACTGCATTAGAGAGCAAAACGTATTTATAAATGAAAATGATGACCTAAAAATATGTTATATCAAGAAATCCAAATATAACACATCAACAATTTTCAGTGAATGTTCTCCTAACTTATTCTACAAGCTTGTAAACTCTGGTAAAGTGTCCATAGATTGGGAAAGGTATCCCGTATATGAAGATATCTCTATATCGAGATGTTTCAAATGCCAAGAGCATTATCACAAAAGTAATACAAGCCCAAATAAAATAGCATGTGAATTCTGTACTCAGAGCCATGGTGTGAAGGAATGCCCAAAGATTGAAAAGAAATGCAGTAACTGTATGAAAGCGAACTTAAGGTACAAGCTTGAGCATAATGATGAACACACAACAAATGACCTCATAGGTCCTTCCTACCAGTATCAGTTAAAAATATTGAAAGGCAAAATTGACTATGGTTCTGATGGCTCATAAACAACAGGAAATTAGAATACTTCAAGAACTGGACCTAGTGCAATCAGAGATTCAACAGGAAGTAATTAAATGTGATATGCTTCATAATAGACTTCATCTAAAAAATAAACTACTAAATGTGTTGCATCTAAATATTTGAAGCATCTGGAAAAACTTTAATGATCTTTTAATCTGGCTTCAACCATACAATCTTCTTTTTTTGTAATCTAATCATATGTGAGTGTCGGAATATTGACGAACAATACAGTATTCCAGGATATAACATGTTCTACAACAACGCAGACTTTAATAAAAATGATGGGGTAGTGATTTTTGTATGGTCAGGATAAATAAATAAAATTGAGATAAAAATTAATGGTAATATGTTCTTGAATGATAATTGTATGGCAAACTATTGCAAGGATTACTACATTAATATTGGCCTTGAAATGCACAAAAAAATAAATAATTCATCCAGAAAATTTAATACAAATTCTAATGTTAATGTATCTATGTTTCTTAAACCTGTTAACCGAAATTAAATAATCACTCACATAAACTCTCTTAGGAATGGTTGTGCTGCTGGGTTGGATGGAACTGATACAAAAACAATAAAATTTCCCCACCCCTATATAAAAGATCCGTTAACACATATTATCAATTTGATTTTTAAAACCAGTGAAGTTCCACCTAAATTCAAGAATTCTGTGGTCACTCCAATTTATAAATCAGGCGACAACACTAATATATCTAACTTCCGACCAATAAGTATAATCAATAATTTTTCCAAAGTCTTTAAAAAATGTCTTAAGCAGAGACTAATCGATTTCCTTCAGAAAAATAATGTTTTGTGTAAGTACTGAGAATGCCATATACGAATTGACTAGTCAATTATCATCTCAACTTGATAAAAGTAAGAAATGCCTAGCAGTCTTTTGGACCTGGCAAAGGCATTTGACACGGTACCTCATCATTTACTTCTGAATACTTTGAATTCTTGTGGAGTGAGGGGTGCTGTGTTGAATGTCTTCAGAAGTTTTGATAGGCAGCAAATTGTAAAAATAGGGTAAGCACATAGTAATTCATTAAGTGTAAAAATTGGCATACCTCAAGGCACAGTTTTGGGTCCAATACTCTTTATTACTTATATTAACTCTTTGACAAATATGAATATAGAGGGTGGTGTAATTGTATCTTACGCAGATGACACAGTAGTGATCTTTGCAGGTGACAGTTGAGATCAAGTGAGAGAGATGACTATTGGTGGTATTGCAATTATAAAAAACTGGCTTCATACCTTTAAACTCACATTAAATGCATCTAAGACCAATTATGTTGCCTTCTCACTTACTTCATTAAATCGTCCAACACATTAAAATAAAAAACTTAGATTCTCCTATTGGTGAAGTCAGTTCCGTGAAGTGGGGACCACATGTTTTAAAACTAACAAGAAGTATAAGAAAATTGATCTATAAATTTTACATATTAAGAGAAATCCTCAATAAGAAATTATTGATTACAATATATAAAACTTTAGTAGAATCCTTGATAAGATATGGTATAGTGGTTTGGGGAGGTCTGTATAAAAATGCCTTGCAATCATTAAATGTTGTTCAGAACTTTATTCTTAAGACAATTAATAAAAAAAATAAGCTTTACTCAACCCACTTATTATATTCAGCAGAAATACAAAATGTTAGATTTCGATATATATTGTCAACATCTGTTTTTATTCATAAGTGTGAAATTTGTGAAATTATGTCAATCATCACGAAACTCGTAATAGAATAAACAAAGGTTTATTAAGAAAATGTAAATTTAACACAAAATCAAACAAATGGACAAATTAGTCCTAATAATCTTCAAAAACAATTAACAAACTATAGAAACAAGGCCGTCGTGATAGACAAAAATGTGAGTGCAACAAACGACGAGAAAACTAATATTACGTTCAGCCAAGTAAACAGGGCAGTCAATTTGGCTTTGGATTATGAGCGTCAGGAAGATGCAGAACTAATTTGTTACGAATCTCAGCCTTTCAACGAACTAACTGAGAAATTTTAGACGTTTCCGACAAGGAAATACAATGATAAACGTAATAAGACGACTATCGGTGCTAATAATAATAGAGATTTGTGTATATCAGCAGTAGAGAGCCGCAGATATATTTTTGTGTCCCGATTAAACCCAAATACCACTGTAGTAGAGTTAAAATTGCATCTCTCAAACAACCTTGTTTCTGTGCTTCATATTGAAAAGTTAGTTATTCGCTCTGATGAAACTGCAGCTTTCAAAATTTAAGTTCCTTTCTCTAACGTAAAAACTATGTTTGGCCAAAATATACTATTGTAAGGCCCTTTAAAGCTGTAAGAAACAAACACATCGGCAATGAGCAGAAGGCAAATTTTCTGCAAACAGTATCACAGAAACAAGATGCATAGTAAAATCTCAGGTCGTATCAGTTTTTCATATCAACATTCAATCGCTAAGAAATAAAATTGGTGAAATTGAGGCCTCGATCAGCCAGAATTCTGTTATAGCTTTTTCCGAGCATTGGTTTTTAAAGGATGAAATAGAAAATATATGTCTGCAGGGTTACTATCTTGCCTCATTCTAGTCAAGAAAAGAGAGGATACATGGAGGAAGTTCCGTGTTTGTCAGGGATGTTCTGGGATCAATTCCACTTAAGGATATCTGTGAATTATCTTTAGAATTATATTGTGAACTTTCTGCTGTACAATTATTAAACTCAAATATTGTTACTGTAACATTATATAGATCACCCAGTGGTAATTTTAACATATTCATTGATATAATTACACAGGTATTTCTTAGGCTTGGTAATGGACAATTTGAGGTTGTTATGGTTGGAGATTATGACATAAAATTTTTTTCAGGCTATAGAAATTTTACAATATTTTACAACTTGGCATTATCATTTGGTTTTACACCCACAATAATAGCTAGTACAAGAGCCGATAATTGTTTAGACAATATTTTGACTAACTTGGAGAGTGATAAGTTTTCTACCCGTGTTAGAGATCTGGCACTCTCTGACCACAATGCAATTGAAATTTGTATTAACATAGAAATAAAATATGAGGGCTTAATTGTTTCAACTTATAGACCTGTTATGGAGGTGGGTCTAGCGACATTCTTTACACTTGTTCAAGCTATAACTTTTGACTTTTTAACAACTCTTTATCTCTAGATACAAAATGTCACTTGTTTACTCAGTCTCTTGCAACAACACTTGAAAAAGCATTTCCCATTAAAAAACTTCACTGTAATAAATCCAACATTAACTGGTTTACTCCTGAGTTACGGGATATGAGGGAAAGATTAAACTTTTTAAATTCATTTTACCAAAAATATCCTACTGGAGCCAATAGAGAAGTTTTTCATAATTATAGAACAGCCTATCGTTTTAAAATTGATGAAAGTAAAAAACAAGCTAATATAAATTGTATCAATTCCAAAACCAATGCACCTAAAGCAATGTGGGATGTTTTAAATAATTTTACTAAAAAATCCCAAAAAACATCTCATCATTAAATCCATCTAATCTTAACACATTTTTTGCTAACATCGTAAATAAGATTGTTTCTTCTTTGCCCACTAAAACGAAGCATTTCTCTGGATTTATGAGAAATGTTCCAAGAAATTTAGATTTTTCATTTTCTCCTGTCTCGGAGGTGAGAGTAAAGGAAGTTGTCACTAGGTGGCTGCGACATATATGGTTTTAATATTAAAATTTTAAAGAGGGTATTAAATTTGATAATAACATCTCTCACTATTCAATGAATGCATTACAAGCAGTGTGTTTCTTTCAGACTTTAAGATATCCAAGGTGATTCCTATATTGAAGAACGGAACCCCTGAGCAGGTTGACAATTACAGACCCATTTCCATTATCCCTCTGCTAGGACCTCATTGCTGGGGGCTACGAAGACTGTCTGTATGTTGGTTCACTTTTCTGTGACTGCCGAAGGCCTTCCATTGCGTCTCTCATTTGATTTTGCTATCTAAGTTGAAATCATATGGTTTTGACATTTCTAGCTCATATCTTACAAATCGGAAACAGACTGTTTCTTTCAATAACAAATTTTCAGACTATGAAGACTGTTGCAGTGGTGTCCGCAGGGCTCGGTTCTGGGCCTGGTGCTCTTTCTTATTTATGTTAATGACATTTCGGAGGGAATACTGGGCACAGATCTGATCCTATACGCTGATGACACCACAGCTGTAACATCAAGCAAAAACTTAAATGAAACTTTGGAAAATATTGAGCAGGCCCAGCCCATGGCCTCTGACTGGTTCCAGAGTAATTATTTAGCATTAAATAATGAGAAAACCCATAAGCTTATTTTCTCTCAGAGGGACAGTTCTTCTAATAAGACCCCATCAAATTTCTTGGTGTCACTTTGGATCCAATCTTAACATGGGAATCCCATACTCAGATACTCTCAAATAAGCTCTCAAGTGCAGTGTATTGCCTTCGCAAATTTGTGTAAAGCAGTTGATCTACAAACCAGCCTCACTGCCTACTATAGTCTTTTTCATTACAAAATGTCCTATGCTATTTTAGCATGGGGCCATTCGGCACATGCTGACTTAATTTTTTCCATCCAGCATAGACCAGTGAGGATGGTTGCCGGACTGGGCTATGATGCCAGATCGGGTTTTCGAGAGTTAGGTATACTTACTCTACCTTCAACATATTTATGCATAGATGTCTTTTACATGTCAAGGAAAACTTAAATACTTATAACCTTCAGAATCAAAAAAAATAATTATAATACAAGACATGACGATAATATAGCTCTTGGTCCTAACCTTTACAGTAAGCTTCCAACTGATATTAAATCAATAGATGGAAGTGGGTTTAAAACCAAATTAAAAAAGTTATTGTTTGATAAATGTTTTTATTCCATAGATGAATATTATAATTTTTAACTTCAATTAAATTAAGTCATTGTTTGTTATAATTGTCCAAATTATCTTAAGGCCATCTTGAAATCAATGTTTTTCATCAAGTTTCTGTTAGTCTATATATGTATTTTTTTAAAATTAAGTATTGTCTTTATATTTTTATATTTATTACTAGATTTAAGCATTTTTATACTGATTTTTAAGACTGCTTTCGCATTATTTTATTGACCTGTGTAACTTCTTGTATTGGCACCAATAAATTATCTATCTATCTATCTAATGCTACCTAACAGCGCTACAGGCATGAATATTAGATCTATCAATTATTTAGCGCCAAAAATATATAACTTACTCACAACAGATATAAAAAATATAACTCATAGAAAGAAATTTGCCAAAGATTGTAGATTATTTATATATACTAATTTTAATAGTTTAATGTTTTAGTATGTGTATGCTATTTTATCTTACACGGTTTAGGATTTTATCTACAATTGGTTGATCGCATTATTAAACTATATACATTGCAGATTAGTGATTATTTAAATTTTATGAATTCTGTGCTCAGATCATGTGGATCCCTGACCTCGTGCAATCGAAGGCGAAACCTCGGATAGTAATTCCAATTTGACACGGTGTCAAGGACCATGATTTCTTAATAAGAATATCGGTAAATTTTCCATTAAGGTTCACATAAGGAATAAAATAATTATCCATTTTTTCAGGTTTTGTCACATTTTCGAATAGCTGCCATTTTAAAATGGGTATTTTTATTGTGCTTATAATTTCAGTGACTAGATTTAAAAAACCTTTCAGAAGAGGTGTGCACCAAAAAAGATCAGTTAGTGGTATTAAAGCGTGCAAATCTAGAATTTTTCTCTTTATTGATTCACATAATCTAAGGAGGAATTAAAGATCAGTTAAATTTTCTGAATTTTGTATGGGAATCCTCTTAATTAATTTTTTTGCAGAAAAATGGTGGTTCGACCAGGCAGATTTCACACTATAACCGAACAAAGGGGGAATTTTCGGGTACTGGGAAATAATACAAATATAAATGGGTTGATTTATGTAAACACACTATATAAAATACCAGTTTTTAAACAATAAAATTCAGTCTGTAAAGCGTCTTGATAAATTATTATGCATATTTTATTTTAAATTCATATGCAAAGTAAATATTAGTTTTTGCAGGAATATTTTTGGCTTTGAGTCACAAATTATTGTTGATTTATTGACTTCCTTTTCTCTCATTTTAATATTGAATCAATATAATGCCCGTTAATACTACAGTACAGTGTTTTACGTTTATTGATCACTAGTTTGAATTAAAATTATTCCTAGTTAATTAGCTCCAACAAGAAAGAGTTTAATACAGAGTAGTAATCAAGTGATATCGCACGATGCTGGTATTGGTAAATATTCTTCTCATAACAATACAAAAATATGTATTACCAGGGTTTCATAAATCCATTTGTTTTGGAGATACAGGCTGTTGAAAATACTAATTTTTAATATACCAGGTGACACAGGAGATATGAAACAGACCACAAGTGCCATCAAATGTCTGTTTTATTACCATTTTGAAAATAAAAGCCATCCTAAATATAAAAGTTAACATGCCATACATCTTTAAAAATTATTATTATACAAAACGATTTTTAGATCAGTGTTTGAAAAAAAAAAGAACAAATAAGTTTATTTTAAACTGTTTTAAATAAGTATTTTATATATGATTTTTTTTATTTAATTTAATTTTTTTTATTTAATTTTACTGTTTTTAATGTCCTGCCCTTAAATTTTGTACTTTTACAACCATACTGGCCCAGCGAAATCGGATTACCTACTTGTTGGAGGGTTCAGCAGCTGAATATACTATTCCCGTTATCCCAGGTTCCAAAAAGGATAAGTTAGGTTTTATAACTTAAGATTTTACATTTTTATTATTACAGGGTTACAGCCTTTACATAATAAAAGTCAAATATAATAGGACCACCTAGAAAAGCACATGGCAGAAAATAATTAGCTCAACTATAGCGAAACCTAAAAGATAAAGTACAGACCACTTCCTACATTACTGAACGGAATATTTTCCATTCATTAGGGATACACGAAAACCTAATATTATTATTGTTATAATGTTATAATTATTATTATCACATATATCATGTTATTGCTTTCTGACCTGAAAGTCCAGATAAGTGGGAGTCAATAGAATTTTCTTCATGCAAAGAAAGTTTTGTATTTTCTTCTAATGGTTCAAATGAGGGACTCTCCTCTTCTGTTTTGGTATTCGAACTGTTAAGAGAATTATCATTCGTCTCTTCAACACATTCATTTTTTTTTTCCGCAGATGAAATAAAAGAATGATCTATAAAAAAATTGCAATAATAAGGCCTATTATAATATTTAAACTCAGGTATTAAATTTCAGTAAGCAAAAATGTATAGTATATACTGCAAGCATATTTCAGAAAATATATTTTTAAACAGACAATTACCATTTACTGACTCTGGCGACACAGCTTCTAAGTCATTTGGTAACAAATCTACAATATTTGATTTGATTTCCTGTCGTCGGTCTTCATGATTTGGCCGTTTTATTCCTAAAAATCGATACACCACATCTTCGACTTTTGGTAGAAAAACTGTGTTTATTTTTGGGTTGACTACTTGGTCAACAATACGTTCTACACCAGATTCTAAAAATCCAGACCTAAAAGTTGTACAGAATAAGTAACAAAAAAATATAAGACAATGCAGTTATAGAGATACCTAAAACTGAATTGATTCAAAATACTGGTCCAAAACAATATTTGAATCTGCATCAGTTAACTTTACAAAAATTAGAAATGTCTTAGAATCTAAACTTCGTTTTAAACTTTCGAAAATAATAACCGAGAGAAATCGAGTCTACCAAATACTTATGTATGATTATAGACAAAAATCTAAAATTGGATTAAAATGTACTATATTTATGTAAAAAAATAATATGTCTTATACATACATTTTATATATTTTGAGAATTTTTAGACAATCTTTGCTGAGGTTTGGTATCCTAGTTTGCAAAGGAATGTATGGTCTGTACACTCAAAACTATTCAGAACTATATTCTTAAAATCATTAAGAAAAAACAAGATTATATTCCATAAACATACTTTATTCATTAGAAATATGTGCAAAGAATAACACCTAAGAAATATTAGCAATAGAATTGATACATAGTAGATGTTTAAATCTAGAAAATAATGTCCAATGTTGGTGAAATTATGTAAGAAGTATTTTTTTTTCATAATCTTGAAATTTCTTAAATTATCTATCAAACTATTGAATTGCTATTAAATAAGCTCATCCTATATATGTGTTTGTTTGAGCATAAGGCATTGTTTTTTTCAATTGGACAAGGGTCACCGCTGAAAGCTCCCAACTTTATTATTGCTAAGCTATTCTACTTCTGATTTTCCTGCTTTGGCCAATACTACATATTGTGTTTTGTTTACTTTTATGCTTGAATAGAACAAAAAAAACCTAAACTTTTATATCTGCATAGCCTCTTGCAAATGGTGTTTCAATTATCAGGCTTGGCATTCTCAATATCTGGCTGGCTAACTTCAAATTCAACTATATCTATTTTATTATTTGTTTGTTAACCAAGCTTTTTAATGTATGCATTAATGAAGGTACATATCCACACGTCTTTAAATTAAGTAAAACAATTCCTATGTTCAAAAGTGGAGATCCTGAATCCCTAAATAACTATAGACCTATATTGCTGATTCATATACTGTCCAAGATTTCGGAGGTCTTACTGCAGAGATAGTTGTGTAATTATTTTGAATCAAACGGTCTACTGATAAATGAAAAATTTGATTTCAGGAAGGGTAAGTCAACAGTCATGGCCCTGAACAGGTTGTATGAGGGCATAGACGGGGGCTTTTTGATAATAGCATTTTGTGACTGTGTCTCCCATGATATCCTGTTTAGTTCAATTTTAGGACCACTTCTTTTCTTAATCTATATTAATGATATCAAATCATGCTTGAACGATTGTCAGGTCACCCTGTATGCAGATGACACCAGTTTTCTGTTAAGATCTAGGGAATATGATCCACTGTGTGAAAGAAATTTAAATCGTTACAAAACCAAACAGTTTACTTTCACACTATGAAATAATGACAACTTGAATAATCCGGATCATCTATAATATCTGGATGATCACTACTCTATGTTCACAAAAATCTGAACAAATTTGAATCAATACAGGATACTCATCATTATGCAACTAGAAACAGAAGTGATCTGCGTATAGATTTCCTTATACTGGGGAGATCTTGGAATGCAACATTACACTATGCACCAGTGCTTTTTAATAAAGTGCCTGATAAAGTAAGGGACCTTCCAACAAAACAATTTAAGACCGTGGTGAGACAATTTTTAGTATTAGAGACATTCTGTAGTATCAGTGAATTTATCAATTCAAACCTTAATGAAAGGAAATTCCAGTTTTTATCTGGCGTGTCGTACTTAGATTTATTTTGCTAGTATTATTTTAACTGTATTGTTTAAAAACTAATATCTAATTGCTGTTGTATGTGTCAATATTGTTTTTCTTTTAATTTGTAATGCTCATTGGCTTTTAAGCCTGTTTATGACTTGTATAAAAAATGTTATATATTTTTTGACACCAAATAAACTATTCTATTCTCTTGTTATTCTAGTAATATCAAAAGTGACAAAAACACAATTTCTTAGTGATACTGACTTCAATTATTAAGAGTTTTAATGACATATATTAGTAATAACATTGGTGAATATTGGTGATATAATTGAGCCCTATAAAATATCATATTGTGTCTTATATGTTGTGCTGCTGGATGATGGAGATATTCAAGAGTATGTTTCCAATAATTTTCAACACCTGAGCAAAACATATTTTTCCATTCTGTCCAAACAACTGAAGAAAGGTTTCATGACGCATTTTAAACTTTAAAGTCAATATTAGACTTTAAAATCACTTAAAATCCCATTAAATACTTCAAATTCATATAAGATCAACTAAAATAATTTTAAGTCATTCATCGCTTCAAAGACTTATAAGTTTCATGTCACTTATAATCCACAAAGCCTTATGTCCGTGTACAGGGTGTTCCAGCGAGGACTGAACAGGGACCTATTTTCGACCTTCCTTGTATTTTGGAAAAATTCAAAATAGCCAATCGATGTATTTTTTCTTGTGGAATCCAAAAATATCATCGAAAAAATATTTGAACCAGAAACAAAAGAGTTACGCTATGCATCAGGTGTTTTTTAAATGGAATGTATCGTTTTTTATACGATTTTTGGAAAGAGTGATTTTTTTTATGTCCGTTCTGATTAAAAGATTTGATTTTGCGATAGTTGTTTATATTACATTTTAATGTTTTACAAACTAAAATTTTAGCTTCACCTGTTTAAAATATACGATAGGTTGGTATAGGTGATCAAGGTAAAATGACTTTTGAATGCTTTGTCAATAAAAATTGACATTATTTTAATTATTGCCGAAGTCTTCACCTAAAAAATATATATTTGACTCTGATCGAAATGAAATAATCTTTGGACGAGAGACTACAGATTGTTATGCTATTTTACAAGTGCCAAGAAAATGCAAAAGAAGCAAGAAGAAGATTTATTGCAAATTTTCATAGAAATATATCCATCAATACAATTCTAAGGATAAAAAACCTATTTGAGGAAAATAAAACTTTACATGATAGAAAAAGAAATATACAAAGAAGAAGAAATCGAGACCAGGCCATTATAAATTATTTTCAAGTTAATCCAACCAAATCTATTTCAGATGCAGTTCGGGAAGTTCAGTAAGGTGCCGGTGTAAGGCGCAGAAGAGTTACCCGAGGGACTGTTCACAGGACTCTGAAAATTCATAAATTTAGGCCTTTTCGTATCCTTTCACTTCAGCACCTAACACCGGCACAAAAAGAACTTCGCTTCCAATTTGTTTCTCAAATGGTAATTCGGCAAGAAAACGAAGACCCTGATTTATTCAAAAATATTGTGTGGACCGACGAAGCTACTTTCACAACATCGGGAGTATTCAACAGACATAATAGTCACCACTGGGCCATTGAAAATCCAAAAAAGTTCCAGACTATTAAATTTCAAGGGAGAAATTCTATTCATGTTTGGTGTGGGATAAAAAACAATAAAATTTTGGGACCAATATTTTTTAACGGGACTTTAAATGGCACAGATATGAGTTTTTAAAAAAACGAAATTGAAAATTTTTTGGAAGACTTACCATTGGCAGAATATCAGAATTTAATTTGGCAACATGATGGGGCGCCTCCTCATGCCGTGCATGATGTGATTCAATTTTTAAATCGGCGCCATAACGAATGGATAGGGCGAAATGGAACATATGCTTGGCCGCCCAATAGCCCCGACCTCTCAATATTGGATACATTTCTTTGGGGCCATTTGAAGAACGTCGTATACAGACAACGAAACGAAAATATTCAAGAGATCATGGGAAAAATTGTCGATGAAATAAACCACCTTAACCAGGAAAATCATATTGTAACAGCAAGTTTAGAAAGGCTACAAAGGGGTTATCGATGTTGTTTCGAGAAAAACGGCGGTCACATTGAAAACTTATGTTATTAGTAGTTTTATTTTATTATTTAATAATTATTTTTTATTAAATTTCTTTTTCTATCATGTAAAGTTTTATTTTCCTCAAATAGGTTTTTTATCCTTAGAATTGTATTGATGGATATATTTCTATGAAAATTTGCAATAAATCTTCTTCTTGCTTCTCTTGCATTTTCTTGGCACTTGTAAAATAGCATAACAATCTGTAGTCTCTCGTCCAAAAAGTATTTCATTTCGATCAGAGTCAAATATATATTTTTTAGGTGAAGACTTCGACAATAATTAAAATAATGTTAATTTTTATTGACAAAGCATTCAAACGTCATTTTACCTTGATCACCTATACCAACTTATCGTATATTTTAAACAGGTGAAGCTAAAATTTTAGTTTGTAAAACATTAAAATGTAATATAAACAGCTATCGCAAAATCAAATCTTTTAATCAGAACGGACATAAAAAAAATCACTCTTTCCAAAAATCGTATAAAAAACGATACATTCCATTTAAAAAACACCTGGTGCATAGCGTAACTCTTTTGTTTCTGGTTCAAATATTTTTTCGATGACATTTTTGGATTCTACAAGAAAAAATACATCGATTGGCAATTTTGAATTTTTCCAAAATACAAGGAAGGTCGAAAATAGGTCCCTGTTCAGTCCTCGCTGGAACACCCTGTACAAATATTTTAGAGTTATCCACCCCTCGGTAAAATGTATGGCATAGTTCTATCATTATAAAGTTGACACCTACTAAAAAAATGTTTGTTTTTTTAGTAGTCAATTAGAAATCTTTTATGAACCAAATGAGAAATTTACTTGTTGAATCACTTAAACAATTGTATATTGAGTATTTTTATGCTTGTTAATAGTTATACAATTCTACTTACTCAGTTATATTTTTTCGTAACTGTTCTCTTAGCTGGTTTTTGCTTATTTCCTCTGTAAATTTTTGTTGATTAAGAAAACTCATAACACTACCTTCCACTCTCTGGCTTAAATTTTGATAAGCAGGTTTTGTATCCACATCTGCAATACATTCTTTTCTAAATTGATCAAAAATTCCTTGTGATTTCAGTTCATAGACAATTTGATCTACAAGCCTAGGATCGCCGGGTAAGAAATTTGTTGAAACTATATCCATTTTTCCAAGTAAGCCCCGCAAATTTCATGTACTTTAAGATGATACTTAAATATTTTAAAAATTGAAAAGCTAAATAGTATCCTAAAACCAAAACACAATAATTGACATGACTTAACTATGACCATGACATTTTAAACTAACAGCTGACACTACGGACAGTTGCGTTGAACTGACAGGAGCAGCTAATCCCTGTGCTCTGAGCGAAAAAACACCAATTAAATAATAGGTGGTACGAATAAAATAGCATCACAGACAGTTGGTCAGTTTGTTTATAATAAACAGCATACACAAATCGTAATATCAAAAAGAGAATAAATTATAACTTTAATATATTTTTTTTATTATTTTTTATATCAACCCTCAATAAAAAGGCCTAAGACTAACCAAATCGCAGTACGATATTTAAAACACAACTACATACAAAAGTATAGGTTTTGAAACAAAACTAGGACCAAAAACGCAGTATAATATTTAAAACATAACTACGCAAAAATATAGGATTTGATAATAAAAATAACTGAAAAAAAAACGTGGCTAGACGGGAATAGAACACACGGTATCTGTAATGAAAGCCGAATACGCCATAGATAATCTATAGTACTTGAAAAATACACCAATGAGTTGTGGTTGAAATACTTTTCTTTGTTGGCACAAAAAAAATTGTTCTAAAAACCGTATGGCGTTTAGATTAGCCCTGGTTAGGTTTTTTTTGGATGGATGTAAAAAAGCGTATCTATATATAAGCGCATCTATATTAAAACAAACATTGTCAAACGAAAGACTCGTATGTTTAAGAATAAAAAATGTGCGTCCGGCTAGTTTATTATTGACAAATAATGACATTGTGTCCAAGTCAGATAAATAAGAAACAACCGCGTAGAGCGTTAATTAGGGTATTCCTTTTATGTACCCAGGTTACTCTGGACTGTCTTGGAACCCGTTTCATTTAAAAATGTAGTTGCCAAGCAGAACCGTTTATCTTTCTTTCCCCTCACTTCTCAAATACCATGTCGGTAGGAAGTGCAAGTGAGTAGACTGATAATGGTGACAGCAAACGACAAAAGTAAACACTTTAGGGCATTAAAAATAATAATTTGTTTTAATATTATTAATACTAGATTTTTCTGGAAAAAAAAATTTACTTACTCGGACTTGGGTTGGGGTTTTCTGTGACTCGGACATTAAACGTTGAAGGCACCACGAGTATTCTAAGGGTAACTCTTCCGATCGGCGTATATACCTCGGGCCAGAGGCCCTTGGGGAAACACTCTGTCGGCCTCAGGTGTTATTGTTAGCCTTAAAATACCCTTGGTAGCTTAATAACTATACTCAGATCAAACCGAAGGCTGTTAATTATCATATAGGATGCCAGAAAATTATTGTGAATTTATTTTTACTTAATTTTCAATTTTACTCTAGTAATATACTTAACACGATCTATTATTTACATTTTATTAAATTTCTGAGAGTTTTCATAATAAAAGATTATAAAATAAGAATATACCTGTAAATAGTAAGTAGAGAAGTGTTAGTCTTTGTTTTTTGACTTGGTGTATTTCCAGGACTCTAGCTAGTGTTACCAGGTGTCCCGATTTGCACAGGATGTCTGGGTTCCATGGGTCTTTAGACACGTCCCGAACTGCTTTTGATCCGGCGGTCAAATGTCCCAGAGTGGCAAAGAGTCACCACTCGTCACAAAAAATAGCTTGACACATAAAAGCGCGGTAAAGATATCGTGCTGTCCTATTAGAAAACTTTGAATCTCATACGACATCGCCAATTACAACACATATTGTTCAATGTGCTTCCGATTGGCTCGTCGTTTATTTCTGCGAACGTGTTCGAATCCCCGTTCAAGCGGATGACATTTTTAAATTATTTTTTTTAACAAAACTTATAATTAATAAAAATGCGGTTTAGTTAAGGGGTGCTGTAAAGAAAGCGGGAGGTAGTGCGCCAACAGAATTTCGAGTCTATATTAAAAACAAAACTTATATTGTTAGGTGGATCGATCCCGTTAGGCGTTAGGTTAGCCCATGTTAGCCGATAAAACCATCAGCAAAGTTATAAATTATCATTAAAGCTACAAAATCACCCAAATCATCAAAAACCAGATTTCAAGAACGCGGCACTCTAAAGTGTTGCACTGGCGGATGGAATTCAAAGTCTGAGGATTCGCGCGATAGCGCCATTGCTGGGACTCTGTTTTTCATTCAAGAACGTTACCAAATTTCATTTAGTTTAATGTATTTATAGCAGCTTTTAGATAAAGTATGTGTGTATGTGTGTGTGTTTGGTGTGATGTGTGGTGCGTGTGAGTGTGTGGATGGGCGCGTGCGTGCGTGTGTGTGTGAACGGATTGGTGCCAGTTTATGGCCGAAGTGCGATGAATCATTTTAACAAAATATATAATTATTACTAACATTAATATTATTTTTAAAAAAGCTGTAGTTCTAACAAAAAATAAAACTTCAGATATTTGTTTGCATTTTAATACCAATAATACCATTAAATATTATATTTATTCTATTGACAAATCGAAAGAAAGTTGATGTGGCAAAAAATGTATTTAATGTAGATAGTTTTAAAAATTCTTTATAGAATACCTATATTATTTTAAGTACACCTTTATTTTACCTTAAAATAAAAATAAATACCAGTATATATATTTCTCATGGTGTCAGAAACAATTCATTAACCAAAACAGTAAAAGCACCATACTCTCTACAAAACAAATTACAAAACATAATTTCACTTGAGCGGTGACCCAGCGATTAAAATTCAATCGAAATAACCATCCCTCTCTAAGCCGCTGCAGTATATGGCACCCTGACAGCGTCTCGACTTTACTGCTTCATACCGCCAAAATCGCTGTCCGAGAGATTCAGCGTTTGTATTTCGATTATTGATGAAGGCGCGAACACGATTTCTATTCCAATCACTGGGAAGCAATATAACTGCTTTAGCGTAAGGTCAGTCTCCGCTAACAACAATTATTTTACGGTCACCGTGACTGAATCGCCGTGATCGGTATATCGCCCTATTCTAAATTAGGCTTCGGCATGAAAATTAACAACGTCGTTGATGTATTGGCTTGCTGCTTAAATACGCTCAAATACTCCTTTCATTCGTCATTCGTTCGTTTGCTGGTTGAATTCATGAATTTACATTAAGTTCGTGCATGTTTAATCACTCATTAAATTAAAAAAAAATAAATATAATTTACCGAGTTAGCGATTACTTGATGGAAATTCATTATCACTAGTATAATAAATAAACAAATTATTTTTGTTTAGTAATTTTTACTAAATTATTTCCGTTTCACGGCTCTTTCTAAACTTTCTTCTCTCTCTTCTTCTCTTTTTCAAAAACCAACTCAAGACTGATTCTAAAACCGGAATTTTTTACAACAATAAAATATAAGACTCTACCTACTTAACCTACGCAGACATTAGGTATAAAGGTTCAACAATGGGGAGCCGATTATAATATGAAACAAAAACTTTATCTATTTATCTTGTAAGTTTAATATGTTTATAAAATGAATTCGGGTCCACTATGAAGGTACCCCTCGAGGTACCCGAGGAACGACACTGAAAAATATCTATTTTCTGGACGTTTCGGGGAAAAGTCTACCTCCGCCTTCAGATAAACTAAAAATAAAAAACTAAAACTTCTTACGTTTTGTATCAGAAATATAACCAGGATGGCTAATCTCTGACAGAATGTCGATTTAAAGGTATTATTTTTATTTGTTAAAAAAGGTGAAATGTATGTGTGCCTAGAGTATGTTGATTTTAATTTATGGTATTTTGAGGTGGCCTTCAGTATTTAGCAAATTTAACCATGTGTTAAAAATATCCATGCCTTAATATTGTTGCGTATTTAGCCTTACCTTTGCAGTCTGTAAGCCGTGTTCTGAATAAAAGGATTGCATTCAGAGAGCGTGTTTGTGTAGCGGCCAATCCGGAATAATATTGTTAAATAAAGATAATTGTGTAGCATCTTGTTTAGTTAATTTTAATAACACCAGGTTATATTTGCTAAATACTGAAGTAAAAAAGGATACCTCAAAGTGCAATAAGTTAAAATGAACATTTTTTAGGTACACATATTTTTTCACCTTATTTTAACAAATAAAAATAATACCTTAATTACCTTATTAAGGAAAATGGTATGCTGATCCTGCATGTTACCTAACTGTAAAAGTGCCACCATATAAAAAGCGGAAAATTTGGCATATGTATGGGTTTATGAAGACCATTTTAATTTTTGTATTAAAGGAAATGTTTAACAAACAGACTAATGGACCGTGTGCAGCGTGCTAATAAAAATTGCTGCTATAATATATAAGACAAGATTGTCTCATATATTATAGCTTTAATGATGGGCGTATGGACAAATCTAGTGCTAACCTGACGGGACAGATCCACCTAACAGTATGGGTTTTGTTAAAAAAAAGTAAACAAAAAAACCTAACCAAGGCTAACCAAAACCTAATCCGATTTTTAGAACACAACTGCATACAAAATTATATGTTTTGTTAAAAAACTAAAAAAAAAAACTTATCGCTCGCCTCAGCTTTCAATATTTTTCTTTCCAATTCACTGAATTCCAAAAGTACAAAATTTTCGAATGGCCTCTGTGTTCGGGGCATATCCTGCATATATTTAACGGCTGCATCTCCATAAGTTTCTCTGCCCTGCAATAATAACTAACTTTATTAATTCACTTTACAACCTCTTTTTAAATAGATAAATACATTTTTTAGAAACAAAAAATGAAAATAAACAAGCTAGTCTAAAGACATAAAAATTTCTTTAGGTGTTTTTAAGTTTTTTTGTCCGATTCTTTTGGGAAATATAGATTATCGACGATTATGTTTAGTTTCAACGTCAAAATGATTACCCATTTTTGTACCACAAATGTGTTGTTGTTTATTTCGCCTACTATTAGTGGATCTTTGGCGTTGCTGCTCGGCAATTGCCAGCACGATTTGATTGGATGTCCGGATGGCGAGCTCTGAGCTCCCGAAACACCCCGAATCTTTCAATAAACTTTTTAATTTTTGAAATGCATCTTGGTTTCCACTAAATGCCCCTTGAGAGTACTACTGGTCTCACGAGATGACCTTTTCTTTTAAACTATCCCCTTACCCCTCCCACTCCCGCCACATAGCGGCCATTACGCTAATATTCTATGTAGAACTGCGACAGACGAACGGGATAGATTGCAGGAACAACTAGGCCTCACACGTTCACAGCGTCTGCTTCCTTTCTTGCGGGGCCGTTAATTTCCACTATGAGCGGTTGAGTCTCTCGTTTCCCCCCGAAATAAGGCAGCAAAACCGAACACGTGGAACCACTTATGTTAATAACACAGAGGTCTGCCTTCGACGAGACGAACCGAAAGACTGTACCACAAATGTGTACTTCTTTTTTAAGTTTCATTTTTGTTCGTTAGTTTTTACGTTACATGTTTACGGGATTTGTGTTGTGTTCCAGGCTTCAACGCCTTGCATGTCTATGTAAATAATTTCATTTGTAGAAAAAAAGTCAGCCACCGGAGTATTTGGTTTACCTGCTTTGTTTCGGGGGTGGGCGGGAGACTCAAACGCTCAGTATGGAAACATTCTATCCTGTTCGTCTGCCCAGTTCTACATAGAATATTAGCGTAAGCGCCGCTATGTAGCGTGTGTAGGAGAGGTGAGAGGCTAGCCTGAACGAAAAGGTCATCTCGTGATACCAGTAGTATTCTCAAGGAGCATTTAGTGGAAGCCAAGATGCATTAAAAGAATAATTGGAAAAGATATTTGGAAGAATCGGGGTGTACTGGGAGAAACTGGAAGAAATCATCTGGGAGGGCCGCCCCAGCTCTGACTAAACCCCGGACGGAGAGAATTCAACAAATATACTAGTATACGCGCCAACAAACAACAAGCCGGCCACCATTAATGAATACAACTTCATGTTGTGGATCATACGATTGGGCTTTTGTAGAGACAGTATTGCCAGAATCTAAATAGGCTATTATCAGAAAATGTATATGAAATTATCAGATTTGCGTTAAAATTACCAGAAATTCATTAAAAAAATAAAATATTAAATCGGGAGTTAAAAAAATGTTTAGATCAGCGACAAAAAAAAGTCCTCACTCTTTTCGTAATAGCACTTAATCACAGAAATGTGCTTATACCCAGTATAACGATGTGTAAGGAAATCGACTTTGCTATTAATATCGCAAAAGCTACGAACTTAAAAGTAAAACATTTTAATAGAATAATCCAAAAAGACTACTTCTGAGTCGGCATATTATTGAGTCATATTTCAAATCACATTATTTCAATCGATTTAAAAGGCGTTTCTTTTCTTAATAAGTGCTTTCAAAAATGAATGAAATCTTTAAAACAACAAAATAAGACATCTTCCTTTTTAACGTTGGTTGCTACAGTATATAGGTATTATTATACATACAAAAACATCATTATTTTGAAGAAGGTGCTGACAAATTGCCCGAAAGGAGCAGAAGTACAGGTTAACTGGTAGAAGCCAAAAACAGGAAGGTAAGAACATCATTATAGATGTATTTAAAACAATGTTTCTATTTAAGTCCAAATAAGCGAACTAACTAAAGACGATGCCAAACACACAGTGTTGCCAACTTAGCGGAATTTCCCCTAAATTTAGAGAAATTTAATTTTACTTGGCGGCAAGTGCAGATAACGGATTTTTTGGCGTAAAAGAAAATCAGATAATAACATTCAATAAACGGCTTGGCGTTCAGCGGCATAGAATTCTGAAACCTTCTAGGAAAATCGACAAATAATTCATATTTATTTATTTCGCCGGCTTTGTTTCCGACTGGGAGTTTTGTACGCTTTTCAGCCGATTTTCGGGGATGTCCATTGTCTTAGAGAATTGGTAACTGCTTCAGGTTAACGTAACCTTATTATTAGTGTTATTTTTATTTTGCTTATAGAATAAAGAGTGATAGGTAGGGTTTATTATATAGTTTACTGGAGTGCTTTTGGATACGTTTTAAGATAAAGAAAGTTAGTGTGTTCATTGACGTTGGTTGTCGACCCCCTGCATGTTCTATCGCAGAAACTAGGGTTGCCACCTGTTCTTTTTTATAAACAAAATGTCTTTGTGACTTTTTTGTCCTAAAATGTCCTTTTTATTTACGTATTTTCCTTAATTAAATTACCTGCAGCAGCCAGCAGCACGGCACTTCACTGATTACCCGTGACTTCGCCCGAAAATATTTTTATGACTTTGAAACCAAAGTTAAGTTGAAATATTTTGACGCAACCAGCAAGATTTAACTACAAAGTGATTTTAATGCATTTTATCGAAGATCTATCCAATACATTGAAAAATGGTATGACTTTTCTAAAGACAGTTGGAACAGTGTGGTTGGTAAATTAAATTTAAAAATAAAACTTCCATTATTTTCAGATTTTGAGGAGATTATCGAAAAAATTAACATTCCAAATTTGCAAATCAATGTGAATCAGCTTTTTGATAAGGTGATGCAGATTTCTGAAAGTTACCAAGAAATTGAAAATGATTTTTAAAATTTAAACACACCAAAAAACTGGCAATTCCTTTTTTCCTTAATTTCATTTTTATTAAGTGTATCTGACAGTTCGGCAATGTTTCTATTTAAGTCCAAATAAGCGAACTAACTAAAGACGATGCCAAACACACAGTGTTGCCAACTTAGCGGAATTTCCCCTAAATTTAGAGAAATTTAATTTTACTTGGCGGCAAG
Organism: Kuschelorhynchus macadamiae; assembly: GCA_030620095.1. Lineage (NCBI taxonomy): Eukaryota > Metazoa > Arthropoda > Insecta > Coleoptera > Curculionidae > Kuschelorhynchus > Kuschelorhynchus macadamiae. The sequence continues at coordinate 400,293 of JAUTXW010004592.1, read as the reverse complement.
TGCAGATAACGGATTTTTTGGCGTAAAAGAAAATCAGATAATAACATTCAATAAACGGCTTGGCGTTCAGCGGCATAGAATTCTGAAACCTTCTAGGAAAATCGACAAATAATTCATATTTATTTATTTCGCCGGCTTTGTTTCCGACTGGGAGTTTTGTACGCTTTTCAGCCGATTTTCGGGGATGTCCATTGTCTTAGAGAATTGGTAACTGCTTCAGGTTAACGTAACCTTATTATTAGTGTTATTTTTATTTTGCTTATAGAATAAAGAGTGATAGGTAGGGTTTATTATATAGTTTACTGGAGTGCTTTTGGATACGTTTTAAGATAAAGAAAGTTAGTGTGTTCATTGACGTTGGTTGTCGACCCCCTGCATGTTCTATCGCAGAAACTAGGGTTGCCACCTGTTCTTTTTTATAAACAAAATGTCTTTGTGACTTTTTTGTCCTAAAATGTCCTTTTTATTTACGTATTTTCCTTAATTAAATTACCTGCAGCAGCCAGCAGCACGGCACTTCACTGATTACCCGTGACTTCGCCCGAAAATATTTTTATGACTTTGAAACCAAAGTTAAGTTGAAATATTTTGACGCAACCAGCAAGATTTAACTACAAAGTGATTTTAATGCATTTTATCGAAGATCTATCCAATACATTGAAAAATGGTATGACTTTTCTAAAGACAGTTGGAACAGTGTGGTTGGTAAATTAAATTTAAAAATAAAACTTCCATTATTTTCAGATTTTGAGGAGATTATCGAAAAAATTAACATTCCAAATTTGCAAATCAATGTGAATCAGCTTTTTGATAAGGTGATGCAGATTTCTGAAAGTTACCAAGAAATTGAAAATGATTTTTAAAATTTAAACACACCAAAAAACTGGCAATTCCTTTTTTCCTTAATTTCATTTTTATTAAGTGTATCTGACAGTTCGGCATTTTCTGAACGAATTTTTTCTGTGATGGCCACCAATTAATGGCGAGACGAAAGGAATCGTTGTTCTATACAATTAATTCTTTCAGAATTATTAATATCTTTTAATTTTAAACCAAATTGCCAGGAATTTTATGACCCCATAAAAATAATAATGCTGTTTTGGAAGCTGCAAAATCCTATAAAAAATATTCCTTCAAATTTAGTTATAAATAACATGGTGTAAATATCGTTCGCTGACCCCCCTCCCCCCCGTTTCAAATTTTGAAGGTGATAAATCCATGCAATCCTGTAGGTGAGTGGTTCGATTTGTATGATCTCACTCAGGTCATAGATGAGCCAAAAAGGGTAACTCGGTCGACGGCTACTCTTTTATATCCATTCTTTGTTACCAGCATTAGCCTGGTCTTTTGTGAATTATCATTAGCCTCGTCTAAGTCTCCTCAAAGAATGTACACCTAGAGGTGTTTTAAATATTTCAATCAACTTATCTTTCATGAAGATATGCGTCGGATTCAGAGGGATGATATTTATCACATCAATGGCATAGATAACAAAATCATTTTATCTTACTACCAATATAATAAACATATTTGATGTTCATGCGCCTCTACGGACGTCCGTCTGAGCAAGGCCCCTTTTCCATGGCTTATAGATGCCCTAAAAATTATTCTCAAGGAGCGAGATAATGCTCAAACTTCACAGAACTGGGACAGCTATAAACGATTGTGTAATTGTGCCGTGAAAAGGCAGCCTATTTAAAATATCTCAATTCACAGGATGTCTCAACTTTCTAGAAACGATTAAAAGGGTGTACTCTTAATCTAAATTTGAATTACCTAACAACCTGCGAGATCCAGAATTAATCAATTTGCACTTTCTTTCAGCCTTTTCTGGTTCAAAAATTGATGCTCAGCTTGTTGCCCATTTTCAAACGCATCGATATAGCTCAGCACGCTTTGAGTTTCATTTGTTTTCTCCAGCGGAAGTACGCGCGAGCATTCAAGAGTCATAAGTCAAATGCTCCAGGTTCAAATGACGTTTCTCTTATTATAGTAAAATTGAGCCTTTTTATATTGTCAAATCAGTTTACTTACTTACAGGTAAACAGGTACTCCCACTCTATTAAGCGACTTAAGAGCAATAAGTCTCCCTGTATTGAATAAAATGTTGGAGAGGCTATGTACTCGCAATTGTTTCCATTTGTGAACGGTTGTAGCTTGCTGCCAGAACACCAATCTGCCTTTCGTCCGGAACATGGTATGGCCATTGCTCTCTTAAATATCAATGACCTAGTAATTAGAGGTCTGAATGATGGTATGGCAACGGTTATGATAGTGCTTGACAATACTAAAGCATTGGATTGCGTTGACCACGAGCTATTTTGTGCAAAACTCCACTATTTTGGTCCGGAGGATCGAGCGCTCTCCTTTTTCCAAAATTACCTGGAAGGTATACGCCAGCTAATAAAAGTGAGCTTTGGAGTATCAGCTGTTGGAAATATGACTTCAGGAGTGCCCCAAGGCCATTTTCGGCCCGCTTCTCTTTCTATTATATATTTTTGACTTGGATATTACCACATAATTCTCCAACGATAACTCCTAGCTATCGACCCAGCTGTTATACAAAGTTAACTATTCAGATTGCAGTGAAATTGGGGCTAATGTGAAGTTCGACCTACAAAATATCTCGCATTACGGTAGGAAACCCAATCTCAAATTAAATGCTAAAAGATTCAGACACTGATCTTTGCACGCTCTGGGTGTTTCGAATTCCTTCAAGAATACCTTAGCTTTGAAATAGATGAGCATTGCCCCCATTTTTACTGAAACTGCTAAAAATCTGGAATGGTCACTGACAGTAGCCTTAGATTTAGTCAACATATGTCAAACCTACGCAAGAAGTCGAAGTGGCTTTCAAAAGACTGTATGCAAACAAACATATTCTTAATTACAAAGTGCCTAAAAAACTACGTGAAGCATATAAATTGCTAACCCTTTCTTAATGCATAATTTTTATTATCCTTGTTAATAAACGGACACGAAGCCGTTTGTTACTGTGGCCTTTTGTTACTATGCCTCTGACACTCGGGGACGAAAACCTGGTGTGGGTGTTGTCATATCAGAAAACCGTGTTTTTCGACTTTTCGGTGGGTAAATTTCGGAAACTACTAGAGATAGGGTGGTTAATTTGACATGCGTTTTTAGAGGAGACGTAAATCTACACGATCAGTTTGAAGATTTTCCTGTTCCACATTTGGTACAGGCATATGGTACTGCAAAGTCGACCAAAAAAGAAAGTAACACGGTTCAGGTCGGAATTTTCGATTTTTTTTGTCGAAACCTTCTGGAAAGATAGCCCTTCGGGTCATACAGAACACTATTGTTTTTGGTTGAGCTTCGAACCCGTTTCGTGATTTTACGATTTTTTTTCGTTCGAAAAAAGGGTGTTTGGGGCGCTTATAGCTCGAACTGGGTCCGTCGCAGCGAAATTTTGCAAGCGACATTTTTCATTGGAAATATAGAGGAGAACAAAAACCTGAATGCATCTCTGTCGGAAAAATGATCGAAAAGTAGAAATTTTTAAGAAAAACTGAAATTTTTCGATAATTTTTTTTTTCATAAATTTTGTTTTTTATAGAAAAAAGCAGGCGTCCTGTCGGAAAACTGATTACGGCATCGGAAAGTGCTCAGAAATATACAGAAAATGGAATATCTGTGACGGATTCTGATTATGTACAGGGGGTGCAATTACTAGATAAAATTTTTAAAATTTCCCAAAGATGGGTACATTTTTCCACATTACCCTGAATTACAAGAAAGCTAATATACCTATGGCGTGGGGTATTTTTTTTACGAAATGAGATACTCGTAGGTAGATTGTGATCAAATTTCAAAATTTTAACGTACACGGTTAAACTACTGCCTTTTTTCAAAGTTGAAACTTTAAAGTCCAAACTTAACCTCACTGGGGGCTCACTGTCAGGGCCGTTCCTAGCCCCTCGGCCGCCTTTGTGCAGAAATAAAACGGCCGCCCTTTTATAACAAAAAAAAAAACAATATTTATTGAACAAAAAAATATATTTAAGTTCCTACGTATACATTAACAAGTAACATTGTATCATAACATAAGGTAATAATCTATTAAACGAAACAATAAACAACATAAAACAAAATACAAATGTTTAAACTATTAATTATTTAAATATTAAATAATATAAAAGCCAAACAAACAAAAATTGGTATCTTTTATATTGTATCTAAGTATAAAACTAAGCAAGTCCCAATAAAAAAACAACCTCTTCATTTCAAAAATATTTTTCTGGCTTTTGTACTTGCGAACTCGTCTATTATTTTATTATGGTCTAAATTTTCTCAAATTTTATTTTCAATGGCAATTATACCTAAATTTGTAAGCCTTTCCTGTGACATAGAAGATCTTAAATAGTTTTTTATTATTTTTAATTTTGAGAATGACCGTTCACCAGATGCAACCGTTACTGGTATTGTTAAAAAAATTCTCAAGCTTATACATAAATTAGGAAAAGATGAGACCAAATTATTACTATAAATAAATTTTAGAATCTCAATAGGTTTGATTTGATCTGTTAGAGATTTAAATGTAACAATTTCTTCAAATAGTTCTACGCCACTTATATCCCTCGATTCGTCTTCGGTTAATGCGATTTCAAGTTCAACGCATTTTTGTTTTAAATCATCCGATGTTACATCATGAAACCGTGTTAAAAAGTTAAAAATATTACTGCAATACGAAAGAGAATTAAACCTTTCTTCCACATCAATTTCATTTGCTAAATTGGATGAAATTTCTATGTAAGTGTTAAAACTTTGGTCCGATCGCATTTCGTTAATAAAGTTAAGTACATGTTTTAATGATGTGACACACTGAGTCAGATCAATATTAATTTTTTGCAATAATTTACTGACTACGTCAATTTTAACTAATAACTCGTACCATATGACTAAGCTACAGATAAAAGTAAATGATTTTATTTTTTCTAATAATGAATTGGCACTTAGTTTTGTTTTTGAGTCTCTTGTAACATCTTCTGAAAGCTCAACCAAAGCTTTACAAATATTTCCTAGTTGATTCCGAAGTGGTCTAAGCGCTTTAACTCTGCTTTCCCATCGGGTGTCACTTACCGATGTAAGATTTAAATTACTAACATTTTTTTTTAAAACATCCCAACGAAAAGGAGAAGAAGAAAAGAATACATACAGTTCCTGCACGATGTTAAAAAAATTTATTGTTTCGTGGGAGATTTTAGCGGAATCGTTTATTACTAGATTTAGTGTGTGAGCGGTGCAAGGAACAAATATAGCCCTGGAATTAACATTTTTTACCCTTTGTTGGGCCCCATTATCATAGCCCTGACCTCTTATATCCCTAATATCTAATTCAAACTTAGGCAAAATATCATTAACCAATAGGTTAAAAATCCCTTCCCCAGTTGTATATAAAATAGGAAAAAAACCCAAAAAACACTCTTTTATGACAACATTTTCTTCGTTACAGTCTCATATCTGACTACAAATGTAATTTGCTCTGTATGACTTGCATCTGGAGTAGAATCTAAAATTATGGAAAAATATTTGGATTTTTTTAAGAGTGTCGTAAAATGATGGCAAATATTTTTTGCTAGCAAAGTAACTATTTCGTTTTGAAAATGAATTCCCAAATAGTGAGTTATTTTACTTTTTGATTCTTGGGTCTTTGTAATTTTTTTTAGATGATCGGATAACACTGGGTCAAATTTTGCCACCATTTCAACAGCTTTTAAAAAATTGCCATTATTTTGTTCGTATAAGACGGAACTTTTTCCACGAAATGCCAATGATTGTCCAGCTAAAAATTGAATAATTGCAATAACTCTTTTTAAGATAGAGCGCCAGCGTTCCCTTTCAAGTTCAAAATAATTTTGCCGTTCTTTGTCAATAGTTAATTTTTTATTTAATGACATTTTTAACTCAACCCATTTTTGATTAGCTTGCAAGTGATGTACAGAAGATTCATGCTTGGATAAAATATGTGAAAGATGTCGCCAATCAGAATACCCCATTTTGCTATTTAACTTAAACACTTCCTTACAAAATATTTTACAACAAAGACAAAAAATGCTATTTGCTCTACAAGAGTATACCAACCAAGCTCTTTTAATTTTTTCACCATTTGGCAAAATTCGAAAATATTGAGTTGAAGAAAATTTCCTTCCCGATTCATCAGAAGGAATTTTTTTTTCTATATGCTGAAAATCGTTTTGTACTATTTGCTCAATAACTTGATTTTGTAAAATATCCGGCCAGGTGAATGGGTCGCTGACATCAAAATCATCATTAGTTTCAGGGATAACTTCGTTTAAGTTAGGATTATCATCGGTTAAGAGCATCTTTTCTTCATTATCTATTTCTGTATTTGATTCAGGGTGTTTTTTTTCTTCAGGGTCGCTTACTTTATGTGCATCCTTTACATTTTCATCCTCAATTGTATCTGTACCCTGTGACGATGTTGATGGAACTAAATATTTTTGCAAAGATCCACTTAATTTTTTTTTGTTTTCTTCCTTTTCTAATTTTCTTTTTTTATATTGAGCTCCAGATAAACGTTTTGTTTTTCTATCGGACATCTGGAAATAAAATTGAAAGGTAATTAAAGTTAGAAAATTTAGTTTATGTAATAGTTCTGAATCTGCGAAGATATAATTTTATAGTATCCCCAATTAAGTTCGCACCAAATGGAATTTTTTATAAATAATAAGTAAAATTGTAATCTAGCATCAGATTTTGTTTTTAAAATGACCCAAAAAATAAATATAATTATTATATTTTTATTAGATAAGTAAATTAGTAAAACTACTTTATACATTTTTTAAAACTTGAAATATAGAAAATTAATCTAGACAATAAACCACTTTTTGATCTCAAGCTAAAAAAATTTTTTTTTCACATGTTTAATATTAAATCCAAAACGTAAGATGCGGATTTGGATGGTAATATTAAGTAAAGTAATATCTATCCGAAGAACTTACCTTTTTAAATTACGAAAGTTTGTTTCTTTTGAAATTTCACTTTTGCAAAATGTAGAAAAAAATAACTAAACAACAAACACTTTATATCACTGTTAAACTCTCGCTAGTTAATCGAATACTAAAAAGAAAAACAAAACATTTAAAAACTGCCCCATTCTACAGTATATAGAGCTATATTAAACTATATACTGTACACATACCAATTATGAAGTATAAACAAACATTTTTGCATTGAAAGGCGGCCGCCCTTATCTATCATTTTTATTGCTTTTCCAAGGAACGCTGCTATAAATAGTTCTATTGTAATTTCGGCAACTCATGCACAGCAAAAAAAGAAATGACCGGTAATAAATTTCTTATGAATGTTTTATCTTAAAAGCCTAACAAAATGTAATTTAATTTTTCTTTATTTTGAAAACAAAAATATAGGTATATTTTTGTAATCAAATGGCTAATTTTGTGTTTTTGGCGGGCGGCCTGCGGCCGCCCCAATAATTTGGCCGCCTTTGTGCCGGCACACCGTGCACACCCCTAAAAACGGCCCTGCTCACTGTAAGCAATAATCGGAATTATTTCCTGACAGAAGGATAGAGCGTTTATTTGGCTACAAAAACGTTTATAAAATTTTCTTCAAGCTATTGGGAAAATAGGTGAAAATCCGATTTAAAGGAAAAACTGCACGCTTTTGGGCACAATTTCTAGGTTTCTCTGAGATGATCAAAAATTTCAAAACATCCATTCATCCTTGACTTTCGTCGCTCTCAGAAGAGTCAGAAGTGTAATTGAATAAATATTTAAGTAACAATTATTTAATTTCAGAGACTCAAAAAGGATTTCTTGGGTATTTTTGAAATTGGCAGCATAAAATTTGAATGTTTTTAAGTAGGTAGCTATAATTTAAAGGATAATACTTTCCCCAATTTTATAAAATATCTCTAAGAAAAGTAGCTGTCATTCTCAATTGCATGCATTACATCGATATTCGTTAATAAACGTGCTATTGGATTATCGTTTTAGGATCAGTTAGAGCAGCAAACATAGGAAATGTAATGGAGTTCAGTATTAAACTGTTATTATTTTATACAGGGATATAGGTAGGCTATTTTTTTAGAAATTGTGTTTTTTTCTTAGTGAAACTTTTCGGTACAAGACATTAATTAAAGCATTTGGCTTGCGCAGCTGGGATTTTTTAAATTTTCTTTTCTTTACTGGTATTTTTTTAAGATTTAAACATTGGCATTATAAATTGTAAGTAGTAGGTAGATTGATTGATTGAAGTTTTGTCCTCGTCACAAGTTTTCAGTACAGAAGTCTAGCATATATTGTTATACAGGGGCAGTACGACATTTTCTTTCTTTAGAAATTCTAGTTTAAAAGCTGTAATTTTTCTCCTGGTGAATTATTTCGATATGGAATATGGATTGAAGAGATTTAGATAATACATTTTTCAAAATTTAGTTTTTGCAGCAATGAATTTTTTCATTTTTTTTCTTTACCTAAACTTTTAAAGGATTTAATTGGAGTTTTCGATAATAGATGGGACATTTTTTGTAACTTTTACGGGTGTAATTTATTACAAAAAATATTTTAATAGCTATTAAAAAACAGTGGCGGTCCTCCATTGGGTCATATGGTCAATGACCACCCAATACATATTTCCAAACAAAAAATATTAAATAATTTATATTTTTTTTATTTCTTTTAAATTTAGAAATTCCTTCTATTATTCGAAGCGTGTAAACTTGTTGAATGTTCATGTCGATTCCGCACTATCGATGTCTCGCACAGCGATCTTCGAAGGTTTCGTTTCGTTGGACCACGAGGCTAGCGGCCCGCGGTAACCTCGTGGTTATAAACGGAGGCGAGTGTTCCCGATTGAATTCGTATAGGTAATATGCGACTTACGTTGGCAAATTTTGGGTCAACAGCCGCGCCGAGAAAACTTAAACATTTTTGTCAGTTGATGCGTTTAATGTAAATCGTGTGATAGGTTGTGGTTACGAGTGAGTATTTTTATAAAATTTATTTTATTTTCAAAACTTGTTTGTTAACTTTTTGGTTTAAACTAATTGAAAAAAATAATGTTTTAAATAATCGTAGCCACAGTGGTTTAGAATCTTAAGACTTCAAAAGTCGCCAGTGAGTTGAACTTTGAGAAATGTCTCGAATTTAAGGCCAGATGTCGAGTTTGCCGGAACTTAAAATTCGGCAGACAAGTAAAGACAAAAACAAAAAAATAAATTGATATTTTAGTTAAAATATATGTACGATTTATGTGACTGGATATGTGATTGCGAAGAGATAAGGGCATTTTATAGTTTCGTGTCCTTTTTTTAACCAGATTTTTACATATTTTATGACTGTACAGTATAATATGTAGCCGCGTTTTATGTATAGAATTTTTAACAAACGTTAACAATTCTATAAATGAAACGTGACTGTATATTACCACGATTTACACGTTGCGATATCGTGTTTTTCGAATTTTCGGAGAGCGTATTTAATATTATAAATAATATATAATAAAATATTACAGATAGGGCTATTAATATGACTGTATTTTTGTAGGAGACGCGTTTTTAGGAGACCAGTTTGAAAATTCTTCTGTTCCACATTTGGTACCGGATATGTGGTACCGAAAAGTCGGCCAAATTGCCTTGTACAGCAGGGTTTTCGTTAAATTTTCTCGACAGTCTTCATTGGTAAATGTATCAATGCGATTTATTTGTGATCGGCAAGAAGGAACTTATGGACTTATAATATACATTATTACATTTAAGAAACTAAAGTTCATTGATATAAGAAAAGCTAAACACCATGTATATTTTCATACAATACTAGATAAACATTCGCACAATTCGAGAATGTATTGAGAACTTTTTTTGATATCTATAGATATATGGGGTACGCATCTGTAACCAAAAAACCTGTAGGTTATGGTTATGTTAATAGTAAACAGAGTCAGAACCTTACATGACTTAAAAAAAGATACACTTACTCAATCACAAATTCAAACAGTCGGTAAAAACCTTAAACGTACAATCATTCGAATGCAATAAATAAATTGCATGGGCTTGATAATGGATTTTAAGGGTTATTTTCGTTTGACAGTGAAACGCGTGCTTTTATGGATTAAGAGTTTTGTATAGGCGGATGGCAACTTTCTTTGTTAAATCTTATATGAAAATGCAAAATGAGTACTTATGTATTTGAATTACTAAATAGGTATTTACTATAAATTTTAGATACAACTATAGTATATCTAATTTGTTTTTTTTATACTCAAACAAAACACTTAGTTTTAGTGTTATTTTTCGTTACCATACTTTAGACTTTTTTTGAAGTTTTATTTGGTATTGGGAGCAAACTTATACAAAACGTATCTGTTTATAAGGTTTGAATCGGATGCATCCAATTAGCGGACGTTTGTTAATCAAAACAGCCCTAAAGGTTATATTAATAGTAAAGGGAATCAATTCGAAAATTATCACACTCGCAAAAAAGATATAGATTAAGCACCTTTTGCTTTCGATCTGTGCCATATCCGGCTATTAAATTTAGATTCGTAAAAGGAAAATTATACTAGTTAGGTACGTTAATTATAATTCCATATTTTAACATTTTTGACTTTTTGAATACAGGCAATAACCCCTTTAAAACATTGATCAAAAATCAGAAAAACTGAAATACCCCGAAAACTATAAATATATTCTGATGAATATAAATTAGAAAAATATGTACCCTAGGGAGATGCATATTTTATTCATTTACGAGATTTTTTCATGGTCTTATCATTTTCCGGTTCTTCATTAAATTTTAATTGTCAGTGTGGTCGAAAGCTATAAGTTGTACGCAAATTTTTGGAAAAATAAATTTTCTTTTATTTCCAGTTCTATAAATATTTACTTTATTGGTATACAATTTTATCAAAAATGAATAGAAATGAAGATATTATTCAAACTGTTGTTTTTGTGACATTTTTAACTCAAAAACCTACCCTATACTTAAATTTTAAATTCGCAAATAAATAGAATTTTTGGTTACTATTATTATTATTAAACAATAACTTTTTAACCATTATCATTTTATTTTGATACTTACAGCTTTCAAAATGTTTTCGTTCTCTATTTATATACCAGTAGGACCAGCGTTTATTATACAAAACATAGCCGTTTATTATACAAAACATAGCCATCATGGATATGTTAATAGAAAAACACGTTCTGCGCCATACGTGTACGAATGCTGCACAATGCAAGCACCCAAAGTCAACAATTTTAGTACCAGTTAGTTCGGATTATCATGCATTTTTTTATTTACAATCTGGCAGTTGACTTCAACTCTTTTTACGTATTGCATTAATGGACGTTTGTTAATTAAATGAGGTCGAAATTGAGTGTGTACGCAAACACAAAAGACCCATTTTGCGACCTAATGCTCGTACTTGTTTTAAAGAGGAAGGTAAACAGTGTTTGCATAAAAATTCAGAACTGTTGCCGTTATATATTCGGTCTGAGGAAGTATACTCACGTCTCTGAAAAGTTAGAGACTTAAATTGGCTTAACATGATTTATATATTTCAGTATTTATTGCTTGTGCTTGTTTTTAAATTGTTGAGTACGTCGATTCCACTGTACTTAATATGTAATTATGTGAACTAGTTTTTCGGAGCCAAATACATCCTGTAACTATCAGATCAAACCTTCTTACAATGTTGTGAAGTATTACAACTATTACAACGCACATATTACTGATATGTCACTATCAGCTTTCCGTAAGAACATTTTACTACGCCGACAGAGGGACAGGATGTCTCAAAAAATCTAAACCATCGCTTAATGGGATATTCTTTATCCAAAAATAAGGCGAAAAGTTCATATGTACATTGGTCCGCAAATGTTTGGTTTTTGAGATACAGGGTGTTGAAGTTCAAATCTTATTTTCAATTTTTTTAAATAACTTTTACGAGGAGATATTTTCGCATACAGTTTGGTAACCGGAGGTGTTTTGAGGTTATAATTCCTAATTTGGTATTATTTTTTATGTAACACCAAGAGGGCGCTGGGGACGCTATTATAATTTCACTTTCTTGAGAGCGAACTTCTCGGACTTTTTATGAGTAAACCTTATTCCTACATCTCTTCTAACCAAAAAAGGTAGACTTGCTAGAGATGTCCGTTTTTGAGAAATTTGCAAATTTCTACATCGAAACAGATTACCAAGTCTCTTAGGCGCTTAGTCACTTATGTGCCTAGGGGACTCGGTAACTTGCTTTAATTTCAATTAAAACATGCCTCTTGGTATTAATTTTACTTTCATTTTCGAAATATTAAAATATTTAAAAAATATGCCGTGATTTTATATATATATATATATATATATATATATATATATTTAATAGCTGAAAATTTATGAAAAAATTACAAGAAATGATTGAAATGGCAACCTCCAATAGCAACGGTTTTCAAAGTTCTCATTTAAAAAGTGCTTAAAGGGGACAGCTAAATGCGCTGGTTCTTCGTCATGTTGGAACCACAAATTATTATTTCGCATCTTCAGAGGAAGCAAATCTTCTAAATAATTTTGTGGGAAGTTGAGGTAGGAAGCGTGATTTACTGGACTTGTTTAGTTTTCGAGATACAGAGTGTTGAAGTTGAAATCTTATTTTCAATTTTTTTAAATAAATTTATGAGGAACGAAATGTTCGCATACAATTTGGTAACCGCGGGGTTTTGAGATGATAAATCATAATTTGGTATTAGTACAGGCTAGTAGTTGACATTTTTTACTATGGAAACATTTATGAAATAATTTGAATGTCAGTTCGAATAGATAAATCAGAAGATATTATTTCCATTTAAATACTAATTTACAAATAATGCCGAACGAATATTCTTTTATTGAGTTAACATAAATAATTTTGTGTTATGGGTAAGCAAGACAGAATTTAATGGCTGATGTAAGACTGTATTTCAATAAATTTTCTTTAAGAAGAGCTCCTGATAAAAAAAAATGAAAATGAGGCAATTGTGAAATAAAGGGACATTAAAATCTAAAAAAATTAATGGGGGCAGGCAGAGGTATCGTAGATGTCCAGAAGTAACCCCAACAATTAGTACATGATCCATCGCTGACGAAATTCGAAATTTTTTTTTCGTGGGTTCTAAGAACACTCCATGAGCAAAAACTGTACCCTTATCATTTTACTCGAGCTCATGAATTATTATCAAGGGACTATGCACATCGACTGCAATATTGTCATGAATTTCAACGTAAAAATAAGGAGGATCCAAAACTTTTATATCAAGTTCTATTTACTGCGCAAATGCAACGTGTTTCTCCTTACAGGAAAGGTCTAACAAAGTTTCATAACCTTCACTCATAGTGTGGTGACATATGGGCAGGGATTGTTAAAAATCAGCTTATTGGCCCCGTTGTACTACCCAGTCCGCTTCCTGCGTCAATTTGCTACAAAATGATTTAGAAGATTCGCTTCCTTTAAATATGTGAAATAATAATTTGTGGTTCCAGCATAACGGAGCACCAACGCATTTTGCTGCCCGCGTTAGGCAGTTGGACCTATTGCTTGGCGTCCTTGGTCCCCTGATATAAACCCTATAAACTTTTCACTTTGGGGGCATATAAAGGAGCTTGTTTACAGTGGCGGCTCGTGTGTTTAAGAACGGGTGAAGCGCAGTGTAGCTAGGAGCATAGCGCCGCATGCAAAAACAACGCCGCAGGTGAAAATATTTCGGGGTGCCACGCCCAAAATGGCTTTTTTACCTTTTTATGATGTTAATTATCCATAGCTTTGGAGCGTTTTTTAATACTTAGGAGAAATAATATGAATTTATAAGTTGTTAAATATATTTTTTTATTCTTAAAAAACAGTTATGTACCTATATCTTAATGGGTGCTTGCGCACTTACACGAAATATTGTACCATAAGCGCCAATCTACCATTTTACTATAACAAAAACATAATAATCACGTATGTAATAAAAAGAGGTAAGTACTTACCCACACCCTTGCCTCGACCCTTGCGTACACTTTCGGTTGCATCTATCTACTTTTTAAATACAAGGTCTATTCTTCGATTTTTCAAAGCTGCAAATGTCGTATAGCATCTCCAACATTCGATCTAACTGAGTATTGCGATAATTTTCATTATTATAAATAAAGATTAATTCATTTTTGAGCCTTGATAAATCGAAAAATATATTACGGAAGCATAATTTTAAATTATTTAATGATTCTGTGGGAAAGACTATCGAATACTCTGGAAACCTGGTGGTGTCCATCAATGTAACAAAAACAATCTTATCCATATCCTGAAATCTTGTATCGATATGACCTGAGATTGTATCTAAGATTTCGTAATATATGACTTTGCACTTTTCAAATACTTCTTTGTCGGTTAACGTTTTTCGTCCAACACGGTAGTCAGCTCCTGACACCCTCATAATCACTAAATCAAATAATTCCTGAAAATTTTTGTCAGTCCTCTTTTCGTTTAAAAGTTGTTGGGTTTTCCTAATGTGGGACATACAAAGATTAATATTTAGTGAGCGTTTCTGTAACGTATCAAAAAGAATATCAGTAATTTCGAAAATATCACTAAAAATACTTATTAAAATTGCAAATTTAAAATTATTAAGGTGGTTCGAGAAGCTTGCGCTTTGAGTTATTGAGCTTTGGTCGGATGCCCTGTCATTTTTAATTTCAGTAAATACTTGTTCTAAACCATCCCATTCATTATTAATAACATTTACAATCTTAGAGTTGGATGTCCATCGCGTTATATCAGACGTAGGTAATCTTTTGCTTATTATTGTGTCAGCTACTTAAGTCCTTTTTGTAAAATGGTGAAAAAAGAGGGAAAACTACTTATATTTGCAAAGAAAATACGGCACTGTGTTATAATACTGCAACTTTGTTGAAGCACTAAATTAAAACGGTGGGCTGCACAGTGTACAAAAACGGCTTGTGGAACTTCAATTTTTATTTTTGATTGCAGACCATTTACATGCCCTGACATGACACTAGCGCTATCAAAACACTGTCCCACTAATTTTGAGCGATAATCTTATTTTTAAATACGTGTTGTAACTAAATTAAAAAGTGCATCCACTGTTCGATCGGAACTAACGTCAAAGAATCCCAAAAACCGTTCAACTAACTCTCCTGCACTATTAACATACCTAATAATTATGCTACATTGAGACATTTGAATAATATCTGTAGAATCATCCACTTGGATAGAAAAAAGATTGTTTTATTTCGCGATCCATATGTTCAACGATGTATTCCGAAATACAACCTATCAACTCGTTTTGAATTGTCTTTGAAATTGCAGAAAAAATAGGAGATATCTTTTTGTAATGTTCTTGAATGTCTATATTGCTTACCGCTATATAGGAGTCGAAAAGTTCTTTGAAATTCTCGCGATTGTCCGAAGAATCAGATTCAATGTGCCTCCGAAATGCCATTTCTTGTTTACCCAAAAAAACAGTCGCACGAATAGGTAACTGCATAAACCATCTATTTAGAAGAACATTGTCATTAAACATTTTTATACTACCTTGAATTTTCCCTCAAAGCGTCTTCAATTTTACCTTTCTTTAAATTTGCAAACGAAATAGCGCACTGAATAGGTTCCAAAGAAGCTTCATGCCTACTACAACCTCTCGTCACATTCCCAAAATTATTGAATCCTTCTTTATTCCTTGATATACTTGATTTTATACATACAGTTAAACAGGGCATAAAAATAGCTTGTTTAAATAAATACTTCCACTCATCCACGTATAATCTGAATACCACTGATTTTGAAACCTACAAAAGAAAACTCTCTTTTGACTTCCCTTGTTTTCCTATTTGAAGGACAGGCTTAGATCTTTCAGTCCCCGTATTTAAAAAGTCTCTTTTGTCCTCGGTTTTCCACCGGGTAAATGGTGTTTCCAATAAAATGCAGACCGGATCGTACAACGGAAACATTTCGTCTAACTTTTACGGTACCACAAATATCACGATACACGACACGATGCAAAACTGCTTCCGCCTCAGATTATTCGAGCGCACTAATTCACATTAATTCTATAACAAGCAAATACCTGCAGCAGCACTTAATGCCGCTCCCAATCTCTATCTGGCTTATGGATATTCACCATTGCGTTGGCATAGCAACCGCCGTAAACAAATCTAAGCGGGATCTAATGCGGGGGAAATCTGAAGCGGAATTTTTTTCTGCTGATTGTACTTTCTAAACGGGTCACTCTTATGAAAAGGTGTTCAGCGCGCTACGTTTTTAAGTCATTATTATTTTTTGAGTATATAAGGCACTAGTTTTGATAGAAAATAATGGTATAATTAAGCAAATAAAAGTGAATTTATATAAAATATACTATATTTTTATAATAGAAATGTAGATTATAAAATGTTTAATATTTTAAAAATATTTTTATTTTTAAGTAAATTGATTGGAAAATTTAGGTAAAGCGGAGCTTCACCCGTGTCCCCTGGCGAGCCGCCACTGCTTGTTTATAATATACCTGTTACCTCAAGAGAAGAACTTTGGCAAGGCATAGTGACAGCATTTGCTTTCATTCGTCAAGATATTCGGCTATGTCAAAGAGTAAGGATGAATACGGTGTTATATACGAGCCGGAGGTGGCCACTTCAATTGTTTCTTGTCATTTTTAGCTAGTACTTAATAGTGTCGAAATAATTAAATAATAATCTAAATGTTAGAAATAAATTGCTAAATTAATAAAATCACGGCATATTTTTTATCCGTTAATATTTCAAAAATGAATTTTTTAATAAAAATCGAAGCAGGTTACCGAGCCCCCAGGCACATAAGTGGTGACTTCACCTAGCGCTTAAGAGACTTGGTAATCTGCTTCGATGTAGAAATTTGCAAATTTCTCGAAAACGGTTATCTCTAGCGTTATTAAGCTAGTATACCTTTTTGATTAGAAGAGATGTAGCAATAAAGTTTTTTCATAAAAAGTCCCAGAAGTCCGCTGTTGGAAAAGTTACGGCAAATTAAGTAAAATTATAATTTCGTCGGCAGCGCCCTCTTTGTGCGGTATGAAAACTAATACCAAGTTATGATTTCTCACTTCAAAAACTCCCCGGTCACCAAATTGTGAGAGAAAATGTCGCTCCTCGTAAAAGTTATTTAAAAAAATTGAAAACAAGATTTGAACATCCTGTATCTCAAAAACCAAACATTTGCGGACCCATGTACATTTGAACTTTTCGCCTTATTTTTTAACAAGGAATTTCATATTTATGAGTGATGCCACATGTAGTCTGTGCGGTTCATATAGTTTCATCCTTTATATCATCAAAGTATAATCACTTCCCGTTAACTTAGACTAAATAATATTACTTGATGATACTGTATTGGACTACTTGGACTATTAAGGGTTAACGTTGAGAAGCTGATTGTAATCTGCTAGACTTGGCATTCAATTCTTAATAAAGACTATTATTATTATTATCGAAATTGACAATCAATTTCTCAATAAATGTTGGATTCCACGCCCATTTCGGATGTATGCATCAAAAGGAGTGGGCTGATTTCTATTAGTTGTATGTGTTGTCCTGTAAGAATTTTCTCACTACGTGGTAAGTACTAAACATGACTGCCTTCTGGATGTCTATAAAGGTGTTAGTATGCAGTCCTATGATTTGCAGGTTCTGTTCTAGTGTTTTTGGAACTAGTCCAGTTAATGATACGATGATCGGTATGACATGAACCTTATTCATTCGCCACATCTGCTGTATCTCGATGGCCAGCTCCGCATATTTTGCCTTTTTCTCTTGATATTTATCCAACACGCTGTTATTGTTGAGAACAGCGACATCTACCAAATAAGCTACCTTTGTTTCCTTGTTTAACAGTATCACATCAGGACGATTATTCGTCACCCGTCTGTCGGTGATAATTGCCCTATCGTAGTACAGTTTGAAGGCATTATTTTCAAGCACTGAACTTGGTTGGTATTTATAATAAGGCACAAAGGTGTTCAGGAGTCCGTATTTATTGGCAAGCATTTGGTGTATCATGTTACACACCTGGTTATGTCGCTGGAGGTAGTCCGAGTTTCCTAGGTAAATGCAGCCAGATGTTATATGCTGTATAGTCTCTGATCTCTCGCTACATTTTCGACACTTATCGGATTCAATGATGAAGAATTTAGTGTAATTTCGTGTGTTAATAACTCGGTCCTGTATTGCCATCACAAATCCTTCTGTCTCTGGGAATAGTTGTCCATCCTTCAGCCACCTGTTTGATGCTTCCTTGTCTATGTGTGGCTGATTCAAGTCATTGTGATGTCGGCCGTGCGTGCAGTGCTATTTGAGCCCACTGGTCTTGTTTGTCGGGGTCTGAAAGTGACTTTAGAGATTAAGTGGAGAGTACGAGTTCTCACTTAAGGTCACTATGCGGTGGAGGCTTGATGTTTGTGCCTTGTTGGTGAAGCAATCTCTCGATTTTTGCAGCTGTGGGGAGTGCGAATTGGTCAAGTCAACAAGGGAGCTTTCACCTTCCCTTCGTGGTAAGGTCATTCGGAGAGTTGATGATCTGGGGCAGTGTGACTTGTACTTGGTCATCATTAGGCGAGTAGTTCGGTGTAGTCACTCTAGCCCCGTGTTAGCAATTTCAAGAGTCCGAAATTGTGTGTGAGTCAGCACGGGTACAGCATAGGTGTTAATTGCTGTAATGCGATTTCCGGCGTTCAGTTCTGTCTTCAGAAGAGCTCGCACTCTTTCATCGTACTGATCTTTCACCTTGGTCTTTCCTTGCTTATCCTGGAGCAGTCTAGCTTGTTGGAATCCTAGGTATTTATAGGTCTCTCCTTGGTTTATCGCTTGAACTATTTCTCCATTGTGTAGGGCTACATCACCATTAATTAATAACTTTGACTTTTTCGTTGTTTAAGCTCATTTTTCCATTCCTAATTCCATATGGATGTCTTTCGGGAAGGTATATGTCACGTCAATAAGCTTTTTTAGTTGGTTATGGTTTCCACCATAGAGCTTAATATCCTCCGTACAGAAAGTGGGATATGGTTCGGGAATCGTCTTTATTGGCTTTGATGTTGGAGCCATGTCCTGTATTGTTGAGCAACGTGGAGAGGGGGTTTATCGCTAAACAGAACCACAGTGGACTTCAGTAAATTCCCCTATAGATAGATATAGATCCTCAGGTTCGTTATCCACTGGTGCTTGATAGTTGCCAGGTAATTAATGATCATAGGGTGAATTTTATATATTCCTAGTACGTTTGAGCGAGGAATGTGTTACACTGTCAAACGTCTTTTTGTAGTCTATAAAAGCAGTGTGTATGTTGCGTTGTTTTTTCTGTGCCTGCTTAAGTACCATAGAGTCGATGATAAGTTGTTCTTTGCATTCTTGATGGTATCTAATGCATCCCTTCTGTTCCTTCGCTAATAGGTTATGACTGTCAATATGATATGATTTCCAATGCATCCTGTTAGGGTCATGTTCATGGTAAGCAAACAGGTGATGGGCCTGTACTGGGACGGGTCTTCTGTCCTATTGCTTTTGGGTAGCATAGTTGTAGTGCCTAGCATTAAATATGCGAAGGTGGTCTCCGGATGATGCATTATTTTAGTAAAATGACGGGCCATAGCTTCATGGAGGACCTCAAATTTCTTATATCAGAAATTGGGAATATGGTCAACTCATGGCGTCTTCCAGTTGCTCGTTTCCTTAATAAAGCTCCTAAATTCCTCCTTGGTGATAGAGTCAAATTCCATTTGTGGTGTTTGAATCTGATCACGTTGAGATTTTATCCATGTAGCATTTCGGTTATGCTCTTTTGGTTTTTCCCAGATGTTCGACCAATACTCGGTCAAATGCTCTTTGCTCGGCAGCATCTTCTCAGTATTGGTTTAAGCCAGTTCTGTCATTTTCTCTTTGAGCACTTATTGTATCTCTGCAGACGTTTCGCTTTACCTGTTAGATTTTGCTTTAGTGTATATTGATACTCATCTAGTTTTTGTTGATGGTTGAGATCGGTCATCACCTGGCTGTATTTTTTCAGCTAATTAGTTCCATTTCTGTCGCACTGGGTTGGAGTCAATAATTATGTTTATGATTTGACCAAACCTAGTTCTTGGTCTGAGTCTACTAGCCAGTTAATCAGTAATATTGAATGAATGAGAAGACAGATCCTTTAGGTATTCAGCATGTTGTTTAGTAGAGTAAGGCTGACTTACCCTGAATAATTTTAAGTACCTACTTTGCATATCATTCCATTTATCCATACAGTGTTATAGCCTGCATTAAGGTTCACAAGTGAGAAAACATTTTTTTTATATTTTGAAAACCAGCTTCTATAAGATGGTTAGGGAAAATATTTGATTATAGCACCTCGTACCTTATCTGAACTTAGCCTGTTCTACGGGGATGTGGTATATAATTTTGTCACCCATTCTATTTAGAATTAGACATACTAGGAGTATGTTACTAACGTAACTTTCCGGTTTATGTACAGTTTTTCTAGACTTGAGAAGGGCTAGACAACCTGTATACACAAAAAGAAAATAAATCAAAAGCATAGGTTAATCTACAAAAATTACACTATTTTAAAAATGTTTGATAGTTGATTGACTTCAATTGTTTTACAATTTTACCAACCATCGTTTGTAAAAACTAACATTGCCCTTTCCAATATATAACCTTAACTTTTTCTAGCAGGGATTTTAGACTTAAACAGGTATCGTAAAGAAAAACTTTCATATGAACGCGCAGTCGTAATGGCAAAAGGATATAAGAAAATAAACTTTTGTAGCCAGAAACTGGAAAGATAAAAGATGCTGTACGCTCTAGCAGACCGGAAAGTACAATAATTCCTCATGTTGCTACCAAAACACTAGCAAGAAAAAACAGCATCTCTTTAAAAGTAGGTTGTAAAAATCAACGGAAACAATACAATAAATACCTAATACAACAAACAATAAATTAATGAAACTAAGGTATTTAAAATGTTGTCCACTTACTTCCTGACAGTAGGCCAAATACTGTGGGAAAAAACTTAATACATTCAAAAGAATGGCAGGCTCCTCGATATCTACATTCCATTTCTATCCGCCCCTTTAAATCCTCAAGCTTAGTTTTATATACCACATTCTTAAGGTGTCCCCAAAAAAGTAGTCGAGGGGCGTCAAGTCCGTAGAACGAGGTGGCCACTCTATTGTACCCCGACGTCCAATCCATCTTCCAAAAAAAAACGTCTAAATATTTCCGAACATTCCAAGCAAAATGCGGCGGACCATCCTGCTGAAACCATATTTCCTCATTTGGTGCACAATTACCTAAAAAAAAATCAAGTTTAATTACTTAATACAGCAGGTATAGTAAGGAACTTATAATAACTAGGGTTATTCAGAAATAGTTTTGCAGTAGCTGGGACAATTTCGGTCGTTAAAAGATTGTAATATCTTTCTACAATTAATGGGACCGATTATTTTTGCACCCTTTATAGCATATCAAACATTTACCTTTTGATGAAATTGGGTATGATTTTTACGTATCCAATGTAAATTTTCCCTAGCCCAATATCAACAATTATGCCTGTTAGCTTTTCCATTCAAAAAAAAGTTGCCTCGTCAGAAAAAATAATTTGACTAACAAAATTTAAATTAGTATTGCAACGTTCCATCATGATTTTAGAACATTTCAAGCGCCTATCGTGATAATTTTCAGAGAGTTCTTTTTCAGAAACTTGCCGGTTTCTAGAAGTCGGTCTATGGACATGTGTGAGACGTCATTTTCTCTTCCTAATGTTCTGGGAGAGAGGTCCAGATTTTCTTCTAAACTGATTAAAACATTCAGAGCCTTATCACCATCTGTTGGGCTTTTAGGTCTACCAGAACGTACAGCATCTTTTATCTTTCTAGTTTTTTGAATTTTTTGTTAATTTTACTTACGATAGATTTAGTTGTTCGATTTCTGTCAGAATACTTATCATTAAAAATGTTACAAATGTCTTGCAGGTTTCGCATTCTAACCCCATAATCTAGTATAATTAAAATTTCAATTATTTAGGTTTTAGTTAAACGATCTATTTTTGTAAATCAACAAAACTAACTGAATTAGACCCTTATTTTCACAAAAACTGTTGACTTTCATAAAAATGGCTGTTAATAATTTTAAAAATTAATATAATATAGGGTGTTCTATTAAAAAAATTCCTTTTATAACAGAAAAACGGTTAATTTTGCAGCAATTCGGAACTCATTGAATTTAGATAAACGGTAAGCTGTATGTTTCAACTTTGAACGAAAAAAATTAGTTTCACTCTCCTCCCTTAAGTTTTCATGACCTGTAATGTACAGACCGATTGTTTCTGGTTTTCGTAAATGTCATAATTTTGTCATTTTTTTGTATGAGAAAATTGGCTTGATGTAGTGAGAATATCACAAAGTTGCGAAAAAAAGTGAAAACCAGTCTGTCTAAAAGTCCAAAATAGCGTATGTCATAATTCCGAAACTTCCACCTAAAACTGTTAGAAATTGTGACTACCTTACACCACAATTACTTTAAGAAATCGATGTATGTTTATTTTAGTGTCAATTAAGTGTCTGATTACTTTTTTAATATATTAGTCAGGCTCACATATATATATATATATATATATATATATATATATATATATATATATATATATATATATATAAAATTGTATAGATTTACTTACAAGCAAAAAAATGTTGTATACACCATTTGTAAAGATAACATAAAGGGTATGTATACAAAGATTTATAACTTTTTTTATGTCTCCAAAACAACCGTTATATCATAAAATTAGAGATAAAATCAAAGAAAACGATGAAAGTTTTTTCAACAATCCACCTTTAGAATGTAGATAACTATTTAAAGACAGCCATATTACATTTTTGGGGAAAAGCTACTATACTTTCATATTACTCCCTATTAAAATATTGTAGACCAAACTAGGTATATAAATAATTTGTGACGTATTTCGAATGGGGTTACAAATCCTACTCTTTAAAAGTAGTAGTAAAGAGTATAGGAACTGTTTTTGGAATGAGAAAATTTAAATAAATGCAATTTTTGCTCCGAGAATTGCACCATCAAAAACAATAAAATTTAATTAAATAAATATTTAACTAAAACATTTTCGTCGCCTATGTCAGCCTATTTGCTACTGCATTCACTTTAAGTATTCTACCAATAACACTAAGATTGTCATGTCGTATAATTGAAGATTTCCTTGTTTGTCGCTTTGCTGCTCACAGTGGAAAATGGAATTATTTAAATTTTCGTAGTTTCAATGAAGATCAAAAGCCTAGTCACAAAACAGGCAAATCAAAGAGAGAAAAGATATGCAGCGGGCAGCATGTGAAATTTCTAAGGTAACAGAGTTTTTAAATAGCCTACAACAACAACAAAAAGTGACAAGATTTTTGACACCGAAAATGATAATAAACTCCTTAGCCCCCAAAAAAAACTTGCTTGATATGAATAATCATGTTATAAGTTACCAATAAATAAAAAGAAATATTTAGGTTGTCTGTTTAGAACCTAAGCACCACCCCAATCCGTAATTCGCACATGGTTGGGTGTATTAACGGAACTTTTTGGTAGGGTTTAGGGTATATATATATATATATATATATATATATATATATATATATATATATATATATATCTAAATAAGATCAGAATATACAAAAATAATGTTTTTTTTTAATTTTTACTTTTTTGCTAGTTTTATTTCAATTTTTTTTAGTATTATAGGATTATGGGATATAACATGGGATACGTCCAACCCTACTCTGTTCTGATATCGGTTTTTACTCGGCTTAGCCCGGGTCGTCGAATCTTCGCGCGCTTTATCCTACAAAAATGATAAAAGTAAGTCGTACATGCCCGCGGGGTGTCGAGAGAGGGGAGTATTTTATTTCCAGTATTCCAGTAAATAAAAATTCTGTTTGACGATCGGCACCTACTTGCTGGTTGTGGTCTATTATAGACAAGGAGTCTCCTGTTTGTCTTGGCGATAGGAAAAACTTTATTTCTGGATTTTGCTTCTCTTGAAACTCAGAGTTTTCAAAATTTCAAAAAGTTTTAAAAAAGTCGAGGTAAAATAGATACCTTTATTTTTTATGATCTACAGAAAAGTTGTTTAGTTTTTTTTTATTTCCAAAATTTATTATGAAATGATAGTTCACTATTCAAATTTTGATTTCCTCAAAAACTTTTTGATATTATGGACGTCCTGTATACTAAATTTGAAAAATGAAGACTTTTTCATAGCTCAAAGAAGCCTGCAGAAAATACATATTTCAAATTTCATGTACAGGGTGGTCCAATAATAGAGGACGTCGGTTGTAACTCGGGAACAGAACTTAAGGAAAAACATATTTATAGGTAAATCGGCCAAGAAAACTTGCTGTAAATTATTTTCAATTTCGAAAGTTGGCTGCTAGGAGGCATAACAGCAACACAACAGTGTAAATGCCAATTTTCTCTTAAATTTCCATAATTGAGATATGCTGAAAATATAAGCATTGTATCTTCAACCATTTACGCACTTATTTGCTTAAGACCATTTTTGTCTATTTTCAAAAATAAAGTGGTGTCTATTTTCAAAAATAAAGTGATGTCATTTTCAAAAATAAAGTGGTGAAGGTCAAACATTTTTACTTTTAAATGTATATATCTCGATTTTATTCAACTTGATGTCGAAAAAAGTGCTTTTTTTGCTCTACTAGCAGCTATAAAGTGCACAGTTATGAATTTGTTAGTGGTCACCAGATGGCGTTGTTTCGGAATTTCCCAAATAATTTTGTCAAAAAAATCAAATAGTCCGCTATGACTATTATATCACAATTTAGTTGGTAGTTATGAAGGGCATTGAATAGAGATATAAAAAATCCAGGTTCGCATTTAAATTAAGAAAATTGATGTTAGTCTCTCCAATCCGAAACGTCGAATTGGAAAATTAACCTTGCCGTTTTGTAGAGGAAAAAAGTAGCAATGGCAAAGTGGAAATTATTTTCATCTCTCATTTCAGTTAATCAATTTGACACTTTTGTGTATGGAATGCAAGATGCCGAAAAAGTAATGTGGTCCGATTCGAATAAAAATTGCTATGAGGATATTTAAGATCGCAAATTATGAATTTTGGTATGTGGAGTATTTCAAGACATATTACGAATTCTTAATCGCCATTTAAAAAATTGCGGACGAATAATTGAAAATTCGCATCTAAACCGTTTTGGAGAGGAAATTAGAAAATTTTGACATTTATAAATTTAATACGACGCCAAACAGGGATGTTTTTTTGTAAATTTCTGACATTCTGCTTTGCCAAGGTTTTTTTCGCTTGTTTTTTGTCTGGTCGTGAAAAGCCCTGGAAATGGCTCAACCTAAACCTTCCAAGATTTTTAACTACGAAAACACCAAGCACTCCTTTCTTGATCTACTCAATATTTATCTGAGGTGCTTCAAAACATGTTGCTGCCAGTGTCCTTTCAAGGGTCCCAGCACGCGCTTGCCCAACCTAAATTTTTTTTTACCAGAAGACGCTCCTATTTAGCCTCTACGTTTGGTCCTTAAACTCTTTTTTCCCCTACCTTCAGTTACTGAGCTGCAAGCCTGGAAGGTGAAAAACACGAAATAAAAAATGTATAATCGTATTTGCCCGCCACCTTTTGCAAAGTTGATGACGATTATTTTACTGATCAGTATCATCACTGTACTCAGCGCCTTCAAAAATCTGCTTTGGTAAAATTTGTCAACATTTTCTGGGGCTGCCTCCCGGGCGGAAATAGAAAAATTGAAAAAGCTTATTTTCTATTGAACGTTACTTTTTTTCTCCCACTTTGATGGGCAAATCTCCTTTTCACAGACATAACCTTTAAACTTTAATGTTCTTATTTCCTAATTGTTTTTCCTATAAGTTTCAAATAAAGTATACCAATGAATACCAATATAAAAAATGAGATTATAACACATCTTTTCCGAAACAATTATTTTCGCAGATTAAACCTTTATCGCTGATATGATAAGGAAAATCTGTTGAAATCGAAATAGATTATTAAGATAACTGTTGTAAATGTACGTAACATTGATACCAAACTATAACAACTGAACCAGTGAAAAAGCATTAAATTCGACGAATATTTTAGTTGTGAGTGAATATTTTGATAGATTTGAGTTAAGAGGATGAAATCTTAAGAATCTTAAGATATGACAGTTTCAAACAGTCTTTAATAAATATATATTTAAGATGGCTACAACAAACCGATGGTATATACTGACAGCTTTTATTTTATCTGCAATAGCTGCAATCTTTAACCTAGTCTCCCTAGGCACAGAAGAATGGATAACGGGACAGGCCAAGTGGGTTAATAACAGTAATGAAATTAACGTCGTAAATTACGGATTATTTCAAGGAAACTACTTAAGAAACTTTCCTGTTACTACAGTATATCAACTCATATGTAAGTATTTTACATCCGAATCTTTACTAAAAAAATTACTAAAAATTAGTCAATTAGTTCAATTTATATTGATTTATTAATTTTTCTAACCTACTTTGGACAATAAGTAGAAAAAAGGTTTCATTTAATAAATAAATTGCTTAATCAAAAATTTAAATAATTAAACTGCCATAATTTACACTGCTACTTCGTGGTGTGTCTATTTTGAATTTTTGACCCTTGGACCCTTCTAAAAGAAGCCACAAATTTCAATTTATCTTTGTATTCTCATGTAGAGTGCATTATTTACAAAATTGATCAAACAAGGATTGCATATTACTTCCATTCAATTTATGATGAATTTGGGAACTACTGTTCCACCGCATTCGCACAATATCTATGGATCAACAGTCAGTTGTTAAACGAAATAGGTGAATGCGCATCTTGGGAGGTTCTACGGTGTGTACAGCATACTTATCCTTTAGATAGAATGAGTGGCGGTGATAAGACTCCCGCGAAATCCACAATTTGGGGGGTCTTCAGACCCCTGGACCTAGGTTCTACTAAATACATAAGTTTAAAATTATTTCTAGCATTAATCATCATTGTTACACGAATCATACTCTCTGATTTTTGCCGATATCCGACGCACCGCCAAGTCAAAAAGGCAAGCTTCTTATTTTTATGAAAAAACATTAAGACATTTAATATATTCATAAACGAAATTACAGAAACAACTACGACCGGCATTGAATTACACTGTTGATTCCTGACTTTCGTTGGGAGAAAAAATGTTAATATATTTTTGTAACGTAAAACAAAAATATATTAATTTTTATCCCAACGAAAATCAGGAATCAACAATGTAATTCAATGCCGGTCGTGGTATTAGCCAGCGGAGTAGTTGTTTCTGTCATTCCATTTGTGCCTTTGCCCTACACGGAGCTCGCTAGTCTATGCGGCCTGATGAGCTCTAAAAAGAGCGAAATCACGATCGTCGTTTGACTGAAATGGACCATTGCGCCTGCGGCATTGCAGAACATGTTCCACAGAGGTATCATAGTATCCTTGTTGTGAAGTTGTTTTTTCATCGTCCAAAATATGGTTTAATGTAACATTACGAAATATATTGGATAAAACTAAAAATAAATAAAAAATAACATAACAAAGGCTTAAATGTGCAAATCTATATAATATAATCTCTCCTTCACAGGAGGCTCTATTAATAAATGATATTTAAAATAGAAAATATCAGAAAAATCGCTAAGCGTTCTTTTTATAAGCCCTTGTTAATAATATACTGAAAATGACACCACTAAAAGAAAGTTGTCGATCAAACACCACCAATGCTTACTATTATTTACTCTTTCAAGTATGGGAAAGTAAACGGGTAAAACCCGTTTTTATAATCACTGGCCAACAAGATTTTTTTAACACAGGCCAGCTCATTGTTTTCACAATGGATATACCCTTCCAATAATAAAAAAAATATTCGGAAAGCCCTAATACGTACCATTTTATAATAGCATAATTAGAACCTTTTATATTGGCACAGTAAACAATTTTATTGCGGGGCGGCTAAAATGGGTCCATTTTACATAGGAAAAATTACCTAGACTAGGTTGTTTACTACATTAGACATAAAATAAACGTTAAACATCACTCTTCTGTTGAGTTTCTTGAAAGGTTCACTGTGTATCGATAAGCAAGTGTATGTGAAGACGAGTATGTCGAGTCAAACGCGCCGAAGTTGCAAAATTTCTCCTGACAAATTTTGTTATATTTGTGGAGAATTTCTCACACACAAGCCAGGCCATTTTCCGAAAATGTAAAAAAAGCCTACTTTAAATATTTTGGTGAGTTAATTGGGGATCAAGAT
Source organism: Kuschelorhynchus macadamiae (assembly GCA_030620095.1). Taxonomy (NCBI): domain Eukaryota; kingdom Metazoa; phylum Arthropoda; class Insecta; order Coleoptera; family Curculionidae; genus Kuschelorhynchus; species Kuschelorhynchus macadamiae. The sequence continues at coordinate 371,941 of JAUTXW010004592.1, read as the reverse complement.
AAGCGGTGGGCTCCCCATGTGTGCTGTGTTAGTTGTAGTGTATCATTGGGGCAGTGGATGAAGGGAATGAGAAAAAGTATACCTTTTGCAGTTCCAATGGTATGGCTAGAACCCACCAATCATTCTGACGATTGTTATTTTTGCCTGCCAAAGACTGAAGGTTATTCCAAAAAGGGAAAGCACAATATAGAATATCCAAATTTGCAATCTGCCATACGACCTATTCCTCATAATGCAAATTTGCCAGTGCCGATTGCGCCTTTAAATTGGCAAGCTATTGATTTGGGAGATAATGGAGATAACGCATCATCAGGCAGCTCAGAAGAACAGTACACCGATCCCACTTTTACCACAGGTCTCAGTTCCGGCAAGTCACATTTGATTATTCAAAGTGAATTAAATGATTTAGTACGTGATTTGGGGTTATCCAAGCAACAGTCAGAACTTCTGGTTTCCCGTCTTAAGGAATGAAACCTATTTGCCAGAGAAACAAAAATTACGAATTTCAGAAAAAGAAATATTATGTTTTCTGAATTCTACAGTATGGAAAATTCGTTGTGCGCGCGTACTGATATAGACAGTTTAATGCAGGAACTTGATATTGAACAAGCGCTTATTGATAGACTCATCTAAATATAGCTTAAAAGTTGTGTTATTGCATAATGGAAATTTAAAACCCTCTATACCACTTGCCCATTCAGTTGCAACGAAAGAAAATTATGAAAATATGCGCACGATTTTGTATAAAATAAACTACAATAGGTATAAATGGCAGATATGTGGGGACTTAAAAGTTATATCGATTTTAGTGGAAATTCAGGGGGGATTTACAAAATATTGCTGTTTTCTTTGTTTATCGGACAGTCGTGCAATAAATCAGCATTATGTAACAAAAATTTGGCCAGAAAGAAGCGAATTTCAACCGGGATCTCAAAATGTTAAATTTATACCTCTTGTTGATCCCAAAAATGTCCTTTCACATTAAACATTCTCCTCCTCCTCACATTAAACTTGCTTGGGCTGATGAAAAACTTTGTGAAGGCTTTGAATAAAGATGGTGATGGATTTAAATACCTAAGACAAGTCTTTCCCCAGTTAAGTGATGCCAAATTAAAAGAAGGCATTTTTATTGGGCCAGAAATCAGAAAATTGCTGGACGATGTCAATTTTACGAAAAACCTTACCAGGCAGGAACTCAGAGCATGGAATTCATTTGTTAATGTAGTAAGAGGATTTTTAGGCAACAATATGGATGAAAATTATGAACAATTAGTTAATGAACTCTTAGATGCCTATAAAGCGCTTGGTGCCAGAATGTCATTAAAAATTCACTTCCTCCATTCCCATCTGTCATTTTTTCCTAAAAATTTGGGAGCTGTTACTGACGAGCAAGGTGAAAGGTTTCACCAAGATATCAGAACAATGGAAATTCGCTACCAAGGACGATGGGATCCAGCCATGATGAGTGACTACTGTTGGTTTTTGAAGAGAGAAGACAGGACACCTCATAAACGAAAAAAATACAGTTTAATTATTGTTTTGACTTAAGATTTTTCTCGTTTGCTTTTCTCTTAAATGTATGGTATATTTAATAGTCGAAAACTGTAAATATAGTCGATAAACAGGGTTAAGAATTTTCTGAAATAATTTTTTCTATAGATATTAAGTATCGTAACATTCGATATGGTTCTACAACTCTAACAAGAAAACGTTACGTGCTACAACTTTCTATTTGTCATTTTCGTATTTGGATAGGTACATTCTATTAGATTATGCTATTCTGATTTGTGTACAACAAAAAAATTTTGAATCTCTTCATTTAGTGAGCAAATGTTTGACTAAGGTTTAAGTTATCCTCATTTGACAATTGAAATTGCGTACTCCTTTCGGACTCGAAGCAGGAAATGTCACCAAATATAATTTTTTTGAAACGTACGCAAAATCATTCTTTCCACAACGAGAGTAGTGAACGGACGCACATAAGCCGGAATGAAAACACATCGTATTTTCCATCCATGAAAAACTAAGAATTAACAACATATAGCGGTAGAGGAAAAGTCAAAAATGTTAAGGGCTTAAGGAGAAGCTATTCAATTTATCAAACTTTCACATAAGGAGAAGTTAACATTTAATCATAGAAACATTTGCACACAAGACGGATAGATTTATAGCGGATAGTGGAGTATTGTTAGTAGCTCACTTAGGTCATAATCAAAGCATACCATTTTAACGCAGTAGATTTAGCGCCAAATTTTTTAATATTGCTTTAAACATATTGTGCATAATTATGATAGCATTAACTGCGGTCATTTCTCACCGAAACCTCCAAATAAAAAGTACGAATTGCAATCCCGACTTTCATTTTATCTAGAACCCATACGTCAAAACGAAAATAGGTAAATTTTACACTAACAAAGGATTGTGATTCTTATTAATTCTTAATATCTCATTTTTAGTTACCGCCGCGCCGGTGGCGTATATAAGGGGGATTTTGGGAAGTTAAAATCTTTGATTTAAGCTAAAATGATAAAAATATTATAAACTAAAGAATTTTTTTCGAAATTGGAGGTTAAACCCCCTTCCAAGAGCCACTTTTATCTAAAACAAAAATAAAATAATAACCTTCTTTTTTTTTGTTTGTTGAAAATTTCCGTCGACTCAAAACTCCAAAGTAATGACCATTTATTTTTTTTTGTTGTTATTTCTATCGTTTCTTACATCTCCACCCCCACCCCTCCCCCCAAAGCAATGTCTATATACGCCACTGGTTACTGCCATATTACAAATACGATTTCACCATATAAAAGTAGGGAGACAATCGTTTTTTTTGCCTAATAATATTTATATATATATGATTATATTTGTTTATGAGTTTTGCTGCAGTTAAGTAAGGTATTGAAATATCCACACTACGAGTAATATTTATCTACTTGAGTTATGGCGTTCGAACGGCGCGATGCTAAAATGGAGGCGCCCAAATGTCATGTACCGGTCGTAATATACTAATCTATACTATTTTTTAAGTTAACAAACGTATGGTGCCTATATTTTTACAGTCTCCCGTGTTTCACTGATCTCCAAAATATTATTTCTTGAGAAATAGTACTTAGATGGTATGAATTTTATACGAATATGTATGTACTTTGAAAATAGCCATTAAATGGATTTTTTTCAATATTTTTATAGTTTTTGTTGCGTTGAAGCCCATTTTGATTTTTAGTGACATGCAGTTTCTCCAAGAACGTTTGTGCGTTCCTTTGTGGCCTGGATTCTGAAGACCGAGGCAATCTGTTGGATAACCTATATGACAACAATATTAATCCCAGTTATTCAATGGACAACTGCCCTACTGTGGTGAGGTATTCTCAATTGTACTGGACATCTAAGAATGCTGTTGTTCGAGCAACTGAAGATATTTCTAGTAAGTACTGTTAAGTAAAATTTAATTATTTACAAGTAAAGTATAACTTCAGTTAATTGGTGAGGCAATAAAATAAAAGCAAATTTATGCTTTTACTTACTAATATATAAGTAAATACTTATTAGCAAGTGAATAATAATAAAAGTCTTTACATGCACTCCGAAGTAAACATTTACGAAGACGAGTTATTTTTTTGGCGTTAAAATATCAAGCTTCTACTTTTTACGGAGTGAATAAAAGGAAATAAATACTTTTTTTAAGGAAATACTTTTATTTTGGTAAGGTTAGTTTGACTAAAATAGTATTATATTTCTTTCTTCTAAGTGTTTAGATCATGACCGCAATATGCATAACATTCGTCAAATTAAAAAATATCGTAAACCCCGAGATGTACCCCAAACAGGGTAAAACGCATATATAATGAAAACATTGATATAATTTTCGACTACTTCCCAGCTAATATCGATGAAATTCAGGGCGATGCTGTAACATCAAAAATACAAATGGAAATACGTCGTCTCTTTCTGGCTTTCAAATTCAAATTAGAACAGAAAAACAATACATTACACACAACAGAAAGAGTTATAATAGAATGAAATTTTAATCAGCTGAAACAAAACTTACCTATATTTGAAAATGCTGTTTGAATTGCTTTGAGTAAAATTATATTTGTGTGTGTTAATGAATTCTAAGCTCATAACTTAAGATGAAGAAAACGCAGAGGAAATATAATGAGTTTCAGAAAATGATCAGCAAGCCTTCATGTATAGGTGAAAAAAAGATGCTTGGAAATAATTGAAATATTAAATTAACTAAATGTATTTTAAATCAATAGAAAAACATAAAGTCTGTGTCACTTATTAGTTCTCTAATAAGTTAGTACTAGCAGAAATGGATTGTAGACAAGTGAATAAAGGTACGCAAGACTCTTTTTGACCAAGTAAACGCTTGTAAAGGCATTGCCTTAACTTTATTCTTGTTCAACAAGGTCTAGTTATACTTGAAAGATAACACTTTACTCGCAAATATATGCTTTCAACTACTTACTCCTCTTTATTCACCTTACGCTATTATGAAGTTTTCTTATCAGAATATTTTATCTTTAGTGAAGTCGGTATAGACGGTGTCAACTTGAATGCCCCCGTGTATGTTATCCAACAAGTACTGTGAATAAATGAACAAGTTGCTCTCGACAGAACGGTTTTTAATGAAACCACATGAAATTATTACCTACCAAATTACTAAGTACATCACAAATAATATATATTAAATGTCTTTCTAAACAAGTTCCTTTCGCCAAAATAAAACAAAGTTCTTTAGGACTTAGTTCCAAAAATATATATTAGGGGAAATGGAGCCCTTAGAATGCTAAACATGCCGGTGTGCCGGTATTAAAATAATCTTGTGTACAAAAATATTAAGGGCTAATTTTAACATGGTGCATAGGGGATTATTTTGGTACTAACTTTGCAACTGTAACTTTTTCCTCCATTTTTAATAGGCACTCGAAAAAAGGGGATGTTTCTGCATAAAAGTACTCTTGTTCGAAACAGATAGGATACGCTGCCTTAAAGATTATCTAATACAAATATGCGGTGGTAAAATGCATTATTACGAAAAAATAAAGTTATCGTCTTGAAAAACAAAAAGAAACCAAAGAGTCGAAAACGACATAATGGTTAAAAAAACAATGGCCAAAAAAAAACGGCAAGCTGCTAGAAAAAAACTCAGAGATCCAAAACGTCTAGGCGGATCATATTGCCTAAAATGGTGAATATACAATTTAACTACTTAATGAAATTCCATTAAGTAGTTAAATTGTAGTTCTCAGACAAACCTTTATCAAAAGAAAATTCATATTTTCTTAATTTAACGAGACATAATGAATAAAAGTTACGAAGAAAGACATTTGAAATACACAAATATATCCTTCCTCTTCAGTTTAACGGCCTTAAGCTGCCTGGGCTATACGACCGATGTGGTGGCAATATTTTCAATTTTGTTTGTTTTCTTTGGTACTATCTTTCAATATCTTTTTAATGCATCTTGGCTTCCACTAGATGCCCCTTGAGAGTACTACTGGTCTCACGAGATGACCTTTTCTTTCAAGCTATCCTCTTACCCCTCCCACTCCCGCCACATATCGGCCATTACGCTAATATTCTATGTAGAACTACGGCAGACTAACGGGATAGAATGCAGGAACAACTAGGCCTCACACGTTCACAGCGTCTGCTCCCTTTCTAGCGGTGTCATTAGTTTCCACTGAGGTTGAGTTTCCCGCTTCCCCCCGAAATAAAGCAACAAAACCGAACACGTGGAACCACTTATGTTGATAACACAGAGGTCTGGCTTCGACGGGACGAACCGGAAGACTACACAAATATATGGTGTTAAAATATAATTAGGTTATATTCTAGAATCAGGGCCTATTGTTTATGATGGGCCCTAGGCCATTATCCAATCCCAGACCCACTCAGGAAGTTTTTTAGGTTAAAATATTGCAACAAAAACGTTTCTTACGAAAATGTTTTACACAATTTTAACGCACAAATTTTAAAATATAGTTCAGATATGATTTTTTTTCACAAAACATGTAAGGATAAAGTTAAATGAATTAATAAAAAATAAAAGTATCAGAAAAGCAAAAACACGTTTATTTCGTGTACATAGACAACAGACGTAACCAAGTGTACATTTTTTGTTGACCCAGTCGAACACTGAAATTGTAATAAACGACCAATGATCCCGCATTTGTATTTATAGGTTAAACACAGCCACAAGGAACCAACGTGAAATTTATAAATAGGAAAATAAATAAATATAAAACTATAAAGGGTCCAGTATCTAGTAGGCCAGATCATGACTTTTCTACCACTGACAATCTTTTTTGTTTATGTAGTCAATCGTAACTTTCTTTTTAATGCTTTCCAGAATTTTTGAAAACCTCCTGATCAATAGCAAATCAAAACCACATAAATTTTGATGTCGCTTCACATTGAATATCAGTCTAAAGCTTAAAATTTCTGCTTTTTAATAAGTTTTTCGTTTTTTTTTCTTAGAAGCGCTTCAGTTTTTGAAAAATTTAAATATCTCTTACGACCGTCAAAATCGGACTTTTTTTTTATTTAAGTCTCTTCTTTCTTTTTCTGAGGTTATTTTTTCCGAGTGTTTATATTAAATCAAAAATGAATTTACTTACTTACTTGGAGAGAAGAAATTTTTATAAATTTTATCCCCGAGCGCGTTCACAATTTTCAGCAACAAAAATGTTAGTGGAAGAAAATTAACTATAGATTTTTAATCGATTTATCTCAGAAATTATTATATATAGAAAAAATCACATGAACATTTTTTACATAATTGCTATATCTAATGTGTTTTGGCAGATATTGGCAAATAAAATCATTTTTTGCATTTTTTTGTGGTCAATCAATATTCACAATGACTAGTTCAAACGAGCTACAATATAAAAAATCGGCCTGCTCCCTAATTTTCCTTATACAATAGTTCTGCTTCTTGGATTAAAGGTAATGGAAACCGAAACAAGATTAATTTTTGGCCTAGATAGGTAAATAAGGTAGAAATTATAAAATAATGTTTTACATTTGCAAATGGTATGTGCTGTTTTGCTGTTTTGTCTTACACAGTCAAACCGAGTGTGGGGCCCCTCTGACTGTGGAGGCCTAGGCCCAGGCCTTACTGGCCTATTGGAAACAGCCTAGAACAAAAATTAGAAGAAATCAAATTTCTAAAAACGTCCGGGGGTTATAATTAGGTACCTAACAGTTGCTCCGCGCGGACAAAAAAAATGACGTATTTTGTAACGTCGTTTCTCAGTCAAGCGAAGTCTTGATGTGATGTGATTCTTTGAGTTTAATTTAGGTCAGAAATTTTGTCAGCTTTTTATTGATTTGTCTATTATTTAGGGTGCTTAAATGACTGCTGTAAATAGGCCAAATTTGACTTACGAATTCGAGCTTACCCAACTGACGATTATTATTTCTTGGTATGTTTTTTTTTAATTCACTATGGACATACTTTAAGTCGTTTTGGCGATTTTAAAGTTTTATGATTTCTCTAAAAGTGAATCTATAAATTTTAACACCTTGCCTTTGCATATGTTGAAAAATCTTCTGATTTATTTTTTAAAATGTACTATTTAAAAATATTTCAAAAAATACTTTTGAAACATTTTTAATGCAGGTTAATTGGTCAAATTTGACCTCAGAATTCTAGCTTATCCAACTGACGATTATTATTCCTTGACATATTTTTTTATTTACTATGGTCATACTTCGATTTTAAAGTTTAATGATTTCTCTAAAAGGATAACTTAATTATCAAAGTAGTACATTTATATATGTAAACACCTTGTCTTTGTATACCATGCTCCTGAGATGTAATTCTTAAGATAGTCCCTTAAAAATCCAATTCTAATTGAAAGTTTTTAATTTAGTGTAGAGGGTTGGGTGTCCTAAATGAGATTTTTTCAATGGAACACCCCGTTTACGTTACAGGTTTTTCAACTGAGGATTTTCATTTCTGGTATATTTTTTTAATGAATGGGATCATACTTAGAAATGATTTGGTTATTTTTGAAGCTTTATGATTTCTCTAAAAATATTACCTAATTTTATCAAAGTAGGGAACTTTGCATCTGATGCTTCTGAGATGTAATTCCTAAGACACTTCGTAAAAAATAAGTTTCTCCTACAGAGATAAGAAATAGTGATACAAACGTAAAATATAAATGCCGCTCACTTCTATGAAAATTGAATTTGGATATAGAATATGCCAGATAAAATGTACCTAGAATTTATAGAATTTAAAAAATTTGAAAAAAAAACAGTAACAATACAGAATGGCTTATTTAAAAAAAATTCAGTTATATCTCATTTTGGGATAAAGTAAACTGAATATCAAAATTTGATTTTTAACGGACTGTCTTATGAATTTACATCTCAAAAGCATCAGATATAAAGAAAATGTATTAAAATTCATCACTTTGATGAAATTAGGTTATCTTTTTAGAAAAATCATACAACTTCAAAATCGGCAAAACGTCCTTATATACGCTTGACTGACTAATGACTACAAAAAAGGTAAATTTTTTGTCGACGCTGAGCCAATGTGAAGGACTCTAGTTAAGTTGTAGGTTAGGTAAGCGTTAACTATTATGCAAGGCTATCTTTAACACACTGCATAATTAGCAGTTACTAAAAATTCGATCCGGCCCGAAGTTCAGATTGTGCAAGAAGACAAAAAGACCAACTCTATCGAATAATGGTAACGGGATTTTGACCGAGAAATGTTGTTTCAAACCAAGTCAATTATTTTACCTAGGCGCATCAAGCGCTGAGCAGTTTAGTTAAGATGATCCCAGGTTCGAGTACTGTGACTCGGACTAGGTGCTTTAGGCCCTTGGCGTCAAGCGGGAATCAAGGGGATTTCGCACCCAAAGAAGCTGGTTGCTAAAGACTTCTCTTATGTCATCCCCAGTAACGGATTACCGTACAGGCGCAAGAGGCGCTTGTCTGTGACTCAGAATAGTAGGGCCTCAGAATCAGCAACCTTAACACTTATATTTATTTTATTATTTTCATTACTCAAATACAGATTATCCATAAATTGTAAAACCCTAAAAAGATAAAAAATTTTTTTATCTTTAAATGGCAATGGCATGTGTTGTGTAACCCGAAATAACAAGTGATATAGATATCCCGCCCTCCTCGGTCAGGATGGAAATAAGAGTCGGTAGAATCTGATTTATATATATTTGACATGTTTCACCGTACGTTTTTTTTAACTAACCACTTTAAATAAATCAAAAAAGGATTTTGGACGGAAGCTACCCTGTATAACAGAAGAAAATTTATTTAAAAAATAGAAGACATTTGACGTGCTCCACCGTTCGCTAAAAAAATCTAAACGCTCTTGATTTTTTTGTTTTCGGAGGGCTGTTTAATCCTATTAGAGCTACCGTGTATAACGAAAAAACATGTTTTGATAGACAAAATGAGTAAAGAAGTTTCTGGTGTTTCCCCGTTTTTTGAATTTTTCCGTATCTATGGAGCTATCCTTTTAGGTCTACCCTGCATTCTGGACAAACATTATTACGTATACTACAAAAATAAAGTAAATTCGACGTGTTTCGCATTTTTTGGAACTATTACATTTCTTATTTAATTTATAATAAAAAAAAAGTTTCTGCGACAATGACTTTTTTCAATATGATTATATTTACCCTAGCCCTTACTGTTTTAATTTGACTGTAAGCGGTTTGTGCTTTCTCAAAATATGATTTTTTTTACGTTTTTATACCTCTGAAAATAACGAAGATCTACGCCCATGATACCCAAAGTTTAATCCCCGATATAGATAGTTACCTAGATCATTTTTAGTGTAAATTTGAAACCAATCGGATTGACGATTCTCAAGCTATAGTGGCGCAAATTTTATTTAGATACACACATCTGTACAAACATCATATTTTTTTCTTAGAATATGTAACCAGACAACAACTTAAACTTTTAGTTAGAACACCATCTTCTAAAGCCTCAGTGGTTTTACTGAAGCTTTGCGTCTATATTAAATTTAGTCATTCTTCTATAATATATATAATATACAAAATTTTATTTAAAATACTTGCAATCGAGAAAATATTTGTAAATATCTGGACCTATATATCCATATAATTTATATTTATAATTAATATTCGTTAGCAATCAATATTTATTTATAACGAGACCTTATATAGGTAATTATTATTAAATCAACTTCAATTATTCTTTGTAGATATGCAACATTCGGCAACCATGTGACAATCTGACAGTGACATGGCTCTGTTTGTATTTATATTTTTAAGGACGCTGTCGGCAGTTGTGAATATTTATTTAAAAAATGGTCTTAAACTAAAAAAATCGGAGATTTATACATACATTCTAGCACCAAAAAATATTTCCTGGATAAACTGCAACGGCAGCAAGGAAAATAAGCGGTTTTCAACATTTATAGCTAAAAAATTTACTTCCTCCCAACTGAGTGACAAATAGGTATGCATAAAATATAGTAGATTAAAGTATAGGTGGATATTAAGGTCTTTAAAATATGCACGATTTTTGAGCACGACGGACTCAGGTACTGATATTAATTCTATAACAAATGGAAATAATAACTAATAATGTGAAATATTAAATTCGTGATGTGACATCGGTATACCTTTCGTTGTCATAGAAATGAGAAAAACAAAAATTGCAATTTGTCTCATAAGTATGACATTATATTTCGCTTAAAAAAGAGTTCTAACATTGATCATTTAAATAATAAACCAGAATCGCGATTGATAATGCAAAAATCGAAACACGCTTAAAAAAAGGATACGACAAGTTCATCAAATGGATGGAAGAGCAAAAGGTAACAAATACAGATTGACGAGTTGTGCTTGCTTATCTTCAGAAAATGTTGGATGAGTACAAGGCGTCGACTATGTGGGCATTTGAAACCTCAAAGTATGTTAAGGATAAATAAAGGGTTCGATATGAAGTCATTTGTGAAAATGAAGGCAATTAGCAAGAATAACGTAGCCAAGAAGGCATATGTAATCGATATACTTTTCATAGATGCACCGGACATTACATATTTATTTTTGCGGGCAGTCGCCATTTGCAGTAACTTTGTCTCTTGTAGAAGATGTGAATTGTGCGATTTTCGTTTATTTGACATCAAGGAAGAAAGAAGCGTATTGCTTATTACTATCCGACCATCTAAGACAGTTTTATTATTGCCGACAGTTATGTACGTTTGATGAAGCATTATTTATCATTGCGCCCCCAAAAATGTAAGTACAGACCGAGTTTTCTTACGATACGATAAAGGGAATGGCACCAATGAAGTGGTTGGTATTAATACATTTGGATCATGTCCCTTGCAAATTCCACGTTATCTTAAATTGGACGAGAATTACACGAGACATGCGTTTCGACATAAGTCGACTACTATTATGACGAATAGCGGCATGACAATAGATCAAATCCAACGACAAGTGGGATGGAAATCGGCAGCTGTGGCGACTGGTTACGTAGTAGAGAGTATTAGCAATAGGAAGAATGTTCCAAACATTATTGGGAGTGCCATAAGTGGAAATGCAACCTTACTTACTTCCGAAAATGTTGGCAGTATTAATTTGAACAGCAGTTCCTCTAACTTAAAAACCGATCATATCAATAATTAAAAGTTGACATTTAAACTTTACGTTTCTTGGGTTCTTGATGTTGCCATGGCAATTTTAAAACACATGCGTGTTTAGAAGTTGGAAGACGCTGATACGTACTTCAAATAAGCAAAATAGGGTACCAATAAAAAAATAACAATAAAAGGTATTTTCCAAAAAATATATTATATATTTCTAAATAACCTTTTTATTTCCAACTTACTTACAATTTTCAGTCCATAAATGAAACATACATTTAAATATACCTAAAGAATGAATGTCCAAACTTTAAATTAGTTTTCGCTGGATAACAGGCTTTTTTATAATTTAGGCGAGAGCCATTGCCTTAAATTATTCTTTGGGTGTTACATAATATATTTAAAAAACTGAAAAGGATGTTTTATAAATATCTCTTATTTTCTAATCACGTATCAAACCTACTCACTACTGAATTTTAGCATCAAACCACGAAAAAAAAACGGTTTCGTTTCTAAAATAATATGAAATATGAAAATAAAATGCTTTTTATATTTCTTCGAGGATTGTCAATCGCAATGCAATCATTCATCAAGTATGCAAATGTTATTTTTGTTCTTGCACCTGCGCTCTTTGCCAAATTCCGGTCATTTTTTTGTTAAATGGCTTCTCTCTTTTTATAGAACCTATATCCCCTCTCATTAATATTATTATATGCATATATCGAATTAAAAACTTGCACTCTTTAAAGAGGTTTAAATTTAGACCAGGTCTAACTTGACAGTTGCAGGTTTAAGATGACATTTTTAACAACTAGACAATGAATGTTTCTAAATGTCACAATTACAAAATGACATAAGCGAAACAGAACTGGCGAACTAAGAATTTTAAATACCATGGCAACTAGACCTGGACTAACTCTTTAAACCTTTTTAGTAAACACTGGGATTGGTGTCTTGTCAAAGTCACTCTGACGTTTATCAAACAAATCTATCCAACACGGCCTACCTTAAAAAATCGGTAGTCGCTTAACCCAGAACTTTCTTCGTAACGAATTCAACACAGTTTAATTATTTGATAATAGCTTTTACATATTATATAATTATTAATATGTGTCATTTTTCTTAATAATACGAAAATTTCCTTATGATGAAAGTTCTGTTAAACGGGCTTTACCTATTTTGATACCCAAGTACTCAGAACTTACCTTATAATAAAACTCTCGTATTATTACAACTTATACTGGGTGGTGCAACCACGATGGGGTGGACGATTGTGGGCAAACGGAGAGGAATTTGAAAAAAAAAATTGGGATATGATTGATAGTCAAGAACGCTGTGTTTTAAAATTATACCCATTGTACAGGGTGGTCTGAAAAGTTCGTGGTGAACCAAACTTGTGTTTTTTTAAATGGGATACCCGGTATATTATTATTTTAGTTGATTCTCCCATTCGTTGCGATCATTTTGATATAAGGTTAGTTGGGTCTAAAATTTATACCAAGGGAATGGGACGAGGTTAAAGTGGAAAAAAGGGTTATACTCCGGCCATTTTTTGAAAACAATTGAAGCAGGTATGGGAAAACCAAATATTCTATAAAATGTATTGTATCTAGGACTACAATAATCGCTTGTAATTCGTTCAAAATTATTCACTGTTATACAGGGTGGTCAAGTTTTGCAAATTTACCTTGGATTGAATTTTTTTAAATGGAACACCCTGTATATTTTACTTTCATGTTAAAAATAACATTACTAGCTTTCAGAAAAACCATATTTGATACCTTTCTGACCAACAGTTTTTCAGTAAATTAGCTGTGAAATCAAAATTTCTTCATTTTAACACGAATTACTCTGAATTCACGTTGTTAAAATTGACAATTTAATATTAGGAGGCCATGATATCATCATAAATTGAACAAAAGATTGACAGTCCTGTCAAAACAGCAAAGTGTCAGAATATTGTCATCAGTAAATAAATAAATATTGTTCTTTGATGATGCAATGCCGAAATAAAAACAAGATAGAAGCTTTTGCAAGTTTATCATAGAGATTTCAAGAAACAGGAAATGTTGCTTTTAAAAAAACGTAAAGTAATTAATAAACCAGTTACCAATGAAGATAATGCTTTGACAGTATTAATAACAGATCTTTTTTTACAAAAAAAATAAATTTAATATAAATCAACAAAAACAATGTAATTAAAACTTATAAAAGATGTTCAACTAAACCACCGTTTTGCTGAAGGCACATTTCGAGTCTATCCATAAATGAAAGTTTCACTTTTCTCAAAGTCAGCTCTGAAATGTTGCGAAAACTGCTTATTATTCTCAACTTCATATCTTCCACTGTGGTTGGAACCTCTTTATAAACTTCTTCTTTAACATGTCCCCATAAAAAGAAATCTAGTGGCGTTAAATCGGGTGACCTCGCAGGCCACTTAACTGGTCCACCTCGCCCAACCCAATGCTCTCCTTTCCAATTATTGAGAAAATGTCTTACATGCCTATGGTAATGCGGGGGTGCTCGATCATGTTGGAACCATAAGGAATTTCTTAACATTAAAGGTAAGTCTTCGAGCAATACGGGCAACTCATTTCTCAAAAAATTTAAATAGACTTCTCCCGTTAAATGCTCTTCAAAGAAATATGGTTCTATAACCTGAGAGCCAATTATACCTCCCCAAACATTAATTGACCATTTATTTTGATGGTCCACCTGACGAATCCAATGTGGATTTTCGGTTGAATAATAGTGCATATTATGTTTGTTAACCAAGCCGTTGCTTTTAAAAGTTGCTTCATCTGAAAACAGCACCCTATCTACAAAACCTGGATTATCCCAAATTGTATTTAAAAACCAAATTGAAAACTCTTGTCGTTAGACGTAATCGCGATCATACAGTTCTTGGTGTAATTCAATGTGGTAGGCATGATATTTATGTTGTTTCAGAATCCGTTTAATACTAGTGCGTTCAATATCAGTAGCTCTCTCAATTTCCCTGGTACTTGTGTGTGGATTTTCTTGCACTGTTAATAACACTGTCAAAGCATTATCTTCATTGGTAACTGGTTTATTAATTACTTTACGTTTCTTAAAAGCAACATTGCCTGTTTCTTGAAACCTCTCTAATAAACTTGCAAAAGCTTCAGGTCTTGGTTTTTTTTCGGCATCGGGATATCGTACCGCATAAACCCTGCTTGCTAGTAAAGGGTTTTTTTTAACACTCGCCTAACATAAAAGTCATGTTTATCAACTCTGGAGTACTCAAACTCATTGTTACTTAACAATTTCTCGGCTTATCGTCAAAAAACAATGATAAATTGATGCCAATTCTCTGACACTTTGCGGTTTTGTCAAAAATGTCAATCTTTCTTTTCATTTATGATTATATCATGGCCTCCTTATATTATAGGTAGTCAATTTAAGCAACGTAAATAATACCGTTTCTGTTAGAATGAGTAAATTTTGGTTTCACGGTTAATTTACTAAAAAACTGTTGGTTAGAAAGATATCAAATAGGGTATTTTCTGAAAGCTGGCGATGTTATCTTTAATATGACAGTAAAATATATGGGGTGTTCCATTTAAAAAAATTCAATCCAAGGTAATTTTTTTCAAAACTTGACCACCCTGTATAACAGTGAATAATTTTGAACGACTTACAAGCGATTATTGTAGTCCTAGATACAATACATTTTATAGAATATTTGGTTTTTCCATACCTGCTTCAATTATTTTCAAAAAATGGCCGGAGTATAACCCTTTTTTCCACTTTAACCTCGTCCCATTCCCTTGGTATAAATTTTCAACCCAACAAACCTCATATCAAAATGATCCTAACGAATAGGAGAATCAACTAAAATAATAACATACCGGGTGTCCCATTTAAAAAAACACAAGTTTGGTTCACCACGCACTTTTCAGACCACCCTGTATAATGGGTATAATTTTAAAACACAGCGTTCTTGACTATCAATCATATCCCAAAAATGTTTTTTCAAATTCCTCTCCGTTTGCCCACAATCGTCCACCCCATCTTGGTTGCACCACCCTGTATAATATCTATAAAGTTATTGCCAAATAATATATGTATATATAAACTGTGTTACCTATGTGTGGTAGAATTTGTTGCGGGGGATATTATGGGTAAAGGCCAGTTTACCGTTTTTTTTATATTTATTTTCTTTATATATATTTTCTACCGTTTTTGCTGAATTTTTATATTGTTTTTATCAAGCCGAAAGTCACTGTCTCGCATAGTTATATGCGCTTGCGCAAATAAGATTTTATTATAATACATCTGTTTTATTTACGTATCTAACAATCATTCAGGTTCACAACTTTTATTGTTCAGAACTGACAAACATACAAACATTCATTCACATACCATACCTATTTAAATAAAACTTTCGAAGCTTCGATACTTCAGTAAACTATTTTTGAATTTTATTTTTATTTGTTATTAATTTTTTTTGTTTTAATGTCACAATTACAAAATGACAGTGACATAAGCGAAACAGAACTGGCGAACTAAGAATTTTAAATATCATGGCAACTAGAACTGGACTAACTCTTTAAACCTTTTTAGTAAACACTGGGATTGGTGTCTTGTCAAAGTCACTCTGACGTTTATCAAACAAATCTATCCGACACGGCCTACAGTCTTCCGGTTCGTCTCGTCGAAGGCAGACCTCTGTGTTATTAATATAAGTGGTTCCACGTGTTCGGTTCTGCTGCTTTATTTCGGGGGGAAACGGGAGACTCAACCGCTCAGTGTGGAAACTAACGACCTTGCTAGAAAGGGAGCAAACGCTGTGAACGTGTAAGGCCTAGTTGTTCCTGCATTCTATCCCGTTCGTTTGCCGCAGTTCTACAAAGAATATTAGCGTAATAGCCGCTATGTGGCGGGAGTGGTAGGGGTAAGGGGATAGCTTGAAAGAAAAGGTCATCTCGTCACTCTCAAGGGGTATCTAGTGGAAGCCAAGATGCATTAGAAGGGTTTATATAGAAAGACAAATTTAAAGATATTGAAATACACGGGGTGACCGGGAGCTCAGAGCTCGCCATCCGGACATCCCACCGATAACGTCTCCAAACCGGAATAAGGTGTAAATTATCTGGAAGGGTCGCTCCAGCTCTAAATAAGCCCCCGACGGAGAGCAATCTGGCAAGTTGCGAAGTGCAGTGCCAAAAACATAGATTGAAATTAAAATTGAACACGGCCTACCTTAAAAAATCGGTAAAGTCGCTTAACCCAGAACTTTCTTCGTAACGAATTCAACACAGTTTAATTATTTGATGATAACTTTTACGTATTATATAATTATTAATATAACATCAGAAACATCGAAACTGGCCGAAGCTCTGAGAGGGAATGGCTATTGCACTGAAGATATTACGTGTTCAATTAAAAAAATATAGCAATCCAACTCCCCGAGAGGAGCATGATAAGGAGCCACCGTTAGGTAGTGTTGTTCTTCCTTACATACTTGGCACTACAGAAAAAATAGGACGATTACTTCGACGGTCCAACATACGTACAATCTTCAATACACATGAGAAGATTGGACAACGCTTGCAATCCACGAAAGATATTGTACCTTTTCAAACAGAAGGAGTATATAAAATTCCTTGCTCCTGTGGAGAAGTGTATGTGGGAGAAACAGGACGCTCAATATCAACTAGACTTAAGGAATATGAACGATGTATTAAAAAGAAACAAATTGTTCAATCTGCTGTAGCTGAACACCAGCATACCACTGGCCATATTATAAATGTAAAGGAAACCAAGGTTCTAACATCGGTTTCAGGATTTTATAAACGAAAAATTAGGAAATCTATTAACATTTTTAAACATACAAAAATTTTTTATAGAGATACGGGTTACGGTCTACATCACACGTGGAAACCGATCATAACACGGGGTCACGGTTCGGCGAGCACAAGTCGGGTATAAAAGCCCGCCTGAAGAAGATCCCTGAAGATGCCTTGTGCAATCGAAGGCGAAACGTCGGATAGTAATACCTAGTTGACACGGTCTAATCCCAAGAACCATGATTTCTTAATTGACCAAAGCCAAAGTGAAAGCTTCCGTTCTATATATATTTGTATATTTTTTAGTTTCAACCAAAAGTTTCATCAATGCTGGAATTTGGATAAGTACGCTCCTTTTCCTAATTTTCGCCGCTTTATTGGGCCTAGTAGCATCCGTTTTAGCTTTATACAATACCGTTACCAACCCAATCCAATATTTTTTAAGGTATGTCTTCTTTTCCTCTATATTACTGTTAAAAATCAACTGTGATGTTTTGCAATATAATTTTTAATTATTTTTATTAATAGTTAATATTAAGTGAATTGATTTTAGTGTTAAAAGCTTGTTTTTCTACAACGCAGCTGCATTTTGCTGTACTGTTTTATATATGATATTATGGGGAACAATGTACAATTTACGAATTTTTCACAATGTTAGCATATACGATACAATTGAAGGAAGCTTAAACTCGGATAAGATGGCCTATTTAGGATATTCTTATTGGTAAGTCATTTTTTCTTAAATTAATCCATCTACTATAAAATATTATAATAATATGCTAATTCTCAGTGCATTGTCTGTTACGTTTTCATATTTCATATATTTTCAAAAATTATAAATTTTTTGTTGTAATTTTTTTATATAAATTCAAAATAAAAGAACAGCAAATTTGCCAAAATAACCCAATTGAGAGGAATATTATTAAGCAATGTTGATTGTTCTATTATTAGGTATATACCAAGTCATATACAACGTGGTCGGGCCGAACGATATGGTACATATGAGGTATGGCCCATATAATATTTCAACATAATAACTTGTCTTATAATAATCACACAGATCTTTAAAAAAATACTTTAGCTCTCTTTCCGTCAAAACCTCCAAAAATATTAAAATCACAATGAAAATGGAAAATATTTCCCATTTTAAATAGGTTCAATGAAAATAGAATATATTAGCCCCCTTGTAAAATAAAAACACATATATTATTTTATT
Source organism: Kuschelorhynchus macadamiae (assembly GCA_030620095.1). Classification (NCBI taxonomy): domain Eukaryota; kingdom Metazoa; phylum Arthropoda; class Insecta; order Coleoptera; family Curculionidae; genus Kuschelorhynchus; species Kuschelorhynchus macadamiae. The sequence goes on along the minus strand of JAUTXW010004592.1, from coordinate 353,301 downwards.
TTTCGTTTTATACAACTCGACATGTATATATATATATATATATATATATATATATATATATATATATATATATATATATATATATATATATATATATATATATATATATATATATATATATATATATATATATATATATATATATATATATATATATATATACATAAAAAATGCGTTGGAATATATATAACAAAAGTTAGCAACAACCAACAAATGACGGTCTGTTTGTTAACATAGCAAACAAACAAATACATACAATTATTTGTAAAATCATTAGATCACAATATCTGCGACTAATAATGTAAGGTTACAAAAGGTGCGCGGTTGATGAAAATTAAATTAGTGTGGAAGAAATTTATAAAAATAAAAATAGCTAAGGTGTTCGTTGTGGGAAGATCCATGCTCATAGATTATAATTAGTTTAAGCTAGGACAGAAAAGACCTACAAGGCTTCTGCTTATCCAAAATAAAACGCTTCAAATTAAATTTAAATTTATTAAAATTGTAAAGTCTGTAAACTCTCTAGGCAATAAATTCAGAAGAGAAGTTGAAATGTATGAAAAAGATCTTTTAAACAACGCTGTACGAAAATGTGGCATTGTGTATTTGCTCTTCAACCTTACATTAACTGAATGTAATGGTTCACCACGGTTTTGAGATATGTTATTCAAAGAACAACTTGGGATAATTAATAAGTTTAAAAACGAAATTTCCCCGGTGATGTGTTCATCGATTTTAAATACGTAACCAAATTAATGCATTTATCTTATGAGATAGATGTTCCCTTCTAGATATATAAAAAATCAAACTACAACATGAATTTCGCATGACTTGTATTTTATTTTTGTCTAAAGAATTCAGACATGAAAATTAAATAAAATTGCCATAATTAAACTGTGGAAGAATTAAGGATTCTGTGAGCATTTTTCTCAGACGAAAATTAAGAATATGACTATTGTAAAATAATAATTGCAGTTTAAAAACGCCTTTCGTCTCATGCAGATATTCATATTTAAAACTAAAGAATTGCGATTACCAAATATCCTCACATTAGGTTTTTTTTTTAAATTTAATTAAGATTATGTTCATTAGATAAGGTTATTTATTATATTGTTAGGCATTTTAAACTCTTCCGGTTTAAAGGAAAAATAAATCAGTGTATCATCAGTGTTTGCTATTATCTTACATTTATCAAGAGACGTTAAAATGTCACAGGTATAAATGCTGGAAAGAAGAGGTCTCAGGACAGACCCTTGGGGAACTCCAGACAATATAGAAAGTTTTTGCGATTCACAGTTATTTTAAGAGATTTTCTGCTATCTGTCTGATAAATACGATTTAATTATCTTTAGTGTGACATTATCAAAACCAAAGTATTTCAATTTGGCTAAGAGCAAGTTATGGTTGATAGTGTCAAATGCTTTTAAATTGTCAAGTAGTACAAAGTATTTACAAAAATGTTATTGAAAATAGTTGCAAAAGCAGTAGAAATACTGAACCAGGGTCTAAAGCCACACTGTACTAAGTTATTAAGACTGACATAATCAGAAATTTATTAATATACCATTGTTTTTAAAATTTTAGAAGCCGCAGACCATATACTAACAATTCTTAAATCAGAGAAGGTTTGAATGTCCTTATTTTTGTGAAGTGGGATACCTATTGCATTTTTCCATTTAACAGGAAGATAGGAATTTTCTATGCAACAATTAATAACGCAGGCCAACAAAATGATTTTTTTTTAGTGCCGAAAAACAAAGGACTGATTTTGGCTATTTATGAGCTCTAGTTTTTGTAATACAGGCTAACTGAGTTTAGTTCTGATATATAAAAGGCTTAACTGAGGAAATAAAAAAATCTTTTAAGGTTAAAATAGAAATTTCATACCTTAAATTAAAATAAATCCAATTAGCCTGAGATACCTGGAATTGCCCATGATTCGACCGGTATAAGTGATGGTATAAGAACCATCACTTGTTAATCCTAGGCCCATATTACATTCTGTCTACCTCTGCCTTACCCGGCTCAGTATGTTATTTAGCTTTTGTGTGTAAAATTGTGCTATTATTTTGTGTAGATTTTTGGCATTCTTTAGTATTAAATACTGAACTAAAAAAAATGGCATCCACAAACAGACGTAGCTGTGTAAATCATCCAAACGTTTTGTTTATGTAAATATACTTTCAAAGATAGTAAAAACCCTATTTCTTACTTTGTGAAAAGGGCTTATCTGGCGTACTTTGACATTTATTTGGCAGACCAGGATAAATCTTGGACTCAACATTTCGTATGTAAAACATGCATTGGTACATTTGCGACAATGGACCAGAGTGTGTGCTTAAAGTTTGGCGTACCAATGATTTGCAGGGAACCCCGAAACTGTCACAATGACTGCTATTTTTGGACATATGCTAACCTAGATTCAGCATTTACTCCACAGTAACAAATATAGCTCAATTCCCATTGGTCATTTCACCACCATCAGAAAGGAATATGAAACAATAGCACCAGGCTTGAAAAAAAAAGTATAAAAACATCGGTAGGCAATGTGTTGATCTAAAAATGGTTAACTTCATATAATTATAATATCCTTATTTTTACTTCCCTTGTAAAAGGGAAGTATTATGATCGTGAAAAGTCACCCTCCGAGATTTTTCAGATCTTCAGGTTTCAGGGTCCCTGGATGCCGAAGAACATGTTTTCTCAATTCCGTCGGTCTGACTGTCTGTTCGCGGCATGGCTAAAAAATTATTTAGCCAATTGACTTCAGATTTTGGTCAAAAATTAAGGGTCGTATAGGGATGATCTGATGAAAATCCAATAAGGCGAAACAAAATGGCGATCTAGTGAATTAAAAAAAAATATTACTAAAAAATTACTTATCCAATGTGTCTCAAATTTTGCATAAAAATCAAGTGTCAAATACGGAACCACTGGTAAAATTTCGGTACAAATGCAAAATGGCGGCCTAATAGAATTATTAAAAATTCAGCCTGAAAAATTACTTAGTGGATTGATTTCAAATTGTGCCATTAATTGTGGTATAGAGATGAACTAGTTAGAACGGTTCTAATTCAAGATGGCGGAACAAAATGGCAACCAAATAAAATATTTGTAATCCGAAAACAATCACACACAAAAAATATGCCGTAACAAGATGGCGGCCTTGTGAAAAATCAAGTGATACATAGGAATGAATTGATAATATTTTGGTATGAATCCAAGATACCAAACAGAATGGTAGCCTAATAAAATATTTAAAAAAAATCAGCCTGAAAAAACTACTTATTAAATTAATTTCAACTTTTGTGCAAGTATTAAGTGTGATATAGAGAAAAATTGCCAAGGTTGTGGTACGAACTCAAGATGGCAAAATAAAATGGTGACCAAATAAATTTTTTAAAAAAATCAACGTAAAAATATCTCACTCAAATGATTTTGCTGATTTAAATGTGATATAGGGATAAACTGATACGAATTTATCAAAATGGGGGTATTTGTCATTGAAAAAACTACTTGTTGAATTTATGTTAAATTATGCTCAAAAATCAAGTGTGGCATAGGTAGAAACTGGTAAAATATTGGTAGAAATATGATGGAACAAAAATAAAAACAAAAATAAATATTAACTTACTTTTTGTTTTTGTCACTGGCATCTGAGCTATAAAGCGATAAATATAGCCTATCACAAAAACTAAAATACTGATAGACGAAATCTGATGGCTGTTTTGGAGATCGTCGGCACCAAAATGGCTGTTGGCCTACATTCACGAAGTCTGCAAAAATATATTATGTTCTTTATTATTTTCTTTCATAAAAAAAAGCTTTTATTCCAGGAATTGGATTTCTACCGAATATTTAAACATTTTATTAGGCCGCCATTTCGCTTTACCACATATGATTCGCACTAAAAATTCCTCTATCCCTGTTTATCTTACGATCTCTATGTAAAATTTCAAGTAAATTGGATAAATAGTTTTTTGGTACTGAATTTTTCAATATTTCATTAGGATGCCATTTTACGAATTTATACAAAAATTTTAACAGTTCATTCCTATATAACACTTTATTTTATAATAATACATTTTATATATATATATATATATATATATATATATATTTATATATATTATATATAAATATATATATATATATATATATATATATATATATATATATATATATATATATATATATATATATATATATATATATATATATATATTATATATAAATATATATATATATATATATATATATATATATATATATATATATATATACAGGGTTATGATAAATTAAGGAATAAATTCATTATCTTGGAAATTAAAAAGGTAATAGAAAAACGCTCGAACCTGTCGATTTAGATTTATTTTTACGCATATTTAGAAATTATTTTAAACTATACAGGGTCACTCACAAAAGTTGTACAACTGTCATCTTTGATTTTTTCAATACAACGCCTTATTTTTTTCTGCTGATTTGAATTCTCTATGAAATTCTAGACATTTTTGGTATAATATAACCTATACTGAAAATCAACAGTTATCGAAATATCCTTATCTAAATAAAACCTGTGTATTTAATAACCTATCGGACATTTGTATACCCTACTTATGTCTGTCGTAAAGAAAAATGACTTTGTCACTGTCACTGTGTTGACAAGTCATATAATTTATTTACGATCTGCCATTTTGATTTCAAATATTGACTATGCGTTTAACAGAGAAGACTAGGACACAAAAAGAAGTTTGTCAGCTGTTTAACAACAGATATCCTCATAGGCAACCTATTACTCAGTCTGCAGTGAGCAAAATAGAAAGGAAATGGACGGATACTGGTAGTGTTACGGACCGCTTTGGAAAAGGTCGCCCTAGGATCTCAGATGAAAAGAAACTAGACGTTCTCTTAACTTTTCAAGATAATCCACATTCCTCAACTACTGACGCAGCCTATGATAATGATATACATCAAACAACAGTTTCCAAATTTTTGAAAAAAGAAAATTTTTATCCCTATAAGGAGAAATTCGTTCAAGAATTAATAAATGATGATTCAGATCGCATAAACGAGTTTTGCGAAATTATGACCAACATGTGTAATCATGATCCATTATTTGTCAAAAAAATTTGTTTCACAGATGAGGCAACATTTTGTCTCAATGGAGAAGTAAATAAACAAAATTTTAGACACTGGGCACAAGAAAATCCTAACTGGTACAGGGAAAGTCATACACAGTATCGTCAAAGTGTTAATGTATGGGCAGGTATTGTAGGCAATAAAGTTATAGGTCCATATTTCTTTGATTCCTCACTAACGGGGCAAATGTATCTTCAATTTTTGGAAGAGAATCTTATACCAGCATTAGCTACCCTACATCCTAATGTAAACGATCTGGATCTTCCCAGTGAACTCTTATGGTATCAACAGGATGGGGCACCACCCCATTTTGCAGCTGATGTCAGGAGATACTTAAATGAAACCTTTCCGAGACGATGGATTGGGCGACGTGGGACAATAGAATGGCCGGCAAGATCGCCGGACTTAAGCCCGTTAGACTTTTTTCTTTGGGGGTATGTGAAAAACAAAGTGTATAAAAATAAGCCACATACTATTGAAATTCTTAAGGATCGTATTCGAACTGTTATAAGAAATATTCAATGTGATACAGTTACTAATGTGCAACAAGAGTTTTTCCATCGTCTAGGGCATTGTAGAGCTGTAAATGGTGGACATTTTCAAAATTTAATAAGTAGTTTTCTTATTTAATTTCCTGATATGTGTTTTATGTTTTATTTAGATAAACATATTTCGATAACTGTTGATTTTCAATATAGGTTATGTTATACCAAAAATGTCTAGAATTTCATAGAGAATTCAAATCAGCAGAAAAAAATAAGGCGTTGTATTGAAAAAATCAAAGATGACAGTTGTACAACTTTTGTGAGTGACCCTGTATAGTTTAAAATAATTTCTAAGTATGCGTAAAAATAAATCTAAATCGACGGGTTCGAGCGTTTTTCTATTACCTTTTTAATTTCCAAGATAATGAATGTATTCCTTAATTTATCATAACCCTATATATATATATATATATATATATATATATATATATATATATATATATATATATATATATATATATATATATATATATACAGGGTGTTTCAGAATAACATGCTAATAATAAAGAGGGTGATTCTTGGGCTCATTTTAGGAAAAAAAGTTCATATGAACGTATGTCCTAAACGCCTAAACTTTTGAGATACAGGGTGTCAAAGTTTTAAAAAATAAATACTTTTTTTACAATAAGTTTGTCACTACTGTAGATATCTTTATGAAATTTGGGTCATGTATTTTAGGAATTAATACGCATTTTTTGATGCATCAAGAATTCAATTATTCTGACCAGTGCCGTCCATGCGGGTTTTGCTTTGCATATTTTTTGGGAAAAAAATAGTACGCCACTGGTTTTTCTTGAAATAAAAATTATTTTTGAAATCTTCATTCATTTCTGAACAAATTTGCTCTCTTGGTATTTTTTTGTCAGATGCATAGTTTCCGCTTAAAAAAATAAAATAGATTTTACTGCAAAGTCATTATGAATTGGTGTTCTGTTATTCAATGTTTTAAGATCACCTCACAAGATATGATAACCTATTGAGGTCCGGGGCGGCCGGGGCCGGTCGGTCGCCATGCTTGTGGCATTTGTTTTGTAAACATAAATAATTTTGACAGTTGTCTAATTAATTCATTTTATTTGGATTTTTTGTAACGAAAAATGTTTCATTATACGAATTCCGAGTTAGCAGACATGCATTACATGTATGGCCTAGCTGACGGTAACGCACTACAAGCGAAGCGGTTGTATGAAGAACGTTTTCCCAATAGAAATGTTCCGGATGCCAGAACATTTTCAAAACTTCATAGAAGGTTGTGCGAAAAAGGAAGTTTTGATCAGGACAATCACCTAAAAGGAGTACAACGTACTGCAAGAACTCCAGAAATTGAGGATGCGGTTTTGAACGCAATTGAGGAAGATCCCGGATTAAGCACTAGAAAAATTGCGAATAATTTGAATATCACTCATGTTCTTGTGTGGCGAGTACTTCACGACTTTCTATTGTATCCCTACCATATCCAACGGGTTCAAGCTCTACTTCCCCATGATTTTCCATTACGGATGAACTTTTGTCAATGGTTTCTTCAGAAGGTGCATGAAAATCCCTTGTTTGACAACGAAATTTTATTCACCGATGAAGCCAATTTTTCCAGAAATGCCATTCAAAACTTCCACAACAATCATTTTTGGGCGGAAGAAAACCCACATGCTATATCAGAGTCTCGCCACCAGGAACAGTTTTCCGTTATTGTGTGGGCTGGAATATGCGGTGACTATTTGATTGGCCCGTATTTTCTTCATGAGAGGTTGAATGGGCAAAATTACAGAAAGTTCCTTGAAGAAGAATTACCAGCTTTGATGGAGGATGTTCCTATTTTAGTAAGAAATCGTCTATGGTTTATGCACGACGGGGCGCCAGCGCATTTTAGTGCACTGACGCGCGAATATCTGAACCAAAACTATAACAATCGGTGGATAGGTCGCGGAGGACCACAAGCATGGCCACCCAGGTCCCCGGACCTTAATAGTTTGGATTATTTCTTGTGGGGTCATCTAAAAACATTGGTCTACAGCACACCTATTCACACTGTAGAAGAGCTGAGGAATCGCATAATAGTTTGTTGCGAAACTATTCGAAATACACCTGACATTTTCCAAAGAGTTCGTGAGTCCATGAGAAAGAGAGCAGATGCATGCATTTATGCTGGAGGTGGACATTTCCAACATCTCATTTAATTTATTTTGCTTTACTTCTAAGTTAATTTTCTCTTTAATTTAGTTTCAAAATAAAAAAAATGTGTTGTACACCAGAAAATGCGTTTTGATGAGTACATGGAAAGTGTGTAACAAATTTCTCAAAAATACCTTATTAATTTGTATTACAAACATTAATTTAAACAAAGATAATCTGAGCTTGCAGATTGTTTACTCCGAAGCTTTTGACTTTGCAGTAAAATCTATTTTATTTTTTTAAGCGGAAACTATGCATCTGACGAAAAAATACCAAGAGAGCAAATTTGTTCAGAAATGAATGTAGATTTGAAAAATAATTTTTATTTCAAGAAAAACCAGTGGCGTACTATTTTTTTTTTTCAAAAAATATGCAAAGCAAAACCCGCATGGACGGCACTGGTCAGAATAATTGAATTCTTGATGCATCAAAAAATGCGTATTAATTCCTAAAATACATGACCCAAATTTCACAAAGATATCTACAGTAGTGACAAACTTATTGTAAAAAAAGTATTTATTTTTTAAAACTTTGACACCCTGTATCTCAAAAGTTTAGGCGTTTAGGACATACGTTCATATGAACTTTTTTTCCTAAAATGAGCCCAAGAATCACCCTCTTTATTATTAGCATGTTATTCTGAAACACCCTATATATATATATATATATATATATATATAATAATAATAATAATAATAATAATAATAATAATAATAATTGAACTCTTTATTCAAAATAGTACAAAATATGTATAATACACTTTTTTTATAAAGGATGAAAAGGCGAAGTTCACCTTATTGAGACAAGTCTTGATAAGGTGTTTTTACACTTAACCCAAGAGTAGTAGTAAAAAATGCATATTGCTCTACACATAGCACAATATTATAATAACTAAACTTAACGTTCAATAATTTAATTGATACTGACTTATAATTTTTGTTTTGTAAAACAGGACTATCTGGTCGAATCTTTTTTTGTTTGTTATTTTTAGGTTAATTATTAAATAAATATTTTTTAAAATTATATCGGAAGGAAGGCACGGAGCGACATGTGAGGCCAGGAGGTAAGGCATTACAAACAGAGGCGATCTGATAAGAAAACGACCTCTCAAAAAATGAGGTTCTATGCATAGGCGGAGTCAGAGTACCCTTAAACCTAATATTTAATGTATGAACGTCTGTTCTGAATAATACTTTACGATACAGATAGGAAGGCTTTTTATTAGTTAGTATTTTATGATATAACACTGCACAATGAAACCTAAGTCGCCTTTTCATGTTAAGCCATCGAGATTCGAAAAGTTTGTGACTCACAGGCTGACGTCTTCTTATTACATATATAAATCTAAGACAGCAATTTTGTATCCTCTGCACCCGCTGCGCCGTCGTGGCTGAGAGACAGGGTCCGTACACAACATCGCAATAATTGAAAATCGACAGCACCAAAGAATCACATAAAATCCGTTTTAAATTTAAGTCAAGAATATGCCTTGAATTATAAAGAAGTTTTAATCTAACAATTGCTTTTTTGATACAATTCGAAATATGTTTTTCGAACCTTAGATCACAGTCCAAAATCAGTCCCAGATTTTTAGCTTCATTTTTAAATGGTATCCGCTGGTTGTCAATGCGAATGTCCAATCTACCCGAAACCTTAGTTCTATCGCCCGGCCTTCCAAATAACATAGCTGTACACTTGTTCGGATTTAATCTCAAGCAATGATCAAGGGAAACTCTGCGAATAATATCCAGATCCGTATTTATAACTTGACAGCTATATTCTGCAGCATTCGGATGAAAAGAGTAAAATATTTGCTTATCGTCAGCGTACATTTGTACATTACAGTTAGTTATGAAGGTAGGCAACATAGAAGTATACAAAGTAAATAATATGGGACCCAAAACTGACCCTTGCGGTACACCCTTAGTAGTGGATAGATAGTGAGAGGACTTGCCATTAAGCACAACAGCTTGTTTCCTATCTTTAAGATAATTCTTGAAAAAAAGCACAGCAGGCTGACTTAGACCGCAAAATCTTAGTATTATTTCCAAAGCCGCGTGATTCAAGGTGTCAAACGCCTTGGAATAATCAAGTAAAATTAAAATTGTACATAGACCCCTATCAGCAGCCGTAAAAATGTGGTCGGTTACATTAAGTTAAGCCGTCGCGCACCCGTGTCCCTCCCTGAATCCCGATTGTGTTTCAGGAAGGATCTTAAACTTTTCAATATGTTCCACTAGTTGACGTTTAACTGCATATTCCAGTATCTTAGACAGGACCGGCAGGATACTTATCGGCCTAAGATCATTATATCCCGAGGGTTTGCTAACCTTAAGTAAAGGTATAATATGCGCTGTTTTCCAATCAGATGGAAAAACTGAGTGCTCAATACAAAAATTAACTACATGCGTTAAATATTTAAGAATAAAAGGACAGCACATAATTATAAAATTAATGTGGATACCATCTGCTCCGACAGCACAGGATTTTATAGAAAACAGGGAAATTGAAACATCTTTCTCCGAGATAAACTTAAAAGATAAAAAAGAGTCGATATTTTGTTTAGTACCACTATACAAAGCTTCAAAGCCATGTAAATCAATATTTTGATTCGGAATAGAGAACACAAAGTGTTGATTAATTAAGTTCACATCAGAAATGTCGTCAGGAATACTAGAAATATTTTTATTTTTTTGATATATATGAAGGTTATGTAAAGCACTCCACACATTCTTGGACCCTAACTGACTTTGCTGCCGAATGTAAGCCCTTTTTTCTCTCTTTATTGCTTTGTTTTTAAAATTTTTTAGCTGAATGTATTCTTGACGATCCTGTTCGGCTTTAGTTCTTCTAAATTTAGTTTTTGCTTTGTTCGTTAATGATACTAATCTCGCAATATTATCAACAAACCAGGGATTATGTGGTTTTTTAAAAACACATGTCTGAAGAGGGGCATGTATGTCCATTAATGTTTTAATATTTTCATTAAAGAAAGCCAGTTTTTCATCAATATTATTAATATGAAAAATGTTATTCCAGGGGATGGACCTAAGATGATCGTAAAGTAGAAGCTCATCAACTCTTTTAAAATTTCTAAAAGTAATTGGTTTAGGTTGGTTTACAGAAAAATCTATAAATATTTTGACAAAAACAAGCTCATGATCAGAAAAACATACAAGTCTCGTTCCACATTCTATCAAAGGAAAATTTTCAGGAATAATAATATGATCAAGAAGTTTTGAACTTGAGGACGTTATTCGAGTTGGTTCATTAATGATTTGTTTCAACCCGGCAGTATCCAAAAGGTTTAAATATTTATTTGTTAATGAATTATTAAAATCCAAAATATCTATATTAAAGTCTCCTAAACAAATTAAGTTATCACATATAGGAATTAGGTTAAATATGGCCTCCTCAAATTTGTCAATAAAATGGGTGAAGTCCATACTGGGGGGTTTATAAACACACCCAATAATGACACATTTATGTGGAAGTTTTATCTTTATCCAAATATCCTCAATTCCTACCGTCGATTCCAGTACTTCATATATATATATTTTATATATATATATATATATATATATATATATATATATTTTTTTATTATATATATATATATATATATATATATATATATATATATATATATATATATATATATATATATATATATATATATATATATATATATATATATATATCCCCACTCCTTTGGTATTTCACTTTATTTTCATTTGTATCAATAATTAGGTAAAAGTAATAGAAAAATACTACATTTCAACACATGAATGTCTCTAGAATTGTTAGGATAGAAGAAGGTTAGGATATTCGATATGTAGAAAACCAACGTGTATCAATAAATATCTGTAGTTAATTTCGCAACCATGCATTATGCAAGTTGGTATTAATTAATTAGAACCCTTTCGATTTCTGATCAAGATGTTGACAATCGAAAACCAAGAAAATAATTGGAGCTCCAAAAGGGAACGGCTATAGCGCTTAAGATAATATGCTTTCGGTTAGAATATACAATAATCTAAATTTGTGGCGTATAGGATATATTGTTAATCCTTTCATGCATGACATTGTGAGACTCGGGTAATAAAACATTGTTAGTAATTCAACTTTGACACAGTTTAATTCCAAGAACTATGATTTTCTAAGACGGCATTTAGGTTTTAACAATTGCTTGCTAATTCTCATTAAAACTGAACAATTGATACATCAAGTTCGGTTCGAGGGGGAAGGGATTCAACTCCTCACCCCGGTCACTACTGCAGATGCTCTTATTGTAACTAATTTACGCTTAAAATGATCAATTAATGCATTACTTCTGCTTTAATAGTTTTATAGACAGAAAATTTTAACCATATCTTGTGAATTGAATACCCGAATGATTCGAAATGAATTCACTAGTTGATACCTAGACGTTAACACTGGCCAAGTAATATTTATTTATGTAGCAAGTGGTGTAGGTGTAAAAAAAGTACACGCTACGACTCGAGTTTTTCGTGCTACCTGTACATTTAAGATTATATAAATACTCAAATAGTTTTTATAACTTGCTACGATTGTTATGAATTTGCACCTGTAATTTAATTGGTATTAAGTTTGTTGTTGCGTTATTGAAATTGACCTAACTATGAAACATGCTACAAAACAAATACAAACAAAATGAAAATGTAAACGTCAAAAAAGTTAAAATTGATTTCCCTCGTGCAATAATAATTAATGATTTATATTTTTTAAGTTTAAAGAGTGGCAAGTGGGGAATCATTTAAATATTACGGATCAAAAGACACTTTTCGCATATTTCTTTGGGCAGTCCCAACATTTACTTACTTTACTGTGTTTTTTTGAAAGCCGAATGTATCTGACCGCGTCAAAAAAATTACACTTACATGTGACGGACATAAATCAAATAAATTAACATATGGAATAGGTAGCACAAATTTTTTTTTTCAAGAAAAACCGTCTCTAATTGGTTTTTAGTGCTAATATCAAATATAGTACGATACACCTAGAAACCTACACTCGTCGAGATTTTAATAATATTAGATAAAGGTTTCATAATACGGCTTTTTATCTATTTAAGGAATGCGATTACTGAGTATATAATCATTGATTAATCAGCGAATTAAAACAATGCTTTTCCGTAACTATTTGGTACTCTGTTGACATAAATGAAGGTGACAAATCTTTTTTAAATACACTCACAGGAAAAATAATCCATCCACGTTACTTTTCGATGCATTTCAATCGCAAAAAAACTCTTTTATTTGATGTCGGATTTAAAAGAATTTTGAAGGATATTGTAGATAAACTAATGGAGAATCGCTCACATTTTAAAAATTTACTAAAATATAGACATACGTTTATAATATAACAGGTTTAAACAAAAATATGTTTTTTACTATAAGTTTAAGAGATTCTGTGGAGTGGCCTAACAGCAAATTAGTCTAAATTAAGTCTTTTTTAAGTCACATATATTCTTAATATTTTTGTTTTTGGTTCACCTCGATATTTTTATTTTTCTGGAACATATGGATTAAAAAAAACATGTATTTTTTATGTACGAACAACTAAGGTTGCTATTAAGGTGACAATGACAGTTTCAGCCACAAATACGACTTTTAAAAAGAAACAATAGAAACTTGTTTAGCAAAATTTAATTAAACTTCTATAAAAACATTATAAAACTTTAAACTCAAAGCAGAAAAATGATATGCGCGAAATAAATAAAAACAAACAATAAACAATAACAGTAACAGTAACGGGTGTTTCCTGCACGTGCCCAAATGACAGCCTCGCCTCTATACGCTTTAGCATCCCTTCAATAAGGTTACGTATTTGAACTTGATCAATTTACTGTCGATCGGGTTCAAGTCGGGACTGCGGGGGGGGGGGGAAGGCAATTCATTTTTGGGATTTCCACCTCATCTAAATATTCGCAACATGCGGTCGACCGTTATCATGAATTAGCAATGCTAATCGCCTCCTACAAATGGAGCAAAGAAAAATATGTGGTTCTAAAATATCATGAATATATCTATCTATTGCCTTTGCCCCCCCCCCATCGACGATTACCAAGTCCGTTCTTGTGTCGAGCTGCACGCCACCGCACACCCTAACGGAGCCTCTGCCGTAGCTTACCCTAGGCGAAAAATGGTTTTGCTCAAAACCTTCCTCTGTTCTCCTATAAATTCTTCCACGACCATCCGGTGAGTTTAAACAAAATCTAGATTCGTCGGTTAATAGGATTTTTTACATTCATCGGTGCCCCTATTTTGATGTTCCTTAGCAAATCTAAGTCGTTCAACCCTATGATTTCTCGACAACTCGGGAGTGGTTGCAAGTGTTCTTGTAATTCACTGATGCAATAAAACGATCATCTCGTTCATTCATACATCTCTTCCTACCACATTGAGTCCTTCTACTATACTCGTTCATGCCGATTAAACCGATTTACAGCCCTTTGTACTTTACTTCTTGTGACATTTAAAACTCTAGCCACTTGATACTCTGACCGTGACCGTCCATACTGGATTAAAGCAGTTGCTCTGGCAGCATCAGTAGGCGGCATATCCATTTTAAAAAATAAGAATTCACACACTTATTTACAAAAAAAAACAATTTGAAAGCTTTTGAAAGTCGTAAATGACATGTCCAGGTATGGGGTGATTCTACGAAACTGTCACTGTCACATTCGTATAACTTTAGTTCTTCGTACAGAAAATTGATACACATCGCAACTTTTTTTTAAAAAATCTATATGTTTCAGAAAAATAAAGATATCGAACTGATTCAAAAACAAAAATGTTAAGAATAGATGTGACTTAAAAAAAATTAAAATTCTACAGAGTCTCTTAAACTTATATATCCCTTCGTTTAAACCTGTATATTGTAAACGTACGTCTATTTTTTAGCAACTGTTTAAGATGTGAGCGATTCTCCATTAGTTTACCTATAATATTATTCAAACTTCATTTAAATCCGACGTCAAATGAAAGAGCTATTTGTGACTGAAATTCATCGAAAATATGTGTGGATCGATATAAATTTAACATTTAAAGAAATGATAGAAATAAAAAAGTAGAGTGAGGCAGTTAATGATAAAACTGATATCTGTGATTTAAGTCAAATATACTTTAACCTAACTAAATAATCAGAGAGCATTTCAAATTCAAAAAACTTTTCCCTGTAGAAATTTTAACCAGAAAATAAACTTTCCTTTGTATAACTATAGAAATATTATTTGTTTTCACAGGTAGCTAAACGTTGGATAAATTCTACTTTTTTTATTACCAAGAAAAAAGATAACTGAAACACCCAAACCCGATCAGTCTAATATCATTTACTGTACACAATCATGTAAATTGCTTATCCAAGGTGCGTACCGTAAAATTGAGTATATATTTACCAAACGTAGCATAATATTATTATATTATGACATTATAGAATCACTAAGGGTGTGCCTCCTGTAAAAAAACGAAAACCTTATTTTCTTGGGTCTATGTTAATAGAAAAACACAATTTTTAATATCAAGTCAATGTTTCGCTCCTTGTGTTGAGCTTTTTAAAGACTTTATTTAGGTTTGTTTGATCACAGAAAAATATATACAAAGACGCAAACATTATCATACATACTTTTCTTATAGAAGGCACACCCTTAGTGATAATATAATGTCATAATAAAATATTATTCGGTATGCTACCTTTGGCAAATAAAATGTTTAGTTTCGACCAATCACACATAGTTAAAGACACAAATTTAAAACACAAATTTTATCTATTATAAAATCAATTTTACGGAATGCGCCTTGGATAAACGATTTACATGATTATGAAGTTAGTACAGTAAATGATATAAGACTGATCATCGCGTTTGGAGTGTTTCGGTTATCTTTTTTTTTGTTACTAAAAACGGTAGAATTTTTGTAATCCTTAGCTGCCTGTGAAAACAAATAATATTTTTAATAGATATACTAGACTTTATTTTCTATTTAAAATTCATCTAGAGAGGAGAAGACTTTTGAATTTGAAATGCTGATTATGTAATTATATATTTGACTTACACCAAAGATATTATTTTTATCATTAACAATGAAGCTTCATTGTTGTCATTCCGATATATTTTTTAGAACAATTCAAACACGGAATTGAATAAACTAAGTTTATTCAATTTATTTTTTTGTGGTACACATGGGCTATAAAAAGAATTTAATAAATTAGGTGCTTGATGACAAACAATTATTATGCTTTGAACGAAAGGACAATTTTTCTGATAAGTTATTTGTGTAAGGTAGCGTGACGTACTTGGTATTTTGGTTTTTAATTGGTTCCTCCTTTTTATTATAATACAGGTAAGTTGTTTGTTTAATATTTTTTTTTCTGGATAGTGGTTATCTATTAACGTTTGTTTAATTTTTTCCAGAGTTTCTGGTGGGTATTCTGGAGAGGTTAGTGCGATTGTGCGGTCAGCTAATCCTATTATCACACTATTTTTTTGTCATTTGAAGGACTGGAATAAAAAATTTAGATATCGGCCCGACCAAGATTTTTTGGTATACCATTTAGTTTTTAAGTTGTTATGTACTAAATTTCTAATTAAGGTTAGATCTAAAAAAATAAGTTCATTATTTTCTTCAATATCCATTGTGAATTGTAATTTAGGGTGGAAATTATTAAACGTATTTAGTAGTTTATTTATTTTTTCTAATGGAAGTAGCAGTTAAACAATCAACGAACCTTTAGAAAAAAAAATATGTTAAAATCCAGTTTCTCTATAACACTTTCTTCCGGATATTCCCTTACAAGTTGTGCTATTGTAGAAGAAATTGGAGAACCCATATATATGTATGTATTACCAATTTGATTATATATATATATATATATATATATATATATATATATATATATATATATATATATACAGGGTGTCCCAACTAAAAGTATCCACCCCAAATAACAAGACGCCAAGACAAAAAAAATAAAACGCTCGGACCCGTCGATTTTGCTTTTGAGGGGGAAACATTTTGCGCCTATTTTCAATTTCGCAACATCACCCTCTGAGCGGGGGTGAGATT
Source organism: Kuschelorhynchus macadamiae (assembly GCA_030620095.1). NCBI lineage: Eukaryota > Metazoa > Arthropoda > Insecta > Coleoptera > Curculionidae > Kuschelorhynchus > Kuschelorhynchus macadamiae. Next base: position 336,362 of record JAUTXW010004592.1, on the reverse strand, counting down.
CACCCCCAAAATGTTAAATGGAAAGGGGGGTCGAGTGATACCTTATTTTGAAGGGTTTCCGACCCTGGTTACAACTGCCAAGTTTGAAGCCTCTGCTGTCATTCCCGAAGAAATGGCAGCTTGTCCAAAAAAAAATATTAATAAATTAACTGCAAGAGTTGGCTGCTTTAAATTTAGGGGATGATGCAAGCTAGTGAAAAGATTTTAATAATAATTACTCCGGACGAGAGGAAAATAAAAATAGTAAATGTAAATTAATGGGGAATTTTTGCGTTTAAGAAATGTTTTCTACAAAGACTAAATTATTTTATGAATTGTTCGAAATGTTCGCCATTTACTTCCATGCAATGATACAGACGAGCCTCGAATTCCTCTCGAACATTTTGAAATGTTTCAGGTGTTAACTGACGGCATTCAGCTACTATTCGCTGTTTTAAATCCTCAAGTGATTCTGGCTGCACCTTAAAAATCTTTGTTTTCAAGTGTCCCCAAAGAAAGAAGTCCAACGGCGTCAAATTAGGTGATCGTGCCGGCCATTCGATGGGACCTCTTCTTCCAATCCAGTGATCGGGAAAAGTATTATCGAGAAAATCTTTTACCGGATGAGCGTAGTGAGGAGGTGCTCCATCTTGTTGAAAGAATATCTGATCTTCAGCTAAATCCTGGTCGTTTTCTAGAATCTCAGTAATCTGCGAATCGATGGCATTTTCAAGTAAATTTAAATAACTTTCACCATTTAAATTGCCTTCTATGAAAAAAGGTCCAACAACGTGATTGCCTAGAATTCCCGCCCACACGTTTACTTTTAAAGGATGCTGACTATGGGTTTCCCTGAATAAATGGGGTTGCTGTCGCTCCAATACCTGCAGTTGTGACGGTTTACTTCTCCATTTAAGTAAAATGTGTCTTCGTCAGAAAAACAAATATTGTACAATGAAATGGTATGGTTGTTTAATTTTTCAGAAATATTCTCACAAAACTCTACTCTGCGATCAAAGTCATCTTCGTCCATTTCGTGAAGCAATTGATATTTAAAGGGTCGAAACTTATGGCATTTTAGAATCCGGTGAACACTGCTTCGGGAGACTCCTGATATTGCAGCTGTTTCTCTGATGGAGTTACTTGGGACCATAGCAACATGGCCAAGGACTGCAACCTCAACATTTTCATTTCTTATTGGTCTTACTCTTTCATGCTTTTTATTGACAACTGAGCCGGTTTCGAAAAATTTGTTCCACAGTTGTAATACACTTCTATGAGTCAAAGAATGTTCGGGATGAGATTCATTAAAACTTACAGCTGCAGCAATTATTGTTTCTAATGTAAAGAACAATAATTTCGATTCTCTCTTGTATCGTAAACGTCATAGGCAATTGTTAGAAACTTTCGTCTTTTAACACTTTCAAACAAAATAAATTTTAAATAAAATGCACAAACTGTAATAAACGCATGAATGCTTGACACTAAATAAACGATAACAATGTGATTTTATTTTGTTTGTTGCTGATGTTTTATGATAACAGTAAGAATGGAATGCTGAATTTTTTTTTTAATTTTGTACAGTGACAATTCGACAAGTTAGCTTAAACGTTTTGGCAACGGTCTGTTTCATTGCAAGGGAGTAAATGGCGAACATTTCGAACAATTCATAAAATAATTTAGTCTTTGTAGAAAACATTTCTTAAACGCAAAAATTCCCCATTAATTTACATTTACTATTTTTATTTTCCTCTCGTCCGGAGTAATTATTATTAAAATCTTTTCACTAGCCTGCATCATACCCTAAATTTAAAGCAGCCAACTCTTGCAGTTAATTTATTAATATTTTTTTTTCGACAAGCTGCCATTTTTTCGGGAATGACAGCAGAGGCTTCAAACTTGGCAGTTGTAACCAGGGTCGGAAACCCTTCAAAATAAGGTATCACTCGACCCCCCTTTCCATTTAACATTTTGGGGATGAATCTCACCCCCGCTCAGAGGGTGATGTTGCGAAATTGAAAATAGGCGCGAAATGTTTCCCCCTCAAAAGCAAAATCGACGGGTCCGAGCGTTTTATTTTTTTTTGTCTTGGCGACTTGTTATTTGGGGTGGATACTTTTAGTTGGGACACCCTGTATATATATATATATATATATATATATATATATATATATATATATATATGTATATATATATATATATATATGTCTAACCCCACCTTTGATTTCAATTTGTTCAGAGCATTTGTCATGTAGTCCTATACCTACTCTTTGCCTACAATATGGAGAATTTCTATTAGTTTTTTATGTTTAATTCGATCAAATCCTCTTGTGAAATCTATAAAGCAAGCATACACATTAACGGATACATCACGACATTTCTGAGCCAGCGCCTTAACCCCGAACAAATCCTCCCTTGTGCCAAAACCGTTTCGAAAACCAAACTGTGATTCGCCAAGATAAGCTTCACACTTCTGATATATTCGGGCGTGAATGAGTTTCAAGAATATTTTCAGATGGCTCGCTCATAAGGCTGATAGTTCTATAGTCATTACAAAAATATAATTACGATAAATGTACACTTTAGCCAGACGCTTGGCAAAATGCCCCTTTCATATATCAGGTTAAAGAAGTCCAAAAGTATGAGTAGGCGTTCTGCTATCTCTGATGTTAGAGGTGCTCTTCTTCTTTGATCATCGAATTCTTTTCGAAGGTAGTTTTTCCATTCCTCTATCTTTGATGCTAGAGGTGCCCTTTTTCTTTGACCATCGAATTCTTTGCGAATGTATTTTTTCCAATATTCTATATTTTTATCTCGCAAAACTGGCAATTTCTATCATAAAGCCTGCTTTCGGGTTTGGAATATTCCAGCTACTTCTTTGACTCTTTTATGGTTACTGAATGAGCCGCATCTGTATTCTAATTGTTCAATTTCCTGACACTGCTCAGTAAAGGCCGTTTTACATGCTGCAATTCTTCTTTGCAATATGCAATAGTCTTGAACAAAGGCATGCGCAGTTTGACAAAAGGTACAAATGTCTTGCCAATGCGCATGCTTTTGTTCAAGAGTATTGCAACTTGCAAGAAAGAATTGCAGCTTGTAAAACAGCCTTAAGATATTTTACCTTTGCTTCTCTGATTTTTCTGCGAATGGTTTTTTGATATCCTTTATAAATTTCTTGAATACGACCTTTCTGTTCTCTTCGTTTCTCTATCAGTTCTCTCTCTTCAATCATTCAGGACTTTATTCGTATCCCTGTTCTATTATGAAGGTATTCATTGCAGATTTATTAAATTATTCCTCGCATATTGTTCCATGTTACTTCGATACCATCGATTCTCCGTTTTATGTTGATTGACCGCTTCTCTTGTGTTGTTATTTTGCAGTTGTAGCTACTGGGTTATGGTCTGATGATGTGTCAGATCCTGAGTATGTCTTTTGCAGATGTAATAGAGTTTCGGAATCTGAGTTTTATCCAAAAAAAGCCTATTTGATTTCTGACTAGTTTGTTATTCATTTTAGCGTTTGATCTCCAGGTGTATAATCGTCTTGGAGGAAGTTTTAAAAATGTTTTGGTTACAATTAAAATAAAATCTTCTTGACCTAATTGAATAAGTCTGTTTTTCTAACCCGTGATCTTGAACTATGTCACTGCATCGACCTTTGCCGACTTTGGCATTGAAGTCGCCTATTACTATCCTGCTCTCTGAGCTTCTAAGACTACCGAGGGCACTTTTTACATCCGCATAAGATTTTTATATGACCTCATTCATGATTTCGAAAGTAGGCGCGTGGACCTGAACGGTATTAATATTAATAGACTATTCATTAAATTGTATTAGAAGAACTTTGTCTAATATTGAGGCAAAATTACTTATAGATTTCCTAATATATTTTCCTACTATAAGCGCTACCCCATTGTAATGATTAGTGTCATCATTGTCCGAATAATAGCGCATTTCGCTAATTTCCAAAATATCGATGTTTAATCTGTTCATTTATCAAATACTCAATTGGTAGGAAAAGAGTTTTGTATCCACGAATTTTGAAAATCGTTTATTCTCCTGGCAAAAAAAGTAGATTATACGGGAAATATATTTTGATTTGAAATTTTTCTATAATTCTCCGCATTATTTAGTTTAAGTTTTATTTTTTTAAAACATCTTCACAATTGCCGACAGGTCCTTAAAATCGGCTTAAAATGTAAATACAAAGCCATGTCACTATCAGATTAACACATGGTTCCCGAACCTTTCATATCTGTCTAGAAAAGTTGATTTAATAATAATCACCTAGGTATATTACATTTTGTTATAAATAAATATTGATTGCTAACGAATATTAATTATAAATTTCAATATTCCAGATATTAATCGATATGTATAGTATTTCTTGTCAAACCTTAATTTGTAACAGTTGCCTAAATTTGTAGATAAAAATTAACGTATGACAATGCATGGTTTGCGCTTACGGAGATTCGACACTTTCGGCAACATGTTTTATTTTATACTGTCCTGTAAATAACTACTTACCGGACATTTGCGACCGGTAAATAGCTTATTACAGTACTAAAGTAGTGCCCTTAATTTCGTCACGTCGAACGTCATAAAATGTATGCCATATTAAACAAGTGACGTAACTAAAATGTAGAACGATATATGATGATTTTAAAAATAATGTATAGCATAAAAAATATAAAACATATTTCACAGTTCACAAAAAATAGCAATTATACGAGATACACGTCCATTAGGTGTTATTACAGTGCTCGTCTATATTCCATACTGTAATAAGTTACCTACCCACCTTGTGTCGTATAGTATTATTACATACAGATGCTTCACTTTTTGGTCATGGTTATTCTTATCCCCAGTCATAATAATTATATTCTAAATTGAGTACATAGTATTTGGTGACAAACCTTGGCGATTAATAATAGGAATTAACATTTTTTATCAGTTAAAGTTATCATTATACATTTTTTGTAAATTGTGGTCGTTCTTTTCGATATTGTAATTACGAACATTTTTTATCTCGGTTGAAAAGTGGTTGAAAATCGTAATACTTTAATATATTAAAGAGTTCTTGATGAGACTATTTTAGATATTGACAATTGTAGAAGGTTACCCTGCCGTGTGTTATATGCATCTCTCGAGGTAGCGATTGCACCAAGGTTTCCACCCTTGTACCTCTTAGACACAGTTTATATCATCTGCTCATGATGCTAACTTGGTTAACGAAACGAGCGTCCAGAACTTAACAAGTTGTGGTTAGAACTATTGTATTTTGATCTATGTTAATATAAGTATTCCCTGTTGTATGAACAAAGACCTGCGTGGTTCTCTCATGTTAGCTCTGCAGATATACCTTGTTGCCTCTTCTTGCAGTACAAATAGATATTGGCTGCAGAAGCCTCAACATGCTATCCCATATCTAAGATGGCATTCAATTAATGGGAAATATACCGATTAGGGCACGGTTTTGCCCATTTTATTACAGGCAATCCTAACTGCGTAACATCCCCTGGCCAGACTCACCTTCAATGCCCTTACATGATCATTAAATTTAATGTTTTTGTCAATTAACAAACCCAGAAACTTGTTATATTGCTTACTTTGAATATCGCAGCCATCTAGACTTACACTATCACAGTCAATTCTAAAGCTATTCACACATTTTCTTAACATCCTCAAAGACAATGCTCATTAGTGAGCGGTCCTTCATAGGACCATAAAACAGTGGTAACATTAACAAAGACTGAGAATATTCGTCGAATTTCAAAATCAGTTAGGTCATTTATGTAGAGAAAGAAGGTATTGGACCTAATACAGGGCCCTGAGGGACTCCATCTCTAATAAAGGAAGCATCCGACACTTCATCTCTAGATCGGATTGTTTTTTGTCAGAGAGGTAAGAATCAAACAATTTCTGGGTAATACCCCTAAAGCCATAATGGGAGAGTTTCCTCAGCAATATTCCGTATTTACATAATCAAATGCCTTGGAGAAATTATAGAACACTGCCCAGGCCATACCGCCTTCATTCAAGCTTACATATAAAACTTCCAATTCCAATGCCAAATATGGCATCATTTTAATTTTAGACTCATCCACCCCCAATGACTTTTTATTCTTTATTAGATTAAATGTATTTTTTAATTTGATAATATCATTATGACTTAAGTAGAATGAAAAAGATATATTAATATGACTCAAGTAAAATAGAGGATTAGTATCAGGATGTATTTAATATGCATTTATGTGCTACATCTTTAACCTTGATAATTATCTATAACTGGAATGAAGCTAAACTTGATGTAAAAGAAACTTGTTAGAAAACATACAGACAATACACACCGAGGCAAATAAGTCTAGTGAAAATTACACACTATATACGAATATGGCTCATTTACAATTTTATAAACATTTATTTTTGTAGTACTCCTGTTAGGGTGTTTATATTTTTGACATACTGTTTAGAGTGCTAGAAATTAATACGTAATAGTTTTAGTCTTTCTGCAACACAATTAATAAATATTCTTCTCTTACAGGATTAGTTTTGTTCCATTGGCATTTTATACAGGTAGTATTGGAATTCTGTACTACAGAGAATACTTAAATGAACGAGATCCAAAACAGCAGAAGGTCACTCTCGATGCAGATTCAGCCGATCCCAATCTCTATTTATATTAAACCTTATTAATAGAATAGAATAAACCATAAATAAAATAAAATGTAAAAATAGATATTTGAACTTTCTGTAATAATCTAAAAAATATTGAAAAATAATTATATATTTAAATGTCTACCCAATGTAAAACTTTCAACTTTGTTTTATTTTTACACTTGATAAGTATCTTATTTAAATAAAGGTCTTTAGTGTACCTAGGTAAGATAAAAGAATTAGATTTAATACATTTTTAGATAAGTAAAATATCATTAAATTGTTTGTTAATCATTGTTGTACAATAAACATAATGTTAAAGAGCCATTATTGTACACACTTCTAATTTGCAACGGTGCAGGGACTAAACAAATATAGTTGTTATTAGCAAGAACTGTTTAAAAGAACATGGGATAAGGAACGAAATTTTTATTTCCGAAAACTTAATTAAATTGGGGGTGAAATTGTTTTGATTTTATTGTCCAAAGTTTTGCTGAAACTATATGCATCACATTAAAGAGATGTAATTTAGTGGATCCTGCGCCTCACACTCTATTTGAGTAATAACAGATAATTTATCTTTGTATTGGCGTTCTACTTCTGATATTATATTATGTAATATAGTTATATTTGTGTTGTGGGCACACAATATAAATGTAAAAGAAATGTGTTTATTATATGTATATATTTATTAAACAAAAACATAAACTTGTTTTGTATGTCCTTTTTTTTTAAATAATGAAATCTTAACAAAATTAGCGGAAGTTTTTGTATCAATAAACTATGGCGTCTTCTTGCGGTTCTCTTTATCATACGATGTTGCTATAACTTTTCAATTTTGAATAAGATCTACAAAATATCCAAAAAATATAAACTTGATTGAAACCACTCTTTACAGGTTGCCCTGCTCTGTCTTTTCGTTGATATTTCAGGAATGATATTGACCGAAGCTTATCAATAATGTCCAAAAGCTCTTATGTGCACAGACCTTTAAGTTCGAAACTAAATCATATATTTCCGGAAAATGATTTTGTTATAATAATTAAGTTTGCAAAGAAGTTTGAAATTCTGTCGAAATTCACCTATTCCGTAAGTCGACGAACTTTACTTCTTATTGTTAGATAACCCCACGCAGATGAAAATATCACTACGGTTTTAGTTAATATCAAGTAATGTCTCGAATAAAATATTTAATATAAAAATTCAGTCAGGGGTGCTATGTTTTTATCGATATACTGTTACAAAAACAGTATGAAATTCTAGATATTCCAATTACAGGAAACCGTCACTCCGACAAATACTGAATACTAACATCATTAGAAATTGATTCCACTTTGGGATCATTTAAACGGTGATTTTTGAATGACTAAAGTTGATATTCTTGAAAGATTGCGAGCAACGCCTTGTACTGTTGTCCTGCTACAATCAGGGCCGGATTTACCTGAGCCGAGGCCTTAGGCCCTATATAACTTGAGGCCCTCTCGGCAATAATCATTAAGAGTTGTAAAAACTATTTAAACTTGTACATGTTTCGTTGAGGGGGGGGGGGGTAAAAGTCAGATACATTAACATATCTTAGTAATAATAATAACAAAATCATCAATTCGTTCATTGTAATCTACACTTTCAACAATTTTCGATTCAATAAAAACACGCCTAAAAAAATTTTTTTTCGCTCTACAATTTTCTCGTTTCGTGTGCCATCAACTTAAATTATTTAAATATGAACCTGGATTTTGAATACACATTTTTAGAATTATTTTTTATTACCTTTCTAATGATGTATTACACAAATACTTTGACGACGTTTCGACCCGGTAAATGTCATCATTGGTAATTTTTACAAATACAGCCCTGGTTTCATAATTTAAAACCCTTAGAATTGCTTTATTGCTTTTTATTGATTATTTAAAAAATAAATGAAAATTAGTTAATCAATAATTAAATAGTAATATAGGAACAAACAACGTTTTACCCCAAAGAATCACAATAATTACATGGCCATTTCCAACACTTGTAATAATTTCTTCCAATTTAGAAAATTTCTCTGTTACTACATATTTTAGAATTTTGTTTATCTTTTGTGTTAAAACGTTGTTTGTTCCCATATTAGTATTTAATTGTTAATTTATTAATTTTCACTTATGTTCTAAATACTAAATAAATTACAATAAAACTTATCTATATAAGGACTTCAAATTATGAAACCAAGGCATGATGGCATTTTACAGGGACAAAACGTTGTCAAAGATACTTGTGCAGTACATCCTTAGAAAGGGGATAAAAAATGATTCTGAAAATGAAAATAAAAAATTCAGGTCCGTTTAAAAAAAATAAGTTGATGACATTCCTCTATAATGTTTATCTGTAAAAATTATATTTTGATTAAAAAACTGATGGGCTTAGAATTCATGCAATCGGAGCTTAGACTATTCGTAAGTAATTCTCTATCCATTTTAAAACTGAAAAGAAGCCCCCCCTGAAGCGTCACTGATAGGCATTGTTAAGAATATCTTTAACATAGTTTCAAATATTGGGAAAAGTTGATATCAGACCATTATTAATTAAATTATACATATTGGCTGGATTTGAAATAGTTTCTCTTTAATTTCATTAATATATTCATCACAATCCTGTACTGCTAGAAGACGCACTTTCTGGCGTTTAGCTATTTAACGATATAGTGCAATTTAATGTTTGCTTTAATTAAGAATGTTAATCTTTGCCTTGTTAATATAAGGAAGAACGACCTAAAAAAGTTTCCTTCCAGGGTATCTCTATACAAATAACACCTATGTATGTATATATATATATATATATATATATATATATATATATATATATATATATATATATATATATATATATATATATATATATATATATACAATTTATGTAAAAACTATGGTTAAATAAAAAAAGAACATTTAAAAAAAAATTATTTTAGTTTAAGCAATATTTGTATAGTATTGTTTATTTCCTTGATAAAAGATATTATGTTCTACTGGGACTTTTTTGGCTTCATTTGTTTTGCTCCTTAATAAAGAGAAATATTTAAAAATTATTGTAAAATGTAAGTTGACGATGTATAACTGTTACTTGTTAAATTTATTATCACGAGTTAGCTCCGTCCAGACACTTGATTCCTTTTTTAAAGCGACCACGAAAAAATATTAAATACATTTTTTTTTATCCTTTCATGTCTATAAAAAACTACTGAATCGATGGCTAGAAGCCAACATACCTACCTAATTATATTTTCGGCACATTAATTTGGAAAGGGGGCGTTCATTGACTGAAGGCTTACCACCAATACAGTGTCTCAAAAACAGGAAACCTAGGCGTAGTTCCGGTGTGCCATATATGTAACATCGTTCAACCCTTCGTCAATTATGATAAATGCACAATCATGGTATGCACTTTCCCATTAATTCACGAAAATACCCGGAATCTCACGACCTTACTTGACCAGCACCTGATTTTTACCTGAGTTGTAGTCGTACTATCGAAGTGAACACACCTCGCCTTTAGAAAAACGACCGCAAGTGCTGCTTTCATCTCTCGTTGATCTTAACCCAAATTCGGGCGAAAACTTGATAGACACGTCTTACATTCCAGAAGTTTCGCTTATTTAAATAATGATATTCGGAAGATTTCTGTTTAAGTGTATAGTTTCAGTGCAATGTTTATAGCTGCGAGTGCATATTTAAATTGTGCGATAATTTACACGAGAACCTTGAAATGTAGACGAAACCTTCAAAATTATTCTGATATTATCTTAACATAGGACGAGAAGTAGCTATAACTGATTTCTACTTAATAAAAAATGTTTTATTCGCAAATTTGAAAAATATCAGAAAGATATCAATGTTCGCATAACCAAGAAACCCCGAAGTGAGGATTTCTGGCTCAGTGATTTTGTTTGTGCTTGACCGTTTCAAATTGGAACGTCGAACGATACAAGGTTTGTGTATGTATATGGTGTAAAAAGTGTGCAGTTTCTAGTTTCCTTAATACATGTGGCCAAGCAGTTAACACAATGGGCATTTCATCGCGCGTAATATACATAGGAAAGGTACGTAAGATTTTATTGCAACAAAATATAAAAAATATAACTCAATGCTTTCCCCTAACTGTCTAACTTAAGAATATTATATTTCCAAATGTATTAAATTTTCTATACTCTTTAAATTATAATACAAATAGAAAGCTTTTTGCCGCGACATAATCTTCATTAAGATCTATTTGGTGTATGCGTCCTCAATGGCGGTCTAAATGAGGACCGGGCCGTCTTTCATTTTAGAGTCCCCTTTTTTAAAGATTATTGTTTTATCTTTACGGATAGAAAGCTTAACAAGCAAATGTAAACATTCCAAAGAGAGGAATACGTATATGTAATTTAAAGTTAAAACCCTGTCATAAAGGACACCGCATAATCCTTATGGGAAATGGCTTTAAGTCAATTTTCCTGAAAATTGTATATATTGAAGTTTTCAACCTCTTGATCAAAAGCTTTCAGGCACAACTCAATCCTAAGACTAGAATTTTACCTGTTTTTTATTTTATGCATTTTTAATATTTTTTTTTGTTAAATACTTAATACGCGTTCAAATAAGTCAGTTGCTTAGAATATCTTAGATCAGAAGTTACTATAAGTACTGAAAAAAATAAATTCATGCAGCGTGTAACTGTTTTCCACTTTCATTTTCGATTCATATTCGACCTGACCCGAAAAATATGTTTCAATTTTTACAAAAAGTTCAATGACGCTAAAAAGTAGTCAGAGTTTTTTTAATTAATTTTTAATATGTTTATTAAAATTAAAGAATTCTATCGAAAACATTTGTAAATAGCTGACACTGAGTGGCCATGAATTTTAATACACCTGTTGTAACGTATTAATTATCTGAAAATCGAGACCTCTTAGGCTTTTTACAAGGATATTTAAGTAGGTAACCGGTAAAAGTATCACATTTTAATTATGAATAGGAAAATAAAACCACGAAAAGGTAAATAATAATAACTTACAGTGCCGGATTTACAATAGGGCAAAAAGGGCAATTGCCATAGGGCCCACTAACAATTGCCGGAGAAATTCAGAGCAATAAATATTTCAATAATCATAGATTCCACACCAGATATAAAATAGCTGATAAAAGGATTTTAGATATTGTAAATTGTAGGAGGCAATCTTACGATAATGCCTGCAATATGGCTGAAATTTATAACTGGTTACAATAAAAAATACTGAGAAAAAATCTTTTGGCTTATTTTGTACAAAGCGGAGCCGGGAGCCCAATCTCCAAACTTTATAGGAAATGCCGCCGCTAACTGCTGTTTAAAAGCCATTTAATGTTTTTTAATTATTGTTTAAGAAATTTATAATTTCTTCGCTACTTCTACGTTAAGATGGAATTTACTAAAAACAGAATTAGAAAAAGATAATCATATAGTACCAAAGAGTTTGTCAGACACTCGTTGGTCGGTTAGGGCCAACGCGTATAAAGCATTATTATTAGGATATCAATCTTCTAAAAAAATTTTAAAGGATATTATGTCAAATGATAGTGCACAAAATTCAACCGTTAAATTAAGAGCTCAAAGTTTTCACAAAAAAAATATCTAAAAAGTTTTAACATGTTTCTGGAATGACATGCTATCTTCATTTGATAAATGTAAGAAAAATATTTAACATTTTAACATTGATTTACATCAGGTACTAATAACATAAAAGTATAATTGATTATATAACCCAGTTAAGAGATAAGTTTAAACATTATCATGAAAAGAGTAAAAATTCGCCAGAATTTAATTAATAATGAATAACAAGATCTAAAGCTAAAAAATTTAAATATGATTATAGTACTTCTTACACAAAATTTGATGGTATATCTAATTTTAAAGTAAATACCCATTTTGCTATTATAGATAAAATTAATAACGAGATGCGAAAAAGGTTAGAAGTGTATGATTTTATTGATAAACATTTCAGCTGTTTAATCCGACTAACTGAACTTGATAACGACGATTTACGACAAAAAGCACACAGTTTAACACAGCTATATAAAAATGATATTAACGTTGAACTAGGAGAGGAATAACTTGTTTTTCAATCATTTTTAAATACAGTTAAAAAGAAAGTTAATATTAGTTCAGCACCTGATTTATTTAACTACATTTATTCTAACGATTTAATAACAGCTTTTCCTAATATTTACACAGCTCTTCACATATTTCTGACAATCCCTGTAAGTAATACGTCAGGGGAAAGATCGTTTTCTGTTTTAAAATTACTCAAAACTTACCTAAGAAATCTTTTAAGTAACGATAATTTAATTTCTTTTGCATTATTATCAATTGAAGCAGAGTTATTAAAAATAAAAATTACTGATACTATTATTAACGAGTTTCTAAATTCCAAATCAACAAAATGACGTGCTTGATGAAAAACAATTATTTATCTATATTTTTGTAAATTTACTAGCTTTTCACATTATATAAAAATGAAAATGACTTCATTTCAGTTCATTAAATAGGTACCTATATTATTATATTTGTTTTAAATAAATTATCTAGCAGTATTGTTATATTTTACTCATATGATTTATGTTTTTCTTTTTTATCAATAAAATGAGAAAAAAACTGAATATTACGCCTAGGCTATAGGTCACCGATTTTTTGGTGCCCTAAGACCCCCTGGTATTTAAATCCGGCACTGAATTACTAAATTGTAGTATAATCCAGAGTGTTTCATAAAATGCCGAACAGACCATGCGAAAACTGTTACGTCAGATTCCACCTGGTTTTTACATTAACTTAAACAATGATATAGTTCTAATAATAGGATATTAATATACAAGTAGTTTGATAAATATTTGTATTATCAAAAATTCCAAATATAATGCACTGAAGATTTAATATACTCCATTTGCAATTGAAAGAAATTATAAAATAAGAATTGGTTGTTAGGAAGAACTTTGCTCCTAAAATTACGAGCTAGAAGCGAACACCTAGAGACTTAGCTTATTACTAATATTGTTATAATTCGTACAGATATATACACATTTTTATAATAATTATTATTAAAAATAATTAAATTAAATAAATTAAATACAATATAAATAATAATATAAATTAAAGTATCAGGTAATTTTTTCCTAAGGGAAAATGTTAAAAAGAGTGATTTCTTTACTTAGTCTAAGACACAAAAATGATGGAAATATTACCATAATTGAAAGTTTGAAATATGATTCTAGACTATTTGTTATATGTGTTTAAATTATTTGTTGCCTTTAGAATGACAAACGAAAATCTTTTGTAGCTTTAAATTGCTTCAATTTAAAGTTAGATATTTTTATTCAGTTGTGAAATAGGATTCTAAAGGCAAGAATAATCTTAACACATATAACAAATAATCTAGTATCATATTACAACTTTCATAATTATGGTAATATTTCGATTACTTTTGTGTCTTAGCCTTAACTTATTAATAATATTGTTATAATTAGTACAGATATATACACATTTTTATAATTATTGTTATTAAAAATAATTTAAATACAATATATATACTAACATAAATTAAAGCATCAGGTATTTTTTTTCTAAGGGAAAATGTTTTAAAGAGTAATTTCTTTACTTAGACTAGAAATTTTAATTCCACTCCGATATCCTGGTCATTAATCATTTCGTCCGAAAAATACCTATTAATTCATTTTTTGCCAATAATTTAAGAACTAATAAAGATATCGATGTGCGTTTTTAGCCAGAACTTCAGTTTTTTATTACCCTTTAAAACCAGCTTCAGGAAAGTATAAACTTTTTAAATTTTTATTTAAATATTTTAAGAAAATTAGGAAAAAACTGTAATCGTTGCAAAGAGCGCCATCTAACTATTCAATCCTAAAAAGCTTGAAATACCCTTTCAAATAGGGTTCAGTTCGGATAAGGGTTTCAGTAGATACAGCAATTTAAATTTTTTCTCCCCCTCCCTTATTAAGGGTCATATGACAAGTGATTAATTGACTTAATTGAAAATTAACTTAGTTTAGTACTCTAGCTAATAGTATAATAATAAAAATATAAACTTTTTATGTAAGGTAATTATAAACTATAAATTGAAAGTATGAAAACATTATATTTATGGCATTCATTCGCCATTATACATTTCACGCAAAACACGAGACAATTTTGCAATTCCTTAATTTCACAGAGATTAAACTAACAACAATAGTACTGTTTCCATTCGTAAGAGTTAAGTAATATTAATTTTGTGCTTCTATTCTAGCGTCTTAAATAGACGAATTAAATGTTAAAATATACTTTTTCTTTTTTACAATTGAAATGATTTTGTTTCAAAAGGTTGATGTTTAAAGAAATAAATACATTGTCACAGACGCAAAAGTCTCGCTAAGAATAGTGAAATCTGTTTTTGGTGTTTAATATAATTTAATATTTTAATTTATCTTAATAATTTACACTTGTTCTATTAAATAATTATAATATTATAATAAACTCCTACAACTTATGAGCTTGTAAATATCGAATTTAGCAAACTTGTACGCCACTGCTTTTTATTTAATTTAAAACCAAAACCTGTTTTTGATTGAAACAAAAATACACGATTTTTTTATATTTTTGGGTTTAGTTAGCCTTATTCAAAATAAATTAGAAAAAATACTTACGTAAAAACTAAAAGTACTTAAAACTTTTCAAAAATGCAGAATGGCATTTTTATTTTACGTTTTTTTGCATACGGAATCTTCTCAAATTCGATTATAAATTAGAAGTCAGGAAGTAAAATGTCAAAAAAATTACTGGAGATATCAACCAATCCTCAAATTGCTTTTACCATCTTATGTATTGAAACATATTACAACCTCGGTAAGCAATTCAGAGGCGCGTATAATGAACAAATGCTTTGACTACAATACAATTTCAGGTTAGAAAAGCAGTAGTGATCCCTATTTAAAAAAAAAGTGACGTACAAGATCTTCGCGAGGATATATATAAGAGACTTCTAGATTTGTTTAACCATTTTGAGTGATAAGCCATTTGGGTTTAGACACTCTAAATTCTAAATAGACTGATCTGGACATAGTCCATGCATTGATTTTCATCTATGACAATGTTGACCAAAATAGCAGTTTTTATTTTGATCTCTCGAAGGCCTTCAATACCATGGATCATAAAATATATACAATATTCTAAGTTTCAAAAGTGGAAAAAAACTTAGTTAAAAAAGGTATGTTCTCAACTTTAAATGTTTTTTAAGAGAACTTAAAACTTTCTACCATTGAAATATTGTATGTGACCCAGAAGCTAATTATAAACTATTACACATTTATAGTAAATATAGTATGTAGTAGGTATGTCCTATGTTAGCGCAACATATATAATATTGATGACATTCTATGTGAACGACTTTTTACTGGATTTTAGGGGAGGTTGGTTTGCCTTTATGCAGGCGATACCTTTGTATTGGTCGCTGACCCAACTGTATCTGCGTTGGCAGAATGCCAATAGCTGAGTGGTGTAAGGGCAACTCACTGAAGCTTAATGTAAGTAAAACCAGTCTCTTAGTATTTTCCAATAGGGAAAAACCAGGATTGATTGCTGGTCTGACTCAGGGCAATTTCTGGGAGTTGCTCTTGGTCCATATTTGAATTGGGAAGCACATACTGATTCTTTGAGGTTGTCTAATCTATCTTAAATTATGAGATTAGCTTCTGGGGCTATTCTAAGTCTGCCATAAAGATATTCATATCACAAAAAAAGGTAATCCGAGGGGTAACCAGATATATACTAGAGTTGCATCTGAGAACTTCTTATAGGGAAAATTTTACAAGATTAGATATCATCAAGCACCATCGTTGTACTTTTTATCTCTAGTCATAACGGCAAAAAACCACCCCAGTTCTTCCTGCAAAACCATCAACTATATGCTGCCTAATACGAATAATGTCACAGAAGCCGAAATGACCTAAGCGTGTCTGCTCATAGCTCATTGTTTTATGAGAATCGTCCATACTACATGGCACCTAAAACCTTTCGATCTGATCCTTGCCAGAAGATATTAAAAATATCACAGCCTTTCTGAAGACCGTGATAAAACATATATATATATATATATATATATATATATATATATATATATATATATATATATATATATAAAAGACTATAGCCATTTTTTCCATAGCTAATTATGATTGTCTTTTGCTTGTTACTGTCAAATTAATAAATCCAAATTTTATTTCTCGTCATTTTGACTGATAACTGACAATATGACAGTTCCATAACAAAAATATAGAACGATGTATTATGATTTCAATGTATAACATAAATACAAATATATAAATATAAAATATATTTTTCAGTTTACAAAAAATTAACAGCATGAAATAATTATACAATACACATACTCCTACATCGCCTGGTCCGTAAAACAACTGTAATAAGTCACCTAATGGCCTTTCAGAGTAAATTAATGTTACCATCCCTATATCAGTGTGTTATTTATTTACAGTTTACTATATTGTTTTACAATTTTTATTTTCTTTGTGTTTTTTATAATAACTTTAGTTCAATTGTCTCAATGCTGTCTGCATTGTGACGTTGCTTCTGTTTCTGTTACTTTGCTGACAATAAAGGATATCTATTATTTGCTCCCCAAAATTATCCACCATGCTTAGAAGTGGGTTTTATTTTTTTTTTGAGTGACTGTATATCGAAAACAAAGATATTAAAAAATGACTTTAACATTAAAGCTATAATTTATAAAATACACCCTAATATGCTAACATTAGCATTGCCGTAGCATAATATGATATGGTAAAAAAATATCATTTACTGTCCCTTTTCAAAAGCTCCCGCGCCAACAAAATTCCGAGCCTATATTAAAAATAGGATTTTTTAACAAAACATGTACTGTTATGTATGTTCTGCACTGGATCTTTTGCAGTATAAACTACATGAAAACTACAGTTTAACACGCTGCCTGTCGGTACCCTGGTTTTGACACATCGTCATTAATTATCCGTTCCATCAATGTCTTGATCAGTTCACCGACGCAATCATGGTGCCACTCATGGTAACACGCTTGGTGTTGGGCTCACAAAGCAATTTCAAAATTAAATGTAATAAGAAGGGGAGGCATACAGTTAGTGACGTTTTCTAAATTTTCGATGTACACCAAGGCTTGGTGTATTCTGCATAGTAGTTGCCAGCGATCCCATATTCCAAGAGGTTAAACACCTTCGAGCGTAGGTAGGAAGATTACCCATAGAGAGATTGTCTTATTTTGGGACTGAAAAATGCAGGCGGTTTTTTTTATTGAAAATAAAGCTTTATAAGTTTGGTAGTATGGTTACTATAGAAATTTACGACTGAACTCTAATGAGGAATAAAGCGATTTAATTTTTTAAGAGCGCTCGAAGCAACATATTTCTTTGGATAAATGTAATTTGATCGCACTTGACCAGAAATATGAAATATCGATGATATGCTTACAAAATTAGATAACCATACCATTACTCAGTGCAAAGAAATGGAGTAAAGCTGAACAGCAGAATTCAACAAGCAAGTAGCTGAAACAAGATTGTTATCATTTTTCGGTAAGATTCTATTACTGGAAAATTTGGGACCTATAGGGTATGGCCCATTCTGACTATTCTCATGAAGATTTCAATGTTCCCCTCAAAATGCGACAAATATTAAATTTTTTGCATTAAAACAAACTTGGGTATATAGATTTCCAACCCTTAATAGGAGGGGCAGTACTTTAGTTAGTAATTTATTAGCGTAAGTAGTCACATAATAAATTTGCAGCTCTAGAAACATACACATTTTAGTATAATCTAAACTAAAATAAAATCTTATGCATCTACAGGAAAATTTTAAATTACGTAAAGTGGAAAGAAGATATAAGATAAGAAGTATTCCCCGTTACAGTTAAATACCTAGCAGCGACAATGCGTTTGTTTGCGTTATCTTTCCATCCGACTGTGCATGCAAAGTAGATATTCTGTAGATGTTATCACCTACATGTTAAATACCTATACGACTGCATCAAAACTACATTAAATAGATGTAACTGACATATCTAGATATACAATTTCGTTTCTACCTAAATAGAGCTCGTCGAATTCTTTCCAAAATGGTCCCATCAAATATGGCTATAAAAATTATAATAAACGAGGTATGTGACAAAAGGTTTTAAACCAAGTTCAGGAAATGACCCCGCACAAGCCTTATGGAAAATGCGAGGGAAAATGGTTTTCAGTACATGAAAATTTGGTATGCTGCAATTTAACCTCTTGATCAAGAACCTTCATGACTACACGTCATCTTGCGACTGGTTTTTGATATACATGTTGTCAAAATTGGACTTTGTTTATGCAATATATGTTATCAAAAAATTTTACTTTTTCGTTTTTAAATATTTAATAGGCATTCAAATACGTCAGTAGCTTAGAATATTTTTGAATATAAACACATGTATGCATTAGTCATAACAAACTAAGAAAAGTGTAGCTGTATTCTAGAATTCTATAATTTTTGTTTCATTTTCTACCGCATCTAAAATTCTATTTTTACTAAAAGCTCTATTATTCTAAAAACGTCAGATTTCGCAAATTTTATGGTGTATGTTTTAAAATTATATGATATTTAAGGGTTGTATCAAAACAATTTGTAAACAATTGACTTTACAATGGCCAAGAAATAATATAATTAAACATAAAATGCTAGGTGCAGGATAACTCATAAAATTATAGACACTCTATACGACTAATGTAGCAACACATGTCACTTGCTTTATTATAAAAATTACTATATACGTTCTTCGAATAAAATGATATTAAGTGCGGTTGATATAGTGTTGTTTTAGTAACTACGAAACTTATTGTATATGAGTTGCACAAGATTATAGACGTTACCCTTCAAACTAACTCCCTGGTGGTTGATGCCGGAAATTGCTATAAGACCCATAACATACTGGGAATATAAAACGTTTTGTCATATTTTATATACAAAAATTTTAGGTACGAATTAATTAAAATACTATGAATTATTATTTCTTTGCCCTTCATGCTAAAATATTTTACTTTCTTTGACATAAGCAGTCCTTTTGTTAATGTATTATTTTTCATGCATCCAATGTCGTTCGCAAATTTTTCATTTCTTGAAGCATAACATTATTCAAGCCGGTTCGGAATTCTTCTCCAAAACATTGCCAGATAATGCAAATCTGAAACATTTGTCGAAGAACCTATAGTAGATACTTCATGTCCACCTTAAAAACTTAACCGCTTAGGATATCGATTCATGGGTATATTTTGTTTTAGAATAAGCCAAACAAAATATTTTCGTGTTGATTGACAGTTAACCTGGTACTCTAATTACTATTAATATTGGTATCTTAAAATTAAAGGCTTCTTTAATGCGTTTCAAACGTTTTATTTTAGTTATCAATTATAATTGTATAATAAGTCATTTACAATGCTAATATTTTAATTTACAAGTTTATATTTTGTATGTTATTTATTATGCAAAACCAGATGGAATCTGACCTAACAGTTGTCATTGACAAATTATTCCCAAATAAGTCCTAAATAGATTTTCTAAAATGATTCTTATAACAAAATATTATAATAATTCAAGTCAAAAATGATAATATGAACAACTAGAACAATGTACTAACAACGGCTTACTGACGCTAAACCTGGTTCTCTAACAAGAAAAATCGTTGGTTTTTATGCACAGTGTATTGAAGCGCGAACCGGAGAACTCATACGCTCAGTATTCTAGGCATAAATTCTATGCCTTGACAAAAAAATATTATAGATTCATAAATATTATTCAAAAAGAAAAAATCCTATATATTCTAAAAGTAACAGTAACAATTCGCTACACCTGTAAATAGTTGATATTATTTATTATTTAAATTTTTGTAATAATATTTTTTTGATAAAAAAAATTATTATTTTACCTGCTACTTAAATATCTATAATATAAAATCTGGATTTTTACATAATGGAATACGATACAAAATTTGTATTAAAATTAGTGACCAGTGTACAGTCAACGGATCTCGAAATCAGCAAAATCTGTTTAAGCTAAATACAGCTTTTAGAAAAAACTGGAATTTTAGTATTTTAGGAGCGGTCGAATATGAAGTTAAACTCATGGCATTCTGAAATATAGCTACATTCAGAATGAGTTATTTTTTACTAATACATGCACTGTCTTCTAATTAAAGATATTATAAGCAACTGACTTATTTGAATGCGCATTAAGTATTAAGACAAAATGGGAAAACGCGAAATTCCCACTTTAAAACCCTGTATATCAAAAACTAGTTGCAGGATTGAGTTGTCGCCAGAAAACTTTTGATCAGGAGGTCAGAAACTGTTACATATCAAATTTTATTTTTAGAAAAATTGGCTGAAAGCCATTACTCACAAGAACCGTGCCGTGTTGCTTTCCTGAATTCCTGAATATTTTTGTCATGCACATATTGGGATTGTTGTTGTTGTTGTGGTTGTGTCCAATTTATTCAAATTATCTTTTCAAAGTAAAAGTTTAACACCCGTATTCACTAAAGAGGTTTAAATTTAGACAAGGTCTAACTTAACAGTTACAGGTTTAAGATGACATATTTAACAAGTGAAGAAATAATTTTTTTAAATGTCACAATTACAAAACGACAGTGACATAAAGCACACATAACTGGCTAACTAAGAGTTTTAAGTACCATGGCAACTAGGCCTGGTCTAACTCTTAAACCTTTTTCGTGAATACGGGGGTAAATGTTTTAATCTTGTGTGCTGTGACTTTATTTCTCAGAGAGTCTCTGCAAGTGTTTGTGACAGTTAGTTTTAAATAAATTGGTGGAAAACCAGCATTTCCGAACGTATGTAAAAATGTAAACAAAAGTGGCTAACCCCAACCAGCAGCGGTGTCCAAAGAACATGATGCCTTTGCAGAGTTGCAAGAACGTCAAAAGAGGGCCAACAATCTCATGTTGTTTAATGTATCGAAGGGTAACGATGTGGAGGATATCAATAATATTATTAAGCTTCTGTCAAACAACCCACCTGATATACAATATATTTCAAGAGTTGGCAAGGGTAACAAGAATATTGTGAGAGCCATAAAAGTTAAGATGAACTCACCAGGGGACGTTGAGTTGCTGGTCAGGAATGGTTATAAGCTTAAGGGTAAAAGTGTTCATCAGCTATGATCTTACTCCAGAACAACGTACCTTGAAAAAGGTTTAACAACTGATCTGAAGACCCGCAGGGAAAATGGCGAAAACGTAGCAATCAGATACCATGATGGTATACCACGTATTGTATATCAAAAAAACTAGATATCGAGCATTTCTACACAAACTACCCCCACACTTTAGAGATCTATTACCAGAATGTGAGGGGCCTGCGTACCAAGATACATACTCTCCAAATAAGTGTTGCTATAAGCAACTATCCCATTATAATGCTTACCGAAACTTGACTGTCAGACGATTTTAACCTTGTGAAGTTAGGTCTGGTGCATTACAATGTTTATCGTTGTGATAGGAATGTCAACACAAGTACCGTACTGAGAGGAGATGGAGTTTTGATTGAATAAATCTACGTTCATTTCGAGTGTACATTCAAAGTCTGTGATAATAGGCGCTGTGTATTTTCCACCTAAGTCACCAGCAGCGAAGTACCAGTGTTTCAGTGATACGATTGACAGTCTTAGTGGTGATGATACAGGGCTTTGCATACTTGGTGATTTCATCGAAAACTACTGCTCTACAACCACTCAGCCCCTAGAGACTCAATCCCAAAAAGCTGAAGCTATTGAGGTCGTTACTAACATATGTGCCTTCCACAACCTATTTCTGGCCAATGCAGAGACTAACTTTACTGGGGCTATTTTGGACTTTCTAGCGATGCGTAAACCTAATTTCCCCGGCAGATAATGTATTGGTTCCTGAGGATGGATATCACCCTTCGTTGACTGTTCACATTAAGGACTTCATAGGTCGTACTAGTTCATCTGGCCAATATTCACATTCAGTTGAATTTTATTATGATTATAAGTCTGCTGACTTCAACTTAATTAATGATTATCTTGGTAAGATGATTTGTTACTACCCCATTGTGTTGATAATACGTTAAATGTTTTTTATGATGTTCTGTATTGTATTATCGATATCACAGTACCTAAAAAGAAAGTTTCTATGAGAAATTTTCCAAGGTGGTTTTCACCAGACCTAAAGAATTTAACTATTTTAAAGAAACAGACTATCAAAGATTTGAAAGGGTCTCGATCGCGTGATGATTATAACTGTTTTGCTAGGTTGCGTTCTCAATGCAAGTCTATGGCTAAGGCATGTTATCGCGAATTCATTGAGCACTCGAAACTTTCTCTCCTCAACCAAAATAATATTAAAAACTTTTGGAACTTTGTTAATTCGAAACGAAAAAACAATGATTTAACTCAAAATATGTCCTATGGCGGCAAGCATTGCCAACTCGGTCCAGGTCTCCCTAATCTTTTTGCTGAATACTTTGCAACAGTATACTCAAACAGGACTTGTCCAGCTATACCATCACTATCTTACGATCACTGTATCTGTAATCTGCAAACTAAATATCCATAAGGGGCTTAGGCCAGACGGTGTTCCTCCTTCTGTTTTAAAATATTGTATTGGGATCTTTCCCAAGTTCTGGAAAATGAGCTACATAACTTAAATCTGGTAATAGGGCTGACATAAGTAACTACGGACCTATATGCAGCCTCAGTACTATCCCAAAGCTTTTTGAACATATTGTGACGAAATTTTTGACCTCTTTGTTGGGTTGTACCATCATCGACGAGCAGTTTGGCTTTGAAAGAAGAAAATCCTCAGAGCTGAACCTCCTATCGTATAAGAGATATCTGACCAACATCTTGGATGGGGGTGGCGAGATCCATGCAATATATACCGATTTGTCAAAAGCATTTGATTGGTTAAGCTTGAGGCTTTGGGACATTACTAAAATGGATGTCCAGCTACCTCAGGGATAGATCTCAGATTGTCAGGGTTAACAATTTTAGATCCCTGGAGATGCCAGTTCCATCTGAGGTACCCCAGGGATAGCACTTGGAGCCCTTACTGTTCTATATATTTA
The DNA here is from genome assembly GCA_030620095.1 of Kuschelorhynchus macadamiae. NCBI lineage: Eukaryota > Metazoa > Arthropoda > Insecta > Coleoptera > Curculionidae > Kuschelorhynchus > Kuschelorhynchus macadamiae. Next base: position 312,553 of record JAUTXW010004592.1, on the reverse strand, counting down.
TTAATTATATTAACTCTTGTTTTAAATACTCTCATTTTCTATGTTTTGCTAATGACTTAAAGTTTTTCTAACAGATTAACTCCCTGGAGGATTGTCAGAAACTGCAGTCTGACTTGGATAGACTGGAAGTATGGTGCAGAAATAACGGCATAGATCTTAATGCCTCGAAGTGTCAGAGCATGGTCTTCCCCCAAGCCGAAACCCAACTCACTACGCCTACAGCGTTAATAGTACTGACTTAACAAGACCTTCAATCATTAAGGATTTTGGAGTAACTTTTGATTCCATTTTATCATTTATTCTTCATACTACTGTATAAAATGTACAACGGACTTTAATAATGTATTTGCCATTCGTTTATTGTACTGCAGTCTTGTGAGGCCTCTCGTAGAATATTCTTCGTGTGTCTGGAACCCCTTTTCTGCTCGCCATATACACAGGATTGAACATGTGCAAAGAAGGTTTCTGAGGTATGTCTTTTTAAGGCATATATTGATCCACCATTGGACTATGTTTATGACTACCAAATACTCCAAAACAGATTTTCTCTCAACACATTCAGATCTAGACGAGACCAAAGGGACCTGAACCTGCTTTACAAAATAATCAACTCTCTTGTTAACGGTCCCACATTGCTCTCTTCATTGGGCCTTTCAGTGCCCGGCAGGAACACTAGGTGATCAGTTACATTTCATCAGTCCTTCCATAGCACAAATATTGGTTCAAATTCTTTTATCCCTCGAGTGGCGAGATCTGAAATCGTTTGAGGAATGATGTAGATTTCTTTAGTGGCTTTAAAACCTTCTTACGGTTATTATAATTTTCGCCTCAGTTTATGGTCAGGAAGATGATTCTGACTTTCTGATTTTTCGATTTTGATTGGCAACAATTGTGATTCACTTGTAATCTTGGTGATATTTTGGTACTGTGACTTGCATATTTCTTCTATTTTATTTTAAGTGTAGTTGATTATAATTTCTTGTAAATTATTAATGTTTGATTGTGATAAGCAACAATACTATTTTCAAATGTGTTCAGATTATTTGTTGCATTTAGATTGACAAACAAAAATCTTTTTTGGCTTTTTCGCTACTGAATAAAAATATTTAACTTTAAATTAATTGAGGCAAATATTTAATAAAATTACTAAATATAATAAACAATAGTTTTTAAGTAAGAATAAGAAATTACATCATTTACCTCAAGTTTTTATAGAAACATAGTAGTTGTACAAATCTTAAAATTTTGAAATCAATTCTTTCCTATTATTTAATGTTTCTCTTTTACGATCGGCGCACTGATGAGTCCCGATAGGATGAAAGTATTTGTACAACTACTATGTGTCTATAAAAACTTAAGGTAAATGACATAATTTCTTCTTGCTTATTATTATGTATCGAAACATTCCATAGACAGACTAGTCTACATGTTGAGGTATGTAATTTTATTAAATATTTGCTTCAATTAATTTAAAGTTAAATATTTTTATTCAGTTGCGAAAAAGCCAAAAAAGATTTTTGTTCAAAATATTGAATTTTTATACACATATTTTTGTAACTTATTGGGTTAAGGCCCGTTGATAAATAAAATAAAAAAATAAAAATAAAATATCTCGCATAATATTATTTTTACAGCCACATTCGATAGGAGTTTTTTGAAAGACTCCATCGAGTTCTATCTTAGAAAAAAGAAATTAAATTTCGAAATCAGCCAGTTTATTCATTATTTAGTTTGTAGTGTATGAGTGCAGTGTTTTCATAAAGGGCTCGAAAAAGCTTTAATTTCTCGAAATTGATAAACAATACAACCTGAAAAAAACTTGAAAAATTTGAAAAAAAATTTGTTCACGTCCTAGGTTCATGAAGAGATGTCTCAGTTGGTTGAGCAGTTTAAAAGAAATGTTTATATAATAAACTAGAATTATTTTAGGCAGCTCTATTTATATCTGAGAGATTGCCCACAAGTGGCTTTCCTGTGAAGAAATAAACTCAGAGCGGCCGAGAGCCAGAAGAGCGGGCCCGGGAGCATCGTAACGTTTAGCTGCCCTCCCAGCTCCCTCAGAAATAACCATTACAATAAATTTAGTATTTTTAGGTTTATTTTATGATAAAAGCGTATATTTAAAAATAAGATACTTCACATATAATAAAAAAAACTAACTTACTTTACTAACGTAAAGGAATAACTAACATCTAATAATCTAAAAAAAATATTATAACACTGAGAAATATTAAAACATGTGTTTACATAATATTTTAGGCACTGAAATCTTTTACCTTCTTAGTACAATGGGGCTTTCCATCTCTTGCGACTTGCAAACGATTATATGACAGTACTAAAGTCGCACTATCATGCTAAATCTGCCTCATTTGCTACTAAACCTAAATCTGATAAACGATCCTGAGGCATTGTTGATCTTAAAATACTTTTTAATGCGCCCTAGTTCTGGCCTCGTAAAGTAAAATATCCTTAGAGCAATTATAATATTAGGAAATAAAGTTTCCAATTTCAAATACCTTATTTTGTTTAATACCTCAATGGGAAATAGTGTTTTCTCAAAAATTTGAATATTAAATTACTTTAAGGTGTTTGATGACACTGAAGGTATCAAAACATATATCAAGTTCGTATTTATTCATATGTACTATGCAGTTTTTGGTTTTATGTTTAATTTTCATCATTATGAAAAGGCCATCAAACACTAAATGTATGTTTTTTTTTCAGGCTCAAATTGGTAGAAATATTTAGAATTGCGGTAAATACATTAATTCTAAATTCTTCCTCTGCATTGAATTTCTGTCAAATTATCATTAGCATTTCCCTCGTCCAAAATAGAATTATTTTTCTTAGCCGTTTTTCAGGCAATATCGCCAACTCACTTGTTAAATCCAAAACTTCAGCCACTAGCTTGAATTTATTAAGTATGGGCTCCTAGGTGTTCCTAATCAAATTTAAGTCATCCATCAATTTAGAAAGATTTGTAACTTCAACATCGGTCGTGTACTTTCTTTCTTGTAATATTCCATTTCTATAGTTGGTCGAAGTAAAAATTTTAAATCAAATTAATTTCATCAGCAGACATTCAAATGACACCCACGTAAGTGAAAATACCTTTTACATCTGACGGATTTCTGGAGTTAAATTTAACGCCAACAGTAACTGCATAGGCTTTTTGAATCCTGGAAGTGTTTCTACTAATGATTTTACACTTTCTACTCTCGCTGTCCAGAGAGTAGTTGACATAAAGTGTAGAGAAACGTCTATATTTATTTTAATATTTAACATTTAACTCCACAGAGATTTAAACTGTGACAAGCATAACCAGAGAACACAGCTAAGGAGTTATGTTGGAGTATTCGATCCTTTCATAAGCATCGCTCATATTTCTTCCTTTGTCGTAGCCTTGGCCAATCATCTATTGTCATGCCCCATTTTTAAATGTTTCAATATTCAAATCTGCTCTCGCTTCTCCTCTTTTCTGATTGCAATTAATGGATTCCAAAAATGTCTCAAAAATGTCATACTTGTTAGCCGAATTCAAAGAAAAGAATAAACTAGTCTCGTTTATTCTTTTCTTTGAATTCTTATAATCAGGTCTCTTAGAGAAATATGGACGATTTCTTTGAACTTGTTAGCCGAATTAATCCAAACATACCATAAAATGAACGTAGTTTGCTCTATGTGAGCTGTATCAGGTGTTGCGTCCACAAGTATGAAAAAATACTTTGCAAAATCCCTTTTCCCTATAAATAAAATTAATACTCGACAGAACATATTCAGCGCAACACAATATAAACTCATTTTGTATATCCGCGGATAAATAAGGAACATGCGCCCTATATTTTGCAATGTGAGAATGGTCAACTTTATTTAGATATTTTGAGAGCAATGAATCATAATGAGTTAATATCTCTAATACTGTATTGTTCCTAAGAAGTTACCATTGTTTTTATCTCCCATTATGTGACTGTCTCCTCTAAAAGCCAATCCGCGTTTTACTAGGTATAATACTACATCAATAATTATTTTAAGTAAATATTGCTATAGTCCTTTTTATTTTTTATTTATTTCCATAGGACACTATTAACTGTTGATTTATTTTTAAACTTCATTTTCAAGTGCCGCCATTCAATATAGCAGGTTCTGTGTTCATTGCTACTTTCATGCTAATCAAAATTAGGAGTTTCACTTAATTTTTTCAGCACTCTATATTCATTTTAATCGAATATATTCCTTTTTCAGGTCTAAGAGGGATACATCCATATTAAAATCCAATTAAAAAATGAGAAAGTTAAGACGAACACGGAAGACATCATAGCCAAAATGTCGAATTTCTTCAAAAAAGGTGTAGTCTTCTGTACTTTTTTTATTTCCTGCGCGACAGCAGCTCTTCTTTTGGCTGGGTTGGGGACTAAACACTGGACAGAAGCAACGGCTAAAAGATCCAAAAATCCGTTGGAAAGCGATGGAAGAATTCATTTTGGATTGTTTGAAGGTAGAAAGGATCTGAATGTTGCATATGGATGGAGGACTTATGATATTGATGGTAATAAAGCATTAAAAAATTATTTTTAAGCTGGGGTTGCAGTATTTTCAAACTTAAAATATCGGACAAATTTTTTTTTAAATGCTTGTAAGTTTAGCCGATTAAAAAAAGTCCACTTATATGATAAATGACGCATATTTCAAGTATTTCTTTCTTTAGAAAAAAAAACGGCCATGAACCAAATCGACCCGGACGCAGCTTTTAAGTAAAAGACAGCCCATTAAAAAAAACGGTCGTATACATGTCAATTTATGCATATGGCAAGCCTATTTAAGCACTCTTAAATTTCACTCGAATTTAACCCTACACCTTCAAAACAAGATTACACTTAAAATATCTGTTTTTGCAACCAGTTACAAAGAGTAATAATTTAATTTGTGTAAAAACAATTTAATTACATATACTTTGATACATTTTCATTCATTTATTTATATTTTGAAATATGTAAAGTTGACATTAGTTTGTATTTACTCTGAATTATTTGCTTGTATCCAAGTCCGTTTCGAA